>CANXME010002327.1:2250000-2652500 GCA_948144175.1 Closterium sp. NIES-65 | reverse complement strand
CCCGCTGCGCAGAGCCACCCCGACTAGCTCCACCTCCTCCGCCACCACCTCCGCCGCCGCCGCCACCGCCTCCTCCTCCACTCCCACCGCCACCGCCCCCGCCGCCTCTGCCGCCACCGCCGCCACTGAAGCCCCCACCCCCGCCACCACTCCCACCACCACTCCCACTCCCTCCGCCTCCTCCACCTCCACCTCCACCGCCCCCGCCAGCCCCTCCAGCGCCCTTGCCCCCCTTGTCCTTGCCGGTGCGGCGTCGCTCGCTAGGGGCAGACGCAGCGCCGACCGACACGATTCCAACGAAGTCGACGGCAGCAGCAGAGGCAACAGAGGGCAAAAGGGGGGAGGGGGAGCACCCCTCAAAGACAGGGGCACGCGGGTCACCTCTAGAGGCTCCTACAACGAGTATACTCTTCTCAGCTGCCAGGAGGCGCTCCTCGAGGAGGTCAACGGTGAGTGTGGTGGGGCAAACAGAGAGGAAGTGGTCCCTGACCGAGCGAAGGGAGTCAGGGAGCCGGGTGACTATGTAGTAGAGGGTGATGTACATGGGGGGGGGTTCTTGGCGCAGAACTCAGCAGGAAGCGCAGCTCGGTAGCGAGTGTCACTAGTGCGAAGGTGCGTAATGAGGTCAGCGACAATGGAAAAGGCTGCGAGGTCAGGAAACAGGTACGGCAGCATGAGGCGGCTAAGAGCAGCAGTGGCAGGAGAAGATTAGCGTGCAACTACAGCGTCGTACAAGGTCTTAGCACTCTTGTACTGACTAAAGTGCGCACGCTCAGTGGTCGGTAAGTGGCGACGCACAGCAAGACGGGCAGCAGCATCGCGGGTGGCCCACTGTGAGCGAACAGTGCTGTCAGCATCAGCAGGCGGGGCAGAGGCACCAGAGGTGAGATCGAACAGAGAGAGTCCGTCTGCCCTATCGCACTGTAGGAAGAGTTGTAGGTCATCTACCCAGACCTCGAAGTCAACAGCACGACCCTCAGCATCAAAGGTAAGGACACTGGGGGTAGCCATGACAGCAGTGGTCTAGCAAGGAGTGCTCTCACCAGTCCGGGTGGGTAGGGCCGGGGCGCGCCGGAAGGAACAGGGCGGCAACCGCGGTAGTAGCGGCTCGACAGCGGCCTCGGCGGCTCGGTTGCTAGGCGGCTCGGCGGCTCGGCTGCTCGGCGGCTCGGCGGCTCGGCTGCTGGGCGGCTCGGCGGCTCGGCGGTTCGGCGGCTCGGCTGCTGGGCGGCTCGGCGGCTCGGCTGTTGGGCGGCTCGGCTGCTCGGCTGTCCGGCTGCTTGGCGGCTCGGCAGTGAAGGGGCCGGGGAGGGGCCGAAAGGGGCGGCGTCGGGGCCGCAAGGGGCGGCGACGGGGCCGCTAAGGGCGGCAACGGGGCCGCGTAGGGGCGGCGACGGGGCCGCGTAGGGGCGGCGACGGGGCCGCGTAGGGGCGGCGACGGGGCCGGTAGGGGCGGCGACGGGGCTGCGAGGGGCGGCGACGGGGCCGCTAGGGGCGGCGACGGGGCCGCGTAGGGGCCGCGAGGGGCCTGGACGAGCGGTGACGGGGCCGCTAGGGGCGGCGACGGGGCCGCGAAGGGGCCTCGAGGGGCCTAGAAGGGCGGCGACGGGGCCGCTAGGGGTGGCGACGGGGCCACTAAGGGTGGCGCGAGGGGCCTCTAGGAGGGCTCGACAGAAGGGCGGCCCACGGGGCGCGCCTCGGGCAGGAGCGACTCGCGCTCCGGTCATAAAAAAAAAAAAAAAAAAAAAAAAAAAGAGTCGATTTTAGTGGTGGGCCTTGGGAAGCGTTCCCACTAGGGAACCTGCTCTATACCATGTGAAGAAGTGAGGAATGAATGAACTAGCAAGCAGGTGGGTACAAGTAGGAAAACCTAAAAGTGTTGTACCACATATTGTCTAACCCACTATAGCCTACACAGACTATAGCATATGAGTTCGACAGTTTGTTGGGTGTGGCAAGGATCCGTCGAAGAAGCCGAGGATTTGCGCGCCTTCCATCATCAGCTCGAACTCGAATGACCAGGTAAAGAAGTCCTTTCCGTCGAAAGGTCTTGACGTCTGCAGCTTCAGGACGTGCGCGAACTGCGACTGAACTTGTAGCGCGTCCAGTGTCTTCTCTTGTTCAGGTGCAGGCTGCGGTTGTGGCATAAAGTTGACGGAGTCGCGCTGGGGCTCGTACGGAGCAAAGGTAGGTTGCTGCTGTTGATTTCCACGTGCTTAGGATGAACCATCGAGGCTCATTGGAATCACGTCGTTGTTGTTGTTGCTGTTGTGTGACTGCGCATGTACCGATTGCTGGTGTTGCTCGTAGAAAGACATGAAGGAGAAAAACTTCTCCATCATGCTCTGGTCGAAGCCTGCAGGTTGATTCGCGGGAGTCTCGGTGGATGTTGCCCTGGGTCTTGTTGCCGTACCCTCCTCTGTCTGTAGGCCAGAGGCAGGAGGTGGAGTAGGAGTAGTGCCGGGAGAACCAATAGAGGAACTCCTTTCCTTCTGAGTAGCCATGTCTTCTGATGTTGTAGGTGTCTTGATAGTTGAATCCCCCTGATAGCTCTCATACCATGTTGGGCTGAGAAATAGCCCTTAGGATCTTTGCAGGGGTGAGCTCTGGGTAGAACTGATGTAATAACGGAAGCGTTTAATGAAGAATTGTGAACCACCTTGCGCTAGTATGTGAGGGCAAAGTTGATTGATTAAAGCAAAGAGATACAAGATTATATACGGTAAGAGTACAAGGAATACGAAGAGATACGGTTCCAACTGTTTTACTGTTGCTGTTGCGGTTCGATACAGTGACGACTCGGGCAAGTGCTCTGTAACGAGTCAGTTGTGTGTCCTTGCTGTCTCGCTGTACTTGTCAGGTCAACGGTCGCTGACCTTTGACTTTCGCGTAACCTCCAGCAACTGATCAACCTCCGAGGGTTGACTCGCCGGTGCTTCGATATGCTTCGCTTCGCTTCTGACTTGGTGTTTCGACACGACAGAGGCGCTTAGAGTTAATTGTTTCCAACAGTCCTCACCTCACGTTTTGACCCTAAATTAACGTTTTCTTCGCCCCCGCATAAAAAACCCGGGGGACTCTCTTTCAGGAGGGTCCTATATACGGGAAACTACGGTGTCCTTATGCCTCACTTTTCATTTCGATGCGTGCATTCATCGCACATCAATCTGGCAAGGTCGCCTTACATTCCTGGAAGTGGCTGTTGTGCAACTTTGTGTCACCCGCAAGTTCCGCACAAAACAAACAGTACCGTACTCCTGACCTGACACGAGATGGAATACACATACATCCTTAGATTAGACCAGGGAACTTGGTTGGTTACACCATGCTTGTAGTGCAACACATACAGCACACTACCGGTATATCTAGAGAGTTTCTACACCCTTCTACATCCAGGTATCCGTATTTCACATACCGCAACCCGCAAACATTGCAAACAGGCAGCGAAGTTTAAGGTGCAGCACCTACTCCGGCAGTGGTTGCAGTGTGATCCTGTTGCAGCTCTCATCAACTGCTGTTACTGCGTGGCTGACCGAGGCCACATGTTCCTGCAGCAAGCCATCGACTCGTGTCACGCGCTGCAGCGTCTGCGCCATCTCTTCCACCTCCCTCCGTCGCTCCGCTCGGCTCTCTGCCACTGCCAACTGCGCATGTGCAGACAGACAACGCAGAAAGGAAAGGAAGGTTATGGTGTAATGCGGTTGAAATTATCCATGTTAGCAACCAGTGCAGTTGCTCCTAACTAGGGCTTCATTACGGAAAGATACTTCTGTAAAGAATCCAGCTTAGGGTTTGGACGTGCTTCTGGCCCACCTTGTATCCGGTTTCATGTCCCTCCTGCCTCTCACCTTACCTGCTGCCCTCCTGCCTCTCACCTTACCTGCTGCCCTCCTGCCTCTCACCTTACCTGCTGCCCTCCTGCCTCTCACCTTACCTGCTGCCCTCCTGCCTCTCACCTTACCTGCTGCCCTCCTGCCTCTCCCCTTACCTGCTGCCCTCCTGCCTCTCCCCTTACCTGCTGCCCTCCTGCCTCTCACCTTACCTGCTGCCCTCCTGCCTCTCACCTTACCTGCTGCCCTCCTGCCTCTCACCTTACCTGCTGCCCTCCTGCCTCTCCCCTTACCTGCTGCCCTCCTGCCTCTCACCTTACCTGCTGCCCTCCTGCCTCTCACCTTACCTGCTGCCCTCCTGCCTCTCACCTTACCTGCTGCCCTCCTGCCTCTCCCCTTACCTGCTGCCCTCCTGCCTCTCACCTTACCTGCTGCCCTCCTGCCTCTCCCCTTACCTGCTGCACTCCTGCCTCTCCCCTTACCTGCTGCCCTCCTGCCTCTCCCCTTACCTGCTGCCCTCCTGCCTCTCCCCTTACCTGCTGCCCTCCTGCCTCTCACCTTACCTGCTGCCCTCCTGCCTTCTCCCCTTACCTGCTGCCCTCCTGCCTCTCCCCTCACCTGCTGCCCTCCGGCCTTCTCCCCCTGCCTGCGGCCCTCTGGCCTTCTCCCCCTGCCTGCGGCCCTCTGGCCTTCTCCCCCTGCCTGCGGCCCTCTGGCCTGCTCTCCGGTCGCACTGCCTGTCTCACCTTGAGCTCCTGCTCCAGCTGAGTGATCTCATCGCCGCGCCCCTGCTCCAGCTGCCGCACGCGCCTCTCGCTCTCGCGCACTTTCACCACCATGGCTTCCACATGCTTCTGCCGCATCTCAATCTCCTCCCTCTCGTCCTGCTCCAGCTGCACATGCAATGGAAACGCTCAGGTATTTCAGAATGCACACATACACACATGTTTGTACAATCAAGGGACAGGGGTAGTGGAGAGCATGCAGAGTGGGGCGCACAACAGATGGCAGCCAAGCACACATGGACGCCCACAAGCTCCTTGGGCACCCGTGCGTCGCTTGCACCACAACAGGACAGGTTCTTCCGTCCCACGGCCCATTCAAGAGGCCCCGTTTTTTCACGCGATTCAAACCCTTGTGTGTCCAGCTATCACAATCATGCGCATCTCCCCCCATCTCAACACTCCCCCCCCCCCCCCCCCCCCCCCATCTCACCATGGTGCGCATCTTCTCCATGTGCTGCGCCGCTGCCTGTGCGTCCTTCGCCTCGCCCTCCGCCTGCTCCACCTCCGCCTCCGCCTCCGCCACCTGCCTCTCCCGCCACGCGCGCTTCTCCTCGTATGTGCGCAGCACGCCCGCCAGCCCCGCGCGGATGTCCGCCTTGGGGTGGCAGTCGCCCAGCATGTCCGTCCATGTGCCCGCACGCGGATTCACGCACACGTCGTATCGCATTCCGCGCGCGTGCTTCGCCGTGTCGGGCACCAGCTTGCGCCTGAGCAAGTACAGAAACAAGGAGGGACAGTGCACGCGCACGGACAGGATACGCTCAACATGACGAGCCGTGCGCGTAACACGGTCCTGTCGCGTTCCTGCGTCGCGATCTCCATTCAGCACACCCAGCAACCCTAAACCCAGACTGGCTCGCCTGCCCACCCGCCCGTCAGCCCGCCCGCAACTCACTTGGCGGCGAGCGCGTTGAATTCGTGCGCGCCTGCCTCCATCTGCGCCACCAGCCTCGCCACCTCCACTTCCGCCGCCCACGCCTCCTTCTCCGCGTCCTTGCGCCCCGCCATCACCGCCATGCGCGCCTCCTCGCGCTGCGCCTTGAGTGTCACCATGCGCTCCACCTCCGCCGCTGTCACCCCCTGCGCCTCCACTGTCGCGCGCAACCGCGCGTTCTCCGCCTTCATCGCCTGCGTTGCGCGACGACGCTCCTCCAGTTCCGCGCGCTTCTCCTCCATCGACGCATCTAACTCCTGCGAGGGGACACACACGATGGGATGGGCGCACACACACGATGGGATGGGCGCACAGGCCGAGGGATGCTCACACGCTGCTGGGCAGCCACCGCACCATGGGGTGGCGGCGGGCAGCGGCTGACGAGGCCGAGTTGTAGACCATCAACCTAGATGTTGCGCGCACCTAAAAACTCGCCGCGCTTTTATGAGTGTCGCGGATCTAATCATGAGGGGTAGGAAAGGCACCAATCCAAGGAGACGCACCTTGCTCTCCGTTCTCGCCTGCGCCGCTCGCCTCTCCGCGTCCCCCACCGCCTTCACCACCGCCTGGCGCTGCGCCACCACCGCCTCCAGCCGCGACGGCCCCTCCGCCTGTTGCACTCGCTCCTGTCACGTCACCATTCAAACCACACACCACAACGGAGACAATTGCGGGTGAGCTACAACAGATTTGCACGCATGCGTCGTCGTGCCACGGGGCGCGCGCCTCACCTTGAGGCGCTGCACGATCTCTTCCTTTTGGCCGATGCTCCGTCGCACGTCGTCCAGCATGGCATCGCTGCGTCGCACGAACTCCTCCATGGCGGCGTGGCTGCCGGCCGTGGCGGCGTCCTCGTCCTCCTCGCTCATGAACACGCGGAACCCCGCGCGCACCTGCTCCAAGAACAACCGCCGCACCGGATGCACCGCGCCCGCTTGAGCCGATGCGGATGGAGCGGAGTGCGTGGCGGTGGTGGCTTGGTGGTAGGCGAGCAGCTGCACGAGCCAGTGCAGCATGGCGAGCAACGGCGGCCACGTGTGCGGCGTGCCGACGGAGTGCAGCGCGTTCTTGCTGATGCTGAACGGGTATCCGAGCCACTTGAGCGCCGCTAGCAGGTCGTCGTCTTGCTTCGCGCCCAGCTTGAAGCGCGGGTCGATGCGCGCGAGGAGGAACTCCGCCATGCGGAAGAAGTCCTTGCTGCTCGGCATGGCCAACACCTTGCGGTTCAAGCTGCGGTCGTACCCCGCCGCCAGCAGATACTCCAGCACCGAGTCCGCGCACCGGCTCTGGTACGCCTTGCTCGTGATCGGCCGAGGGTCCGCCTTCGACCCGCCGTTACTCTTCCCGCCCGCCAAGCTCTGCCGGCCTACAGCCGGGGTGGGGCACATGGAAGAGCGACCCGACGACGCGGGTGGCATGAGGGAGAATCGGCGAGGCGGCCCGCTGGGTCCTGGCTTGGAGAGAGTGTCGGGGGGGTGAGCGAAGGCGAAGCTGAGGCGCGGGGTGCACGGCGTCATCAGGTGGCTCGGCGGCAGCAGCTTCGACGCCGTGGTGGGCGCCGGGATCTTTGACGCTGCTTCTCTCTCGGAACTGCGATGGGACAAATGGTTGGGATCTATATTTTCGAACGCAAACCGCTTCATGATGGCTGCTTGAATGACAGCAGAACGAACGGACACTGGGCTTTCAGTAGCGTTCCTAGTGGGAAGTTTTGATCGATACGTCACGACGCCCTGCTAGATGTGGCAAATGACGAAATCGCGAGAAGGAGGCTTCCAAGAGGACAATGAAATCAGGACTGGCTGAAGGAAGGCTGAAGGATAGAGGTATCGTGTGTGATTTGGAGGTCTCGAGGTTCAGTTGCTGAGACAATCGAGGAGAAGATTAGATGTTCAGAGAATGGCAGGAATTCAAACGCGACGCCTCGATTTCCCGCGCTCTGACAGCCTGCGACCTGACCTAAAACTCCCAGCCCAAACACAGAGCCAGTATTCGCTGTAATCTCCATGGTACTCGGAAGTTTCTTCTGGCGTTTCTTATACACGCATCTTCATAAAATATCATAGAACTTTTCTTACCCCTATATAACTTGCAATGTACACTCTTCCGTGATAGTACCGTGAAAATATGGATTCTAAAAACCTGTATTATTTCATTGCACGCATTTTCTGGATAGTACCATTATACCATAGCATAATTGATATATGATAGGTGTTAGATGTGGTCTTACCATACATCACATTTGAGTTGCAAATTTAGTTACCCACCAAGAGCCCTGGTTGGGAGAATTGAAGGATAGGATCATAGGAGCAAGAGGGGAGAACGCAATTGCAATGAGGTGTTTTACAGATTCCTTTAACATCACCAGTAAACATGTTCTTCTCAACGAGTGATGCTTCGCTATATCGATACCTACCAACCGAGGGCACAGTAACTACACAGTTTGACATCAGACCTGTGGACCGCCCCGCTCCGCCCAATCATGAAGCGCAAGGCGCTTGGGGAGAATGGTTGGACACACGAAATTTATTCTCCGATATTCTCCCTATTCAATTCGTCACGAATTTGAATTGCAACCTTGATTCAAGGTGCACAGGTTTGACTCTCGGGTTCTGATTATATGAGCTTATTTCCACGGTGGTCGAGGGTGTGTATTCTGAAGAATAGAGTACGAGAGCCTATGCCTCCAAACTGTGGTGGCGACCATCGATCCCGTCTAGGTTTTCATAATTTGGGTACCAGCCATTCAGAAGTTACGAGGGAAACTGTTCACTACAATAATATCTGCAGACCGACAAAACCCTAGCATGCCTCGCTCTTCATTTCACCCACCCACCCGCCTCAACGATTCAGCCAGCATTCATTTGCCACGCGAGGAGGAGCGGTCGCGCTGACCTGACTGGATGCGAGAAACTCGAATGGTGGAAAAGGGCTCTGTCCTAACCCGCATTCATTGCGGTTTACACGCTGGCTCCAGGTTATGACGACGAACGGGGAGGAAGTGGCATATGGCAACCTGTGTTGTTTGTGTGTACCTGTGCTGGCTGGAAAGAGGAGGAATGATGGATGGAATTGTTTCCACGAAGCCGAGGGTATCCCCTCCCTCGTCAGCCGTGGTAAAGTTTCTGGCAGAAACCAGAATGCTTTCTTGCAAAGTTCGAGCTTGTAGCACTTGAGTGAAATGCTTCCACAGCTGCTGAGCTAACTCCAGTGACATCACATTCTCTAGGCTAGTAGACGTTTCCCGACTAGTGCTACTTCGTTCAAACATGCCTCCTCGCGATAGTTCTTCGCCGTCGATGCCACGACGGCAGTTGAGTGTTGAAATCCCCGACCTCGATTTCATCCCTGACGCCGCGGTCGAGGAGCCACTTTCTGCGGAACCGCGACTGCTCGACAATGTCGGCGGGGAGGTTACAAATGTCGTCGTCCCAGCGTGCGAGGAGTTGGCGAACGACGACGACGATGACGACGAGATGTGGGACATTGACATCTGTCGATCTATGAGCCGCCCACGACGCGACCATGATCTTTCCGCCGCATCCACTGACCCGCTCGCTCGGCCCTACCTGCAGCCTGACTCCGACCTATTCTTGCTCGGCATGCAACTTCCCACGGCGCTTCCCCCTGGCCTCGCAGCTCCGAGGCCATGCAGGGATGCGGCGCGTGTATCGCTGAGCTGTACATTACCCGATGCTGACGTGGCGACGTCAGAGGCTTCGGCTCAGCTAAAGCTGTTGGAAGTGAAACTTCAGGTGCTAGAGGCGCAACACCGAGTCGCAGCACTGCGCTGCGAACGCGAGTTAGTCGGGGGAAGCAAGATGATTGCCGCCGACTCGAGTTCTACCGCCAGTACGAGCCCCACTCCCGCTGCATCCAGATCTCACTCCGCATCCAGGTCCGACTCCCCGATTCGTTCGACCTCCCGCCGCCGCATAAGCAGCGTCAGGAGTCTTTCCGCTTTCAGTGGCGGCGCTGGAAGCGTTGTGAGTCAGGCGTCTGGTAAGGCAGGGGCTTCAACCACCTTACCAGATTCCTCCCTGTCATCGTCGCAGCCTGCATGCGTATCTGCGCGGTTTGGCGAGAGCAGCTACGCGGACGACAGTGACGGCGATGAGGAGTCGCCGCCACCACTGACGCAATGTGTATCGGCCGGAAGTGGCGGCAGACGCCGGCGCGCGGGCAGCCACGACGAGCGGGCGCCAGAAGGGTTAAGCGGTTCGAGAAGTAAGAAGGAAGCGGATGCGGAACAGGAGGAGTCCTTGTCTTCCGGATCAGAAGAGAGGCCCCGGACCTGTTTGAGCCCGCGATTGGTGGCATGCATGACGTTCCGCCCAGCATGCATAGCGCCGCGCACCACTTCCCCTGTACGCTGTAGAGCCCCGGAAGTTCAGCCGCTGAATTACAGTAGCATGGGTAGGCTGGTTGCAGCTTTCCGTGGCCATCGGAAGTGAGAGGAGAGGACACTACTATCAGATGTTGAGAACAAGGGCATTAAGACTAACGGCAGGAGCTGCTGGGAAATGGATGAGCAGCTGGCGGTACATGCATACCATGATCGTCGTTGCAACCTCCCCTGACCAGAGATGGAAAGATGGTACATTGAAATGTACTGGTACCGTCACCCCCCGGATATACCCCCATGGGGGGCAATAATAAAACAGGTTTTTTCAAGGGGGTGGGCTTATAATCGAGTAAATTTATAAGCGCCGGCGTTTATAAAATGACATTCATATTTTTTTATATTTTTGAATACCAAACTGTAGGTCTCGTGCTTGCCCTTTCAATCGAGTCGAAGTTACATGGGGTCGTCTGTGAAATTCTCGCGCGCGCTGGGAGACACACCCAATCTGACTCACATCCAGCTCCTGGCAGCTCCTGACAGCTCCTGCTGACTGGACCCGCATCCAGTGCAGGGTCCGAATGTGAAGGGAACCGAATGTGCAACATATCTGCCTGCTAAAGTAAAAATCATTACAACGTTTTGTACACATTTCAAATTTTAAAGTTTACGTGCGCTTATAATAAAACTAGTTTTTTCAGGGGGTGCGCTTATAATCGAGGAGGGGATATAAGCGCCATATGCCAATTAGAAGCGCCAGGCGCTTATCCTAGGGTGGCGCTTATATCCGGGGGGTGACGGTAGGTTTTTATACGTCCTCTTAGAAAATCCTCCTCTGCAATGATGCAGAAGGTACATACGGAGCTACCGTAGTTAACATTTCGACTACAAAATTTCTTTCTAGAAGTACGATACATTTCAGGCAATTGAAACATGTCACGCTCAGCTTCTCATACAACTCTGTCTGAAGTTAAGGTATAAACTAGAGCCTCCTAGTTGCACTGCTGGCTCGTGCATTTTTTTACTCGCCACCTGTTTTTTCCTCATCACCACAGTTTACACGGCTTTGATTGTCATCATTTGGCCCTGTTGGTGTAATCATAGGTGAGTGCGCTAATCTCATTCCACTGGCAATTTTGGTGAAAGAACTGTCCTATAGTCGTTAAGTACACATCCAATATGGTGATGTTCACCATTGTTTCACGAGTTAGGTTGTGTTGGGCTGAACGCCCTAGGATCTTTAGTAGAGTTAAAGTCTGAGTAAATGATGTAGTAGCGGAAGCGTTTTAATAAAGTCCTTGAACCACCTTGCGCTAGTATGTGAGGGCAAAGTAAGTTGATTAAAACAAAGGGATACAAGAATATATATATATATATATATATATGAGTACAGAGAATATGAAGAGACATAATTGTAACTACTTTACTGTTGCGGTTCGATACAGTGCGACTCGAGCAACTGCTCAATGTCGAGTCAGTTTTGTGTCCTTGCTGTCGCGCTGCATTTGTCAAGTCAAAGGTCGCTGACCTTTGACTTTCTCGTAACCTCCAGCGGTTACATCAACTCCGAGGGTTGACTCGCTGGTGCTTCGATATGCGCTGCTTCGCTTGTGTCTTGAAGTTTCGACACGACATAAGCGCTTAAAGCTATTTGTTCCCAACACTCCCCTTCGCTTCTGGAGTGTCGCTGATGGTGACGTGGCTTTGTCCAGTCAGCAGCATGCAGTACTCGAACTTCTGTTTTCCGAGCTTCTTGGTCAAATAGTCGGCTGCCATCTCGGACGTGGGACAGTAGGATAGTTCGAGTTTCCCTTTCTCGATCTCGTCTTTCACGAAGAAACATCGCAGAGCGATATGCTTCGTTCTGTTCGCGAATCCGCTTTTGTTGGCGATGCGAATCGCAGATTGGTTGTCGCAGAACAGAGTGAAGTTGGGTAACTCGGCTAACTTCGCTTCTTCCAGCAGCTCGCGAAGGTAGAGTCCTTCCTTAGTGGCTGAGCAGAGAGCGATATATTCTGCTTCAGCTGAGGAGAGAGCAATTAGTTCCTGCTTGCTCGATTGCCAGGAGATAGGTCCGATAGGTTCGAGGCAGTAGATGTAGCCAGTGCGGGAGCGCCTGTTGTCTGAGTCGCCGGCGTGATCGGCGTCGACGTAGCCGATTAGTTTCGTCGGTGTAGTTGTATTCTTGTGGTATGTCAGACCGATCGTTGAGGTGCTTACGAAGTAGTGGAGTGCGCGGTCGAGCTCCGCCAGGTGTTCTGCTTCGGGTTTCTTGAGGTAGGTGGCGAGTTGACTTGCGGAGTAGGACAGATCTGGGCGGCAGGTGACGGCCGCAAAGAGAAGGCAGCCCAGCTTTCTCTGGTAGTCGCGTATTCCGGCGGTTTTGAGTAGAGTGGGACCTCCCTTGTCGTTTCTTGCCATGTAGCGGTATGGCGTGGAGATACCGTATTACCCCGGACATACCACCCTAGGGTGCTATGATAACTACACAAAAAAAAAGGGGGGGGTCTTGTCATCGGAAAAAGCTACATTGCACCCGGGTCGTTACATAATGTATATTTTTTTTAGAGCACAAAAGGTTGAGAACAAAATGTACATGTTTGACGCGGTGGTAGATTGTTGGTTGGGTGCGCAAAACCGAGGACTGGGCGATAACGTTAGTCTCGTGGGTTAGCTGCCACATTGCAAGTTCCAACAAGGCCCACAGTCAGGCCCTGATTGGAAAGAAGACACACCCCCCAGGGCTGACGTTTCATTTCGGGCCCCCCTGATTTCGGGAAAAAAATTCTCCCTGGACTATGAGGGCACATATTTCGTAGGTTTGCTACTCTGATTGGTCAGTGTCCAACAACGACTTACTCAGAGTTGTCAGGGTTCAGAGCAAGAAGTCAGTGTTGCAGCCAATCACGCAAATTTCTCCCATTTCCCTCCCACGCCTCACTTCCCTGGCCGGTCGAAATCAAACAGAACACATAACCAAGCTGGCAGTCGTGATTTTACTGTACTGAAGCCACACAAACTGTTGGGTCAGATCATGGTTCTTCTGAAGTTCGCCTGCCATAAAATCTGGACAAGTGTACGCGAAAGTACACGTCAGTGTGACTTGGCACCACACATCCACGAATATCGCCCACAATGTGCCACCCAAAGTACAGTGCACGTTCGCCGTCAACCACAGTGTATATTTGCAAAAACTGCAATATTACCCGTACATAACACCCACCCCCCCAGGTGCTATATCAGATCGCCCCAAAAGGGGGGTATAGTAGAAATGAGGCCCGCTATAGCACCCCCCCCGCACAAGCCACCCGGGGGGTGCTCTATTTCGGCGGGTGGTATGTCCGGGGTAATACGGTAGTAGTAGGTGTGAGTGTGAAGCGTTTGGCGATAGTGTCGGCATACTTTTCGGCGCAGAGATAGATCGCGTTCTCTTCTTCGCGGATGTTGAGTCCGAGGTACTGAGTGACGGTAGAGGAGATCGTGAGTGTGAGGTCCCTCTTCAGCTCTCCTTCGAACCAGGTGGTGACGTCGTCGGTGGAGCCAATGTAGAGTAGGTCGTCGACGTAGACGATCAGCAGGATATAGTCGGCGTTTTTGGTGAGTCGATACATTCCTTGGTCGTGAGGTAGTTGGCGGAATCCGATGCGAGTGAGGCGAGTGTGTAGGTGTCAAACATTATATATGTTGTGTTAGTTTAGGCTATAGTGGGTTAGCCTATAGGGGGTACACAATTCTAGGGTTAGGTACTTGTACTCATTTCACTACTAGTTCATTCATTCCTGTTCAGTGATTCCAACATGGTATAGAGCAGGTCCTTCCTAGGACCGAAATTTTCTAAGGGCCCACCACTACGTAACTACCTACCTACCTACCAACCTACCTGTGCCCTAGGGCGCCTCGGCGTGTCACGCCCCTAGAGGCCCCTCTTGACGGCCCCGCGCTAGCCCCGTTCAGGCCCCGTCGGCCCCACGCCCGCTCTCCCTAGCGGCCCCGTTCAGGCCCCGTCGGCCCCCTTTAAGGCCCCGTTCAGGCCCCGCGCTAGCCCCGTTCAGGCCCCGTCGGCCCCGTTTCAGGCCCCGTCAGCCCCGCGCTAGCCCCTCTCAGGCCCCGTCGGCCCGCGCTAGCCCCGTTTCAGGCCCCGTCGGCCCCGTTTCAAGCCCCGTCGGCCCCGCGCTAGCCCCTCTCAGGCCCCGTCGGCCCGCGCTAGCCCCGTTTCAAGCCCCGTTGGCCCCGTTTCAGGCCCCGTCGGCCCCGCGCTAGCCCCTCTCAGGCCCCGTCGGCCCGCACTAGCCCCGTTACAGGCCCCGTCGGCCCCGCGCTAGCCCCATTCAGGCCCCGATCGGGCCCGCGCTAGCCCCGTTTCAGGCCCCGTCGGCCCCGTTTCAGGCCCCGTCGGCCCCGTGCTAGCCCCGTTTCAGGCCCCGTCGGCCCCGTGCTAGCCCCGTTTCAGGCCCCGTCGGCCCCTTGCTAGCCCCGTTTGGCCCCGCGCTAGCCCCGCTCAGGCCCCGATCGGCCCCGCGCTCGCCCCTCTAGGGCCCCAACCGGCCCCGTGCCGACCTCGCCGACCCGTGCCCACCACCTAGAGGCCCCGGGCGGCCCGTTCCCGCCGCAGCACACGAGGGAGAGCGGGCGGCTCGTCCCCGCCGTGACCCGAGCCGCGCGACCCGAGCCGCGCGCCCCGAGCCGAGCCGCGCGCCCCGAGCCGAGCCGCGCCACCCAGCCGAGCCGCGACCCGACCTGAACCGAGCCGCGCCGCCCTGCCCTACCTGATTCGTCCTACCTGCTTCTCCTACTGCTACTGCTGCTATTTCTACTGCTCCTATGGCTAGCCCACAGGTTCTCGTGTTCGATGCTGAGGGCCGCCCTGTGAAGTTTGACACCTGGCTCGATGACCTGCACCTCTACCTACAGCTCACAGCCAAGGATGACATCTCACTGTACGATCACGCCCTAGGCCATGTCACTGCCCCTGCTGCTACTGCTGACAGCACTGCTCGCTCACAGTGGCAGACTCGTGATGCCCACGCTCGCTTTGCCATTTGCAACTCCCTACCGATAGACGAACGCGAGCACTTTGGTCAGCACAAGACTGCACAGGCACTGTACACAGCTGTAGTTGCTCGCTACTCCTCACCTGCCTCTGCCGCACTAGGCCGTCTCTCCCTCCCCTACCTGTTTCCCGACCTGGCTTCCTTTCACACAGTCGCTGACCTCATCACGCACCTCCGTACTAGTGAGGCCCGCTTCCGTGCCGCCATGCCTGCTGAGTTCCTTGCCACGCACCCCCGTCCACTCTGGCTCACTCTCTACCACCTAGTCACCCGCCTCCCTGACACACTGCGTGCTGTCAGGGACCACTTCCTAGCTCGTCGCCCCACTGAGCTCACCATTGCCCTCCTCGAGAAGGAGCTACTTGCAGCTGAGACTAGCATAGTCGCTGTAGGTGCCTCTCGTGGCGACCCCCGTACCCCGTTCTTTGAGGGGTGTTCTCCTTCCCCCCTTCTTCCCTCTGTCGCCTCTGCTGCTGCTGTCGACCTTCTTGGTACTGAGAAGGTCGGCGCTGCGTCTGCCTTGAGCGGACGCCACAACGGCAAGGGCAAAGGGGGCAAGGGTGGTGGCGGTGACGGCGGGGGAGGCGGCGGTGGGGGCGGTGGAGGCAGTGGGGGTGGTGGCTCGGCTGGAGGGGCGAGTGGTAGCGGTGGGGGTGGAGGCGGCAGCGGCGGGGGAGGTGGCAGGAGTGGAGGCGGCGGTTGGGGTGGCGGTGGACGAGGCGGCGGCAGGGGTTGGGGTGGTCGAGGAGGTGGCAGCGGTGGTGGTGGCCGTGGAGGCACTGGCGGTGGCCAGGGCCAGCAGCACACTCCCTCGCCCCAGGAGGTCCGTGAGTGGTACTCTCAGCACGGGGGTGGGGGTGGTCTTAGCTGCACGTACGTCATTCGCGCTGGTAACTGCACTGGTCAGCAGTGTGGACGACCGCACGCCACACAGCGCTGCTTCTCTCGTCTCGACGACGCTTGGCGTGTTCAGTTCCCTCAGGCCACTGAGCTGCCCCGCTGGCTTGATCTCCTGAAGAAGGGGATTGATATCTATGCTCTAGACTTTGATGCTATTCTATCTGCCATGTATGTGATGTCAACTTGTGGAGAGGGTGCTGAGTACTTGTGTGTGCCGCCCGACCCGGGCATTAGGGCCAGTGCGTCTGCCGCTCCAGGTACTCGCGTGTCGGCTACCCCAGGTGCTGGTGAGGCTGCTGCTATAGGTGCTCGTGTGTCTCCCCCCCTTGGTACTGCGTCGACTGCCGCACTGCACACCTTCACACTGGACTCAGGTGCTTCTCGCTGCTTCTTTCGTGACCGCACTGCCCTTGAGCCGCTTGCTCGGCCAGTTGCTGTCTCCCTTGGTGACCCCTCTGGGGGTCCGGTCATTGCGACCTCTTCCACTGTCCTTCCCTGCCCTGCGGTCCCGTCGGGCACACTGTCAGGTCTCCACCTCCCCTCGTTCTCTACGAACTTGGTGGCAGGATGTGCACTCAAGGACGGGGGTGTTCACCAGTTCACCCCTGCCTACGAGCGCGTGACACACTGCACGTGTGCTCGTACGGGCCGTCACTTGGCTACCTTCACTCGGCAGCCGGGGTCGGACCTGTACACACTGACTACTGAGTCCCCTCAGGTTGCTGCGACTGCGTCCGCGTCCGCGTCAGGTCAGCTGTCCGCCCCCTGCTCGTGTCGCTCTTTGGCACACGAGACTGTCCTCTGGCACCACCGCCTTGGCCACCCGTCTGTGCAGCGGCTTCGTGCCATGCACTCCCGGTACCTTGTCTCTGGCCTGCCCAGGGTCCTTCCTGCCCTCCCACCCTCGCCTGCTCCTATCTGTCTCCCCTGTGTCGAGGGACGGCAGCGCGCCGCTCCTCACTCCTCCTCGTTCCCCCCGACGACTGCTCCCTTGCAGACACTCCACATGGACGTGTGGGGCCCAGCCCGCGTCCGTGGTCAGGGTCAGGAGAGGTACTTCCTGATAGTTGTTGACGACTACTCGCGCTACACCTCGGTCTTCCCCTTGCGCACCAAGGGTGAGGTCCCTGATGTCTTGATCCCTTGGATCCGCAGAGCCCGTCTCCAGCTCAGCGAGCGTTTTCACTCGGACTTTCCTGTCCTGCGCTTGCACTCTGACAGAGGTGGTGAGTTCTCCTCCGACCTCTTGGCAGCCTACTGTGCTGAGCACGGCATTGGGCAGTCGTTCACGCTTCCGGCTTCTCCACAGCAGAATGGGGTTGCGGAGCGCCGCATTGGCCTGGTCATGGAGGTCGCCTGTACCTCCTTGATCCATGCGGCTGCCCCCCACTTTCTGTGGCCGTTTGCGGTCCGGTACGCTGCGCATCAGCTCAACCTCTGGCCCCGTGTCTCCTTGCCGGAGACCTCGCCCACACTGCTGTGGACGGGGGAGGTTGGCGATGCGTCGCGTTTCCGGGTCTGGGGGTCTCGAGCTTTTGTCCGCGATTCGTCTGCGGACAAGCTCTCCTCCCGTGCTGTTCCCTGCGTCTTCCTTGGCTTTGTCCCGGACGCGTCTGGTTGGCAGTTTTACCACGCCACCTCGCGCCGAGTCTTGCCCTCCCAGGACGTCACTTTTGACGAGTCCGTCCCCTACTACCGCCTCTTCCCCTACCGCACTGCCCCGCTCCCCCCCCCGCCTCTCTTCCTCGCGCCAGGTGCTGCTGTTGCAGACCCCCTCCCCCCTCAGGGTGCCGCTCCCGCAGGTGTGTCTCAGGTAGACCCGGTTGAGCCTGTTGAGGTAGCTGTCGACTCTCGTCCTGCTGGGGGTGCTGAGCCTGGGGGTGCTGAGCCTGGGGGTGTGGAGCCTGGGGGTGTGGAGCCTGGGGGTGTGGAGCCTGGGGGTGTGGAGCCTGGGGGTGTGGAGCTTGAGGGTGCTGAGCTTGGGGGTGTGGAGCCTCGTGGTGCTGAGCTGCGGAGTCCGGAGTCTGGGGGTTCTGAGTCTGGAGGTACTAGGCCTGGGAGTCCTGCACCTGGAGGAGCCCTCTCCTCGGAGCAGCTGCGTGCGTGGTACTTAGAATACTGTAGCCTCCGGAGAGGTACCGCTAGAGCCGGACGTACTACTGGGACTGGTGCTAGTGCTTCTTCTCCCGTTCGGGAGCTCCCCTCCCGCGAGCGGATCCGAGAGTGGTACGAGCGGCGCTGCACTCTTCGGAGTGGCGTGCCTCGTGTTACGGACCCCGCTGCTGTTGGAGCTGCTGCTGGTGCTGAGGACCCGGGCGTTGGAGCTGCTGCTGGTGCTGAGGACCCGGGCGTTGGAGCTGCTGCTGGTGCTGAGGACCCGGGCGTTGGAGCCGCTGCTGGTGGTGAGGACCCGGGCGTTGGAGCTGCTGCTGGTGCTGAGGAACCAGGCGTTGGAGCTGCCGCTGGTGCTGCGGACCCGGGCGTTGGAGCCGCTGCTGGTGCTGAGGACCCGGGCGTTGGAGCTGCTGCTGGTGCTGAGGACCCAGACGTTGGAGCTGCCGCTGGTGCTGCGGACCCGGGCGTTGGAGCTACTACTGGTGCTGAGGATCCGGGCGTTGGATGTCAACGGGAGTTGGGTATTGGCCCCGTTCTCGCTTGGGCGGAGCCGACTTCGTGGTCGGGTGTGAGGGGAGCAGCCGACCTTCAGCAGTGGGTGAGCTGGTCGACGAGGAGGTTGACCTGCACGGGGGACCACTGCACGGGCGCCGACTTCACGGTGGCGCCGACTTCAGGGAGGTCGACTTGGGTGTCGACCTGCGGAGGACGTCAACTTCGTGACGCCAGCTTCGGGTGGCCGACGTGGGTGGTCGGCCGACGAGTGTGCTGGTCGACGAGGAGCAGGTCTACCAGGAGTGCTGGTCGACGTGGAGCTGGTCAACCAGAGGGGATGTCGACCTGGAGAAGGTTGACCGATGGTGTCGTCGACCTGGTGAGGTCGACGTGGAGGTGGTCGTCGACTTGGGAGGTCGACGGGCACGTACAGGAGCTGCTGGTCGACGTGGTTGCCTGGTCGACCAGGTTACCTGGGTGACGAAGTGCTGCGGAGGAGTGCGACGGTCGCCCAGGCAAAGTTAGCAAGCCCGACCTCGGTGGTGGTATCCCGAGGTCGTCGTGGCGAATCAGAGGCAGTTGTCAGCTCGAGGTTGACGTGGTGTGTGCGCTGTGCAGGTGACAAGACTCTACGCGCCAATCATCTGCGCACAACTGCGAAGCAGGGTGCACTGCTGTCCTGCGTGAGCAACGCTGTCACGCCGTCAACCTGCGACGTTGGCACGCCGTCGACCTTGCCTTGTTGGAGCGCGGTCGACGAAGTCGTGCTGGAACGCGGTCGACCAAGCTGCGCTGGCAGTTGGCCGACCTGAATGCTTGCTCTGATGTAGCCTTGCATTGCCAACTTCATTACACCATTGTTCTAAACTTTTCCTAGTGAAACTCTTGCCAATTTTCCCCGTGAACTAGCAAGTAGTGTGTGCACAAGGAAAACGAGTAAGGACTAACGAACGCAGAGATCACACGAGCACACGTGCCTAGCCCGTACTCTAAGCTCCCGTTGCTGCAGTAATCTACGCATTGGAGCTGCCGCTGGTGCTGAAGACGTGGGCGCTGGAGCTGCTGCTAGTGCTGCGGACCCTGGTGCGGGTGTCCCTGCTTGCTCTGGTGTCGCTGCTCGGTCTCGGTCGTACTTTGTTGCGCTCCTTCAGCAGGTTCTTGGTCAGCTTCCTCCTCCTTTTCCTCCTCCCTCCTTAGCGTGTCCTCCGCCTGTCCAGCTGCAGTCCGCGTTACCGTCTGCCTCCTCTCTCCCTGGTCCTGCTCCTTACACTGGTCCGACTGGAGGTCTTACTGAACGGCGTGAGCCTGCGTCTCGTCCTGCGTCGCTTGAGTCTCGTCCTGAGTCCCGTGTCCGCACTTCTCTCTCTAGTAGTCGAGTCCAGCGTCAGCGTCTTCCTGCTGTCCCGGGCACTCACCGGATGGCGCTTCGTCCGTCCACTGCTCCACAGCGTGTCCCACTGCTGTCTCCTTCTGCTTCCTCTCTTCCTGCTCTTGCTGACCCTAGGTCAGACTCTCTTAGTGCTACCAGTCCTACTGTCCCGCCTCTCCTGGCTACTGTTGTCACTGACCCTTCCTTTGAGTCTGCTGCTGCGTCTGCCTTAGTTGCTGAGCTTGTCGACTTTGCTGCTCGCTGTCGTCTAGACTACGCTGCTAGCCTAGTTGCTGATTCTGAGTCTGTCTGTCCTCCGTCCGTCGGGGGTGAGTGTGCTCTTGGCAGTGACGTCCTTGAGGACAGGCAGGAGGAGTTTGAGTGCATTGCTGCCGCTTTGCCCCATCTCGTGTCCATGCTTGTTGCCCCTGAGGGAGACCCGGATGCACCAGACATCCCGACCCCACGCTCTTACGCAGAGGCGATGGCCGGTCCCTACTCCTCTCAGTGGGAGTCAGCCATGGACACAAAGATGGCTTTCTGGAAGTCCACAGGCACCTACGTCGACGAGGTTCCCCCACCTGAGGCGAACATCGTCAGTGGCATGTGGATTTTCAGGGTGAAGCGGCCGCCGAGCTCTCCGCCTGTCTTCAAGGCGCGCTACGTTGCACGAGGCTTCAGTCAGCGAGAGGGAGTTGACTTCTTGAAGACCTTCTCCCCGACCCCGAAGATGACCACTCTTCAGGTTCTGCTGCACGTCGCCGCTCAGCGTGACTACGAGCTCCACTCGCTTAACTTCAGCACTGCTTTCCTGCAGGGCAGCCTGCACAAGGAGATCTGGCTGCGCCGTCCACCTGGCTTCATTGGGTCGTTCCCTCCTGGTACCCAGTGGAGCCTCCGACGGCCAGTCTACGGTCTCCGCCAGGCGCCTCGTGAGTGGCACGACACACTGAGGACTACGCTTGCGGCTCTTGGGTTCGCTCCTTCTGTAGTTGACCTGTCGCTGTTTCTACGCACCGACACCTCACTGCCGCCGTTCTACGTCCTTGTGTACGTCGACGACTTGGTCTTTGCTACTGTTGACACTGTGGCACTCGCCCACGTGAAGTCGGAGCTGCAAAAGAGACACACGTGCACAGACCTGGGTGAACTGACAAGCTATCTTGGCTTGCGGATCACCCGGGACAGAGCACGCCGCACCATCACCTTGACTCAGTCACACATGGTGCAGCAGGTCCTTCAGCGCTTCCGCTTCACGTACTCCTCGCCTCAGCCCACTCCTCTGCCTACCGGTCACTTGCTCTCAGCTCTGCCTTCGGATGAGTCCGTAGAGCCGAGTGGCCCGTATCCAGAGCTTGTGGGTTGCCTCATGTACCTGATGACCTGCACTCGACCAGACCTTGCATACCCTCTCAGCATTCTTGCACGCTATGTCGCTCCCGGCCGTCACCGGAAGGAGCACATGGATGCAGCTAAGAGGGTGTTGCGCTACTTGTGCAGTACGTCAGGCATGGGGCTAGTGCTTGGAGGGCGAGTCCCTGTTGTTCTCACTAGGCACTCAGACGCTTCTTGGGCAGACGATCAGGCTACTCAGCGGTCGTCTCAGGGTTACTCCTTCAGTCTTGGCTCTGGTTCTGTTTCTTGGCGTTCTACTCGCTCTTCTTCTGTTCTCAGCTCCAGTTGTGAGGCTGAGATCTACGCCACAGCCATGGCTGCCCAGGAGCTACGCTGGCTCACCTACTTGCTGACCGACCTTGGAGAGCAGCCTCGTTCTCCTCCAGTGCTGTACGTCGACAACAAGGCAGCCATTGCCTTGTGTGAGGAGCACAGACTGGAGCACAGAACGAAGCACATTGCTCTGCGTTACTTCCTTGCTCGAGAGCTGCAGCAGCGTGGTCAGCTTCGCCTGCGTTACGTGGCCTCTGAGGCCAACACTGCTGATGTGTTCACCAAGGCGCTTCAGCCTTGTGACCATCAGCGCTTTTGCACTCTTCTAGGCCTTGTGCCTACTGGACCTCACTTGCTTACTTCTTTAGTCTGTTTGTACTGTGATCTCTATATATATACCTGCATGTTTACTCTTGTTAGGTTGTGATCATTGTACCTTTTGCTCTATTATAAACGTGCATGTGAACTGGTCTTGTGACCACTTGCTTGTGCTCGGAATTTGTGTGGTATCCTTGAGATCCACCCTGAGCTTGTTTTGCCTTGCTTTGCCTTGACTGGTCTTATGACCCCTAGTTCTCCCCCACTTTGCCTATGGGGGTGTGTCAAACATTATATATGTTGTGTTAGTTTAGGCTACAGTGGGTTAGCCTATAGGGGGTACACAATTCTAGGGTTAGGTAGTTGTACTCATTTCATTGCTAGTTCATTCATTCCTGTTCAGGGATTCCAACAATAGGTGCTGTTGCCACAGCCGCGGGGCTTGTTTGATTCCGTAGAGCGATTTTAGTAACTGACAAACTTGGTTAGGTTCCCCGTGGGTACCATGTGGAAGTTCGACGAAGATTTCGGCATCGACGGGTGCGTAGAGGAAGGCGTTAGCAACGTCGATTTGCCGTAGTTTCCTTTTCTTCATGGCGGCGATCGCGAGGAGGATTCGAAGTGAAGTGTGTCGGCTAACCGGGGCGAATGTCTCGGTGAAGTCCCGTCCGTGTTCCTGATCGAATCCACGCACGACCCACCGTGCTTTGAGCTTCTCGATTGTGCCGTTTGCCTTCGTTTTGATGCGGAAGACCCGTTTCCCGGTGAGGATGGTCTTGTTCCTTGCCATGCTTACGGGAACGACTTTCCAGGTACTACGTTCCTCCAGCGCCTTTAATTCTCTGTCCATGGCTTCACGCCATTTTTCCCTGTGTTCCCCCCCCAGAGCCTGCTGAACCGTCGCAGGCTCTTTAGGAAGCGCGTTGCCGTGGACTGCGGTGACGAGGCCGAGAATCTGCAGTCCAGTCTGTGAGTAGCGGGGGAGTGTTGTGTCCTCGAGATAAGCTGCTTCATCTCCCGCTTCTGGGTCGGGTTCGAAATTCGGCCCTATCCATTCTGCTTCGTTGGTGTTGACTGTCGCAGGTGTTACGTAACCGTTGTCGGCGAAGTGGTAGAAAACTTCGGCGTTGGCACTTTCGCGAGGGTTTTCTTCGTCCATGGGGACGTTGACGGAGCAGAACGGGAGAGGTCCGGCTTCTTCGGATGCGTTGTCGACGTTCTGCTCGTCCCAGTCTGCTTCGTCCGCTGCTGAGGCGAAGGCTCGGTCACCACGAAAGCCACCTGTGGGATCTTGATTCTCGTGCAAGTTGGCGAGGTACGTCTGAAGTGTGAGTCGTTCGTAGAAGATCACGTCACGTGCTGCTACTGTTTCCTTGGAGTGGACGTCGAAGATTTTCCACGCGTTGTAATTCTTTTCGATGCCGAGGTGTAGTCCCCACTGTGCACGTTGTGAAAATCTTCCCGCTCGGGCCTCTGGGGGTCGGTACTGTACCATGCACCCGAAAACTCGTAACATTTTTGTGCTGCCCTGTTTCCCTGTCCACAGCAGATGCGGTGATGCGTTGTTCCGAAGTGAGGACGACGACATCAAGTTCTGCGACACCTTGCTGCTGATGGGCGTAGGGAAGGGAGAGGAGTTGCTTGATTCCTCTTTCCGCCAGGTACTGCTTGAAGCGCTGAGAGGTGTATTCTCCTCCTCCGTCTGACTGGAAGCTTTTCAGTTGTGCTCCCGACTCTCGTTCTGCTACTGGTAGCCAGGCGGCGAACGCTGCGAGTGCCATGTCGCGGCTGGGTAGGTTTAGATGCCAGACGTATCGAGTGGCGGCGTCGATGAAGGTGATCGTGTAGTTGTAAGTAACTTGTCCTGGTTCTCGATTGAAGAGAATATCGCTGTACACCTTCTCGATTGGTGCGTATGCGAGTGCGCTCGGGTTGTGGTGAGGAGTGAACGGTCGATGTGGTAAGTCGGCTTCGGGGCAGGTGAGGCAAGTTCCTCGTGCCCGTTGAAGTTCTCTGCCGTCGGGTAGTAGTAATGAATCCTTGTCTAGGACTCCTGCTCTTATTGTATTATTCAACACGGTGTTGCTTGGATGTCCCATGCGTGCGTGCCAGATGTCTTCGGAGGCGCAGTGTCCGGGTGAGCGTCGATACGCATCGGAGTTGGAGTAGAAGCTGGCGACGAAGTTTGCGCTTCTGTGGACTTCTCGTTGAGTTGGGTTCAGCTGCTGTGCGAGTGTTGGTGGTGCTTCGTCAACGAGAACTGGTGTCGCTGACGATGGTTCTGCTACTGCCGATGATGTTTCTGCTGGTTCTGCTGCTGCCGATGTTTTCTCTGCTGCTTCTACTGCTGCCGATGTTGTCTCTGTTGCTGCTGGATGTTGAATTGTTGCTAACGCGTGTGTTCGTTCTGCTTCAGGGATGGTATGCGAGTACCAGAAGCCTTCCGGGCTGAAGTCTGGATCAAGATCTGGAGGGTGCGTCCAGTCGGCGAAGTTCACGATGGCGTCGCTGTCTGCGGTGCCCAGGTCTGGGACGAAGTCAAGAACAAAGACGTTATTCTTCAGAACCGCCTTTCCGATGTAGAGGCCGCCCTTCCCGTGGTACAGTTTGAACTCCTGGGTGGTGCTGTCGGCTTCCAGGTGTATGCCTTTCGCCATCAGCTGACTGACGCTCAGTAAGTTGTAGCCGAGTCCCTCTGCTATTAGGACTTTCGACATTTGTAGTATGACGTTCGTCTCCCGTGACTGAAGCTGTACTATGCCTTGTCGTCTTGTTCGCAAGTTCTGATTATTGGCGACTGTGATGACGACTTCTCGTTGAAGTCGGTGCTCGCGTTGAACGAAACGTCCTGAGGAGCACATGTGTTGTCCGCAGCAAGTGTCCAAGAACCAAGTGTCTCTTCCGGATGGCTCGCTTTGAGCGATGGCGGCGTATGTCGGGTTCGGCTGAAGTGACTCGCGTCAGGGTGTGGTTTCGTCAAGTCGTTCTTCTGGTGAGTAGTGCGGCGGTGATTCGGTGATGCAGGAATCTGTTGTCTTTGCCATGCAGTTGACGATGTTTTTGTTGGAATCACTGAACAGGATTGGATGAACTAGCAGTGAAATGAGTACAAGTACCTAACCCTAGAATTGTGTACCCCCTATAGGCTAACCCACTGTAGCCTAAACTAACACAACATATATAATGTTTGACACACCCCCATAGGCAAAGTGGGGGAGAACTAGGGGTCACAAGACCAGTCAAGGCAAAGCAAGGCCAAACAAGCTCAGGGTGGATCTCAAGGATACCACACAAATTCCGAGCACAAGCAAGTGGTCACAAGACCAGTTCACATGCAGGTTTATAATAGAGCAAAAGGTACAATGATCACAACCTAACAAGAGTAAACATGCAGGTATATATATAGAGATCACAGTACAAACAGACTCAAGTAAGCAAGTGAGGTCCAGTAGGCACAAGGCCTAGAAGAGTGCAAAAGCGCTGATGGTCACAAGGCTGAAGCGCCTTGGTGAACACATCAGCAGTGTTGGCCTCAGAGGCCACGTAACGCAGGCGAAGCTGACCACGCTGCTGCAGCTCTCGAGCAAGGAAGTAACGCAGAGCAATGTGCTTCGTTCTGTGCTCCAGTCTGTGCTCCTCACACAAGGCAATGGCTGCCTTGTTGTCGACGTACAGCACTGGAGGAGAACGAGGCTGCTCTCCAAGGTCGGTCAGCAAGTAGGTGAGCCAGCGTAGCTCCTGGGCCGCCATGGCTGTGGCGTAGATCTCAGCCTCACAACTGGAGGTGAGAACAAAAGAAGAGCGAGTAGAACGCCAAGAAACAGAACCAGAGCCAAGACTGAAGGAGTAACCCTGAGACGACCGCTGAGTAGCCTGGTCGTCTGCCCAAGAAGCGTCTGCGTGCCCAGTGAGAACAACTGGGACTCGCCCTCCAAGCACCAGCCCCATGCTCGACGTACTGCACAAGTAGCGCAACACCCTCTTAGCTGCATCCATGTGCTCCTTCCGGTGACGGCCAGGAGCGACATAGCGTGCAAGAATGCTGAGAGGGTATGCAAGGTCTGGTCGAGTGCAGGTCATCAGGTACATGAGGCAACCCACAAGCTCTGGATACGGGCCACTCGGCTCTACGGACTCATCCGAAGGCGGAGCTGAGAGCGAGTGACCGGTAGGCAGAGGAGTGGGCTGAGGCGAGGAGTACGTGAAGCGGAAGCGCTGAAGGACCTGCTGCACCATGTGTGACTGAGTCAAGGTGATGGTGCGGCGTGCTCTGTCCCGGGTGATCCGCAAGCCAAGATAGCTTGTCAGTTCACCCAGGTCTGTGCACGTGTGTCTCTTTTGCAGCTCCGACTTCACGTGGGCGAGTGCCACAGTGTCAGCAGTAGCAAAGACCAAGTCGGCGACGTACACAAGGACGTAGAACGGCGGCAGTGAGGTGTCGGCGCGTAGAAACAGCGACGGGTCAGCAGTAGAAGGCGCGAACCCAAGAGCTGCAAGCGTAGTTGTCACAGGATCGAATTCTCAATCGAAACTTGTCACTAAAACTAAATACAAAGGCATTTTTATACTCGGAGAATACAAGGATAATCGAGATAAAACGAACCTTCGGGAACACGCCCTTCCCGATACTATAATCACAAGTGCGCACAAGCACGCAAGGCTATTGGCACTTGGGATTACGCCCAGATTACACCGTATACCCTAGTGTCGGCGCTGTCGGTGCCGTATAATAGGTATGTCGGTGGGAAAAGTAGGAAATAAGAGAAATAAATAGAAGGCTCTAGAAAAAAGAATAGTAGGCCGATTGAGATGAGATAAAGACCAAGATAAAGAGGAGAAAAGGGAGAATAGGATAACGGAAAAATATAATAGTGAGAAAATATTTTAACGGGGACGTCCTCTCACACTTCCCCCCCTCAAAGTTGGGTGGTAGAAGTAACACCCTGCTTTAGAAGGTAGTCCTGGAGAGGACGGCGGGCGTTATCCATGTCGCGTTCAGGTACCCAGGTATCTTCGGAAGGATCATAGCCTTTCCAACGAATCAAGAGCTCCAAGGTGCCGTTACGTTGTCGTCGGTGTGCCAGAACGGCTTCGACTTCGTACTCGGGTTCCCCATTAACGATCACTGGTAGTGGCGGCGGCGGCTGGCGACCTTTGAAGACCGTGTTTGGGTCCCGATAGGGCTTGAGAAGTTGAACATGGAAGGCATTGTGAATTCTCCACGTAGCTGGTAAACGCAAGCGGAAGGTTACTGGAGTGACCTGCGCCTCGACGAGAATAGGTCCGCAGAAGCGAGGTCGGAGCTTAGATGGAAGATGGCTAGTGTCGAGACTGCGTGTATCCAGAAGCACTTGATCGCCAATCTTGATGGAATGATCGTTGCGACTCCGATCAGCGAGCTTCTTTTGTTGCTGCTGGATAGTCAGAAGACGTTTATGCGTGCGCTCCCACAATTGGTGCATAGTGGAAATGAAGTCATGTGCGGGTTGCACCGTGGCGGTTACTGTTGGTTTCTGAGGCGTGAGTGGGTTGCGACCGTAACAGAGGAAGAAAGGAGTTTGCCCTGTTGCGGCGTGCGTGTCGTTGTTATACGCAAACTCGAGAACCGGCAGATGTGCATCCCATGTAGAGATATCGTCCTTACACGCTGCTCGCAGAAGCTGTTCGACAATCTGGTTGAGGCGCTCTGTCTGACCATCCGTTTGGGGATGATAGGCTGATGACATGGCGAGTTTGGTCCCCATGAGCGGCATAAGCTCCTTCCAGAACTTACTTGTGAATTTCGGGTCTCTGTCGGAGATCAGCGTGGTTGGAATGCCATGTTGCGAGATGACGTAGCGGAAGAATAATTGCGCTGTCTCCTCGATGCGAGCCGTTGAGTGTGTCGGAATGAAGTGTCCCATTTTGGAGAATTTGTCGATGACGACTAGAATGGCGTCTTAACCAGCTTTGGTAGGTGGTAACCCGGTGATGAAGTCGAGGCTAACCACTTGCCAAGGCTGTTCAGGGACTGGAAGAGGCTGTAGTAACCCTGCTTTCTTCTGTTTGCTGCTATTCATCCGTTGGCATGTGTCGCACGAGGTGACGAATTTGTGTACGTCATCCGCCATGTGGGGCCAATAATAATGCTTCGCAATACCGGCAAGCGTCTTGTTACTACCGAAGTGGCCCGCGTAGAGAACATCATGATATTCTTCGAGTAGTAACTGGCGTAAGGGAGGGTAATTAGGTACCCATATTTTTGTTGAGCCCTTGCGGTATGCGATGTCTTGATCCCATTGTAGAAGATGGCGCTTTTCTGCTACAGAGACTTCCGGGTCGATGGTGTATCCATGCGTGAAGAGTCCCTTCAAAAGGGGGTTCATGCCATCGACTTGTAGGGCGGCAACGTGTGCAGGGCGACTCAGTGCGTCTGCTTTGTTCTTGTGCCCCGGCTTATACACGATGTCGTAATGGAAGTGGGTTTCGAGAAAGTCAATCCACCGGACCTGTCGCCTGGAGAGTGTTGGTTGGGTCTGCAGGTACTTGAGGCTCCAGTGGTCGGTGTAGACGGTCGTTTTTCTTCCTTCGAGATAACACCTCCATGCCTTAAATGCGTTGACGATGGGGAGGGCCTCTTTGTCATGGATGGGGTGATTGAGTTCTGCCCCGTGAAGTTTTTTACTGAGGTATGCAATGGGTTGCACTCCCTTCCCTTGATCCTGCATGAGTACTGCGCCCACTGCTTGATCGCTCGCATCGGCCTCGATGACATAGTCAAGTTCAGGGTCTGACAGGATAAGGACAGGTGCGGACGTGGAAGATAACTTTAACGAATTCTATTTTTTTCCGGGGTCGAATGGGAGAGTTCCCGTCTTGGTCGAGTCTGTTTTCGGGGAGGTTTTCTTTTCCTCGGCGAATTCCTCTGACAAATTTCGGTCAAGGGGCTTGGGATTTCACCCTTGATTCTCCAAATCTCGCGCCCAATGCTGTCCTTCAATTTCGATTCGGTCCAGATTGCGCTGACGCTTTCGGATCTGCTTTTCCTCGCCAGCCCGATCCGCAATCACTGGCGAGATCCGTTTTTTGACTTTTTGTCTTTAGTTTCGCCACTCCCACGAGCTCGGAATGCCGCACGTGCTGATTTCATGTGAAAACAGTCGACAATCCGATGTCCGTTTCCGCCGCAAAATTCACAAATCGTTTTGTTTTTTGCAAGTCGTGAATTCGCGTCGAGTTTGTCGACTTCCATGGGGTCGGCGAACGTGGTTGAAGCCGAGCGATCCCCTTGTCGTGATTCGACGACGTGGGGCCGTCGTGTTCCGGAGTTGACCAAGTCAAAACGCTCCGCGGCCGATACGATTTCGCTGTAGCTGCTGCAATTCGCTGCTGCAACCTGGCGCCGAATGTCGGTTTTCAGCCCCGCGATGTAGGACTGAATTTTTTCGCCCTCGGTAATGTCGAGAATCCGATTATAAAATTCCTCCATCCGCTGCGTGTATTTGAGAAGAAGTGAACGAGAGAATGAATGAACTATGAACGAGGTGAGTACAAATAGGAAACCCTAATTGGGTTGTACCCCCTATGGGATACCCCACTATAGCCTACACAAATAAGTAAGCTATAATGTTCTAACACACCCCCATACGGAAACTGGGGGAGAACAAGGGGTCACAAGACCAGTCAAGCAAAGCAAAGCAAAGCTCAGGGTGGATCACAAAGTCACCACACATTCCGAGCACAAGTTCAAAGGCCAGAAGGCCAGTTCACATGCAAGATCATTTATAGAGATATACAAGAGGCAAGCAAGCAAGAGCAAGAGTATATATAGGTAAAAGTACAAGCAAGGTCAAGAAGTGAGCAAGTGAGGCAAGGCAGGCACAAGGCCCAGCTGCGTGCAGCAGCGCTGATGATCACAAGGCGCAAGTGCCTTGGTGAAGACATCAGCAGTGTTGGCCTCAGAGGCCACGTACGCAAGTCGCAGCTGTCCACGCTGCTGTAGCTCACGAGCAAGAAAGTAGCGGAGAGCAATGTGCTTCGTTCTGTGCTCCAGTCGCTGCTCTCGACACAAGGCCAGCATGGCCTTGTTGTCTACGTACAAGACTTAAGGAGAATGAGGCTGCTCTCCAAGGTCGGTCAGCAGGTAGGTGAGCCAGCGTAACTCCTGTGCAGCCATAGCCCCAGCGTAGATCTCAGCCTCACAACTGGAGCCGAGAACAGAAGACGAGCGGGTAGCCCGCCACGAAACAGAGCTGGAACCAAGACTGAAGGTGTAACCCTGTGACGACAGCTGCGTAGCCTGGTCGTCAGCCCAAGAAGCGTCTGCGTGCCCAGTGAGGACCACTGGACTGCGCCCTCCAAGCACTAGCCCCATGCCCGACGTACTGCACAAGTAACGCAACACCCTCTTCGCTGCAGCCATGTGCTCTGGTCGGTGTCTCCCAGGAGCAACATAGCGTGCAAGAATGCTCAGAGGGTATGCAAGGTCAGGTCGTGTGCAGGTCATCAGGTACATGAGGCAGCCAACAAGCTCTGCATACGGGCCACTCGACTCTACGGACTCATCCGAAGGCAGAGCTGAGAGCGAGTGGCGAGTAGGCAGAGGAGTGGCCTGAGGCGAGGAGTACGTGAAGCCGAAGCGCTGAAGGACCTGCTGCACCATGTGTGACTGAGTCAGGGTAATGGTGCGGCGTGCTCTGTCCCGGGTGATCTGCAAGCCAAGGTAGCTGCGCAGTTCACCCAGGTCAGTGCACGTGTGTCTCTTCTGCAGCTCGGACTTCACGTAGGCGAGTCCAACAGTGTCAGCTGTGGCAAAGACCAAGTCGTCGACGTACACGAGGATGTAGAACGGCGGCAGAGAGGTGTCGGTGCGCAGAAACAGCGACGGGTCTGCAGTGGAGGGAGCAAACCCAAGTGCCGCGAGCGTAGTCCTCAGTGTGTCGTGCCACTCACGCGGCGCCTGGCGGAGACCGTAGACTGGACGCCGGAGACTCCACTGGGTACCAGGAGGGAAAGACCCAGTGAAGCCAGGTGGGCGACGCAGCCAGATCTCCTCGTGCAGGCTGCCCTGCAAGAAAGCAGTGCTGAAGTCGAGAGAGTGCAGCTCGTAGTCACGGTGAGCAGCGACATGCAGCAGTATCCGAAGAGTGGTCATCTTCGAGGTGGGGGAGAAGGTCTGAAAGTAGTCAACTCCCTGCCGCTGACTTAAACCACGAGCCACGTACCGCGCCTTGAAGATAGGCGGAGAACCCGGCGGCCGCTTCACCCTGAAGATCCACATGCCACTGACGATGTTCGCCCCAGGAGGGGGAACAGCGTCAACGTAGGTGCCTGTGGACTTCCAGGAAGCCATCTCTGCATCCATAGCTGCCTGCCACTGAGAGGAGTAGGGACCCTCTATCGCCTCCGCGTAAGAGCGCGGAGTCGGGATGTCTAGTGCATCCCGGTCTCCCTCAGGGGCTAGCAGTACAGACACGAGATGAGGTGAAGCGGCGGCCAGACACTTGAAATCCTCCTGCCTGTCCTCAAGGACGTCCGTGCCAAGGGCACACTCACCCCCGACGGACGGAGGACAGGTAGACTCAGACTCAGCGACAAGACCAGCAGCGTAGTCTAGACGACAGCGCGCAGCAAAGTCGACGAGCTCAGTGACAAGGGCAGACGCAGCAGAAGACTCGAAAGAACGGTCAGTGACAGCAGTAGCAAGGAGATGCGTGACAGTAGGACTGGCAGCACGAAGAGAGTCCGACTCCGGGTCGGCAAGAGCAGGAAGAGAGGAAGAAGGAGGAGAAGGCAAAGGGGCACGTAGAGGAGCAGTGGACGGACGTAGAGACATCCATTGCGTGCCAGGGACAGGAGGCGGACGCTGACGCGAACCGCGACCACTAGTGCGCGCAGTACGAACAAGCGACGCAGGACGAGACGCAGGCTCACGACGCTCAGTAAGACCTCCAGTCGGACCAGCGTAGGGAGAAGGAGCAAGCAAAGGGGAGGCAGGCTGTAGCTGTGACCGGACAGGCTGTGGACCCTCTAAGGGAGGAGGAGGAGGACCAGGAGAAGGTGGAAGACCAAGAACCTGCTGCAGGAGCGGTACGAAGTACGGTCGGGGCCGCGTGGCGACGCCAGAAACAGCAGGGACAGCACCAGTATCCCCAGCAGGAGTGCCCGCTCCAGCAGCACCTCCAGCAGCACCTCCAGTAGCTCCAGAACCCCCAGCAGCTCCTCCAGTAGCCCCAGAACCTCCAACAGCACCAGGAGCACCGCCAGTCGAACCACCAGTGGTAGTCTCAGCGCCAACACCCTCAGCAGCACCAGCTCCATGTGAACCCGCAGGCCCAGCAGCTCCAGTACTCCCAGTACGAGCACCTCCGGGACCCGCGGCAGCAGCACCCTCAGCAGCACAAGAACCTCCAGCACCAGCAGCACGCCTCCAGCGCCGAGCAAACCACTCACGCAGCTCCTGTGAGGAGAGTGGCTCTCGGCGAGACGAAGCACCCGGAGAACCTCCAAGCGAAGAACCTCCAGGCTCAGCAACCCCAGGCAAAGCACCTCCAGGCGTAGCACCCCCAGGCTCAGCACCCCCAGGCTCAGCACCCCCAGGCTCAGCACCCCCAGGCTCAGCACCCCCAGACTCAGCACCCCCAGACCCAGCACCCCCAGGCACAGCACCCCCAGGCTCAGCACCCACAGCAGCACCAGAGTCACCAGTGACCTCGACAGGCTCGACCGCGTCTACCTGGGACACACCTGAAGGGGCAGGACCCTGAGGGGGGAGGGGGTCTACCGGGGGGGGGACCTGGTACCAAGAAGAGCGGGGGTGGGGGGAGGGATGGAGTGCGGTAGGGGAAGAGGCAGTAGTAGGGTACCGACTCGTCTAACGTGACGTCCTAGGAGGACAGAACACGGCGAGAGTTGGGGTGGTAGAACTGCCACCCGTGGGCGTCGGGGGGGAACCCCACAAAGACGCAGGGAGCAGCGCGAGGGGACAGCTTGTCCGCAGACAAGTCGCGGACAAGAGCCCGAGATCCCCAGACCCGGAATGCCGACGCATCGCCAACCTTCCCCGTCCACAGCTCGGGCGGCTCGGACAGGTCTGGCGGCTCGGGCAGCTCGGGCGGCTCGGGCAGCTCGGGCGGCTCGGCCAAACCTGCTGAAGGAGCGGAACAAAGTACGGTCGAGACCGAGCAGCGACACCAGAGCCAGCAGGGACACCCGCACCAGGGTCCGCAGCACCAGCAGCAGCTCCAGCGCCCACGTCCTCAGCACCAGCGGCAGCTCCAACGCCCGGGTCCTCAGCACCAGTAGCAGCTCCAACGCCCGGGTCCGCAACACCAGCGGCAGCTCCAACGCCTGGGTCCTCAGCACCAGCAGCAGCTCCAACGCCCGGGTCCTCAGCACCAGCAGCGGCTCCAACGCCCGGGTCCTCAGCACCAGCAGCAGCTCCAACGCCCGGGTCCTCAGCACCAGCAGCAGCTCCAACGCCCGGGTCCTCAGCACCAGCAGCAGCTCCAACAGCAGCGGGGTCCGTAACACGAGGCACGCCACTCCGAAGAGTGCAGCGCCGCTCGTACCACTCACGGATCCGCTCGCGGGAGGGGAGCTCCCGAACGGGAGAAGAAGCACTAGCACCAGTCCCAGTAGTACGTCCGGCTCGAGCGGTACCTCTCCGGAGGGTGCAGTACTCTAAGTACCATGCACGCAGCTGCTCCGAGGAGAGGGCTCCTCCGGGTGCAGGACTCCCAGGCCTAGTACCTCCAGACTCAGAACCCCCAGACTCCGGACTCCGCAGCTCAGCACCACGAGGCTCCACACCCCCAAGCTCAGCACCCTCAAGCTCCACACCCCCAGGCTCCACACCCCCAGGCTCCACACCCCAGGCTCCACACCCCCAGGCTCCACACCCCCAGGCTCAGCACCCCCAGGCTCAGCACCCCCAGCAGGACGAGAGTCGACAGCTACCTCAACAGGCTCAACCGGGTCTACCTGAGACACACCTGAGGGAGCGGCACCCTGAGGGGGGAGGGGGTCTGCAACAGCAGCACCTGGCGCGAGGAAGAGAGGCGGGGGGGGGAGGGGGGCAGTGCGGTAGGGGAAGAGGCGGTAGTAGGGGACGGACTCGTCAAAAGTGACGTCCTGAGAGCGCAAGACTCGGCGCGAGGTGGTGTGATAAAACTGCCAACCAGACGCGTCCGGGACAAAGCCGAGGAAGACGCAGGGAACAGCACGGGAGGAGAACTTGTCCGTAGACGAATCGCGGACAAAAGCTCGAGACCCCCAGACCCGGAAACGCGACGCATCGCCAACCTCCCCCGTCCACAGCAGCGTGGGCGAGGTCTCCGGCAAGGAGACACGGGGCCAGAGGTTGAGCTGATGCGCAGCGTACCGGACCGCAAACGGCCACAGAAAGTGGGGGGCAGCAACATGGATCAAGGAGGTACGGGCGACCTCCATGACCAGGCCAATGCGGCGCTCCGCAACCCCATTCTGCTATGGAGAAGCCGGAAGCGTGAACGACTGTCCAATGCCGTGCTCAGCACAGTAGGCTGCCAAGAGGTCGGAGGAGAACTCACCACCTCTGTCAGAGTGCAAGCGCAGGACAGGAAAGTCCGAGTGAAAACGCTCGCTGAGCTGGAGACGGGCTCTGCGGATCCAAGGGATCAAGACATCAGGGACCTCACCCTTGGTGCGCAAGGGGAAGACCGAGGTGTAGCGCGAGTAGTCGTCAACAACTATCAGGAAGTACCTCTCCTGACCCTGACCACGGACGCGGGCTGGGCCCCACACGTCCATGTGGAGTGTCTGCAAGGGAGCAGTCGTCGGGGGGAACGAGGAGGAGTGAGGAGCGGCGCGCTGCCGTCCCTCGACACAGGGGAGACAGATAGGAGCAGGCGAGGGTGGGAGGGCAGGAAGGACCCTGGGCAGGCCAGAGACAAGGTACCGGGAGTGCATGGCACGAAGCCGCTGCACAGACGGGTGGCCAAGGCGGTGGTGCCAGAGGACAGTCTCGTGTGCCAAAGAGCGACACGAGCAGGGGGCGGACAGCTGACCTGACGCGGACGCGGACGCAGTCGCAGCAACCTGAGGGGACTCAGTAGTCAGTGTGTACAGGTCCGACCCCGGCTGCCGAGTGAAGGTAGCCAAGTGACGGCCCGTACGAGCACACGTGCAGTGTGTCACGCGCTCGTAGGCAGGGGTGAACTGGTGAACACCCCCGTCCTTGAGTGCACATCCTGCCACCAAGTTCGTAGAGAACGAGGGGAGGTGGAGACCTGACAGTGTGCCCGACGGGACCGCAGGGCAGGGAAGGACAGTGGAAGAGGTCGCAATGACCGGACCCCCAGAGGGGTCACCAAGGGAGACAGCAACTGGCCGAGCAAGCGGCTCAAGGGCAGTGCGGTCACGAAAGAAGCAGCGAGAAGCACCTGAGTCCAGTGTGAAGGTGTGCAGTGCGGCAGTCGACGCAGTACCAAGGGGGGGAGACACACGAGCACCTATAGCAGCAGCCTCACCAGCACCTGGGGTAGCCGACACGCGAGTACCTGGAGCGGCAGACGCACTGGCCCTAATGCCCGGGTCGGGCGGCACACACAAGTACTCAGCACCCTCTCCACAAGTTGACATCACATACATGGCAGATAGAATAGCATCAAAGTCTAGAGCATAGATATCAATCCCCTTCTTCAGGAGATCAAGCCAGCGGGGCAGCTCAGTGGCCTGAGGGAACTGAACACGCCAAGCGTCGTCGAGACGAGAGAAGCAGCGCTGTGTGGCGTGCGGTCGTCCACACTGCTGACCAGTGCAGTTACCAGCGCGAATGACGTACGTGCAGCTAAGACCACCCCCACCCCCGTGCTGAGAGTACCACTCACGGACCTCCTGGGGCGAGGGAGTGTGCTGCTGGCCCTGGCCACCGCCAGTGCCTCCACGGCCACCACCACCGCTGCCACCTCCTCGACCACCCCAACCCCTGCCGCCGCCTCGTCCACCGCCACCCCAACCGCCGCCTCCACTCCTGCCACCTCCCCCGCCGCTGCCGCCTCCACCCCCACCGCTACCACTCGCCCCTCCAGCCGAGCCACCACCCCCACTGCCTCCACCGCCCCCACCGCCGCCTCCCCCGCCGTCACCGCCACCACCCTTGCCCCCTTTGCCCTTGCCGTTGTGGCGTCCGCTCAAGGCAGACGCAGCGCCGACCTTCTCAGTACCAAGAAGGTCGACAGCAGCAGCAGAGGCGACAGAGGGAAGAAGGGGGGAAGGAGAACACCCCTCAAAGAACGGGGTACGGGGGTCGCCACGAGAGGCACCTACAGCGACTATGCTAGTCTCAGCTGCAAGTAGCTCCTTCTCGAGGAGGGCAATGGTGAGCTCAGTGGGGCGACGAGCTAGGAAGTGGTCCCTGACAGCACGCAGTGTGTCAGGGAGGCGGGTGACTAGGTGGTAGAGAGTGAGCCAGAGTGGACGGGGGTGCGTGGCAAGGAACTCAGCAGGCATGGCGGCACGGAAGCGGGCCTCACTAGTACGGAGGTGCGTGATGAGGTCAGCGACTGTGTGAAAGGAAGCCAGGTCGGGAAACAGGTAGGGGAGGGAGAGACGGCCTAGTGCGGCAGAGGCAGGTGAGGAGTAGCGAGCAACTACAGCTGTGTACAGTGCCTGTGCAGTCTTGTGCTGACCAAAGTGCTCGCGTTCGTCTATCGGTAGGGAGTTGCAAATGGCGAAGCGAGCGTGGGCATCACGAGTCTGCCACTGTGAGCGAGCAGTGCTGTCAGCAGTAGCAGCAGGGGCAGTGACATGGCCTAGGGCGTGATCGTACAGTGAGATGTCATCCTTGGCTGTGAGCTGTAGGTAGAGGTGCAGGTCATCGAGCCAGGTGTCAAACTTCACAGGGCGGCCCTCAGCATCGAACACGAGAACCTGTGGGCTAGCCATAGGAGCAGTAGAAATAGCAGCAGTAGCAGTAGGAGAAGCAGGTAGGACGAACCAGGTAGGGCAGGGCGGCGCGGCTCGGTTCAGGTCGGGTCGCGGCTCGGCTGGGTGGCGCGGCTCGGTTAAGGGCGCGCGGCTCGGCTCGGGGCGCGCTGCTCGGCTCGGGGCGCGCGGCTCGGGTCGCGTGGCTTAGGTCACGGCGGGGACGGGCCACCCGCTCTCCCTCGTGTGCTGCGGCGGGAACGGGCCGCCCGGGGCCTCTAGGTGGTGGGCACGGGTCGGCGAGGTCGGCACGGGGCCGGTTGGGGCCCTAGAGGGGCGAGCGCGGGGCTGATCGGGGCCTGAGGGTTTAGCGCGGGGCCAAACGAGGCCTTGACGGGGCTAGCAAGGGGCCAACGGGGCCTGAACGGGGCTAGCGCGGGGCCGACGGGGCCTGAAACGGGGCCGACGGGGCCTGAAACGGGGCTAGCGCGGGCCCGATCGGGGCCTGAATGGGGCTAGCGCGGGGCCGACGGGGCCTGAGAGGGGCTAGCGCGGGGCCGACGGGGCCTGAAACGGGGCTAGCGCGGGCCGACGGGGCCTGAGAGAGGCTAGCGCGGGGCCGACGGGGCCTGAAACGGGGCCAACGGGGCCTGAAACGGGGCTAGCGCGGGCCGACGGGGCCTGAGAGGGGCTAGCGCGGGGCCGACGGGGCCTGAAACGGGGCCGACGGGGCTTGAAACGGGGCTAGGGCAGGCCGACGAGGCCTGAGAGGGGCTAGCGCAGGGCCGACGAGGCCTGAAACGGGGCCGACGGGGCCTGAACGGGGCTAGCGCGGGGCCTGAACGGGGCCTTAAAGGGGCCGACGGGGCCTGAACGGGGCCGCTAGGGAGAGCGGGCGTGGGGCCGATGGGGCCTGAACGGGGCTAGCGCGGGGCCATCAAGAGGGGCCTCTAGGGGCGTGACACGCCGAGGCGCCCTAGGGCACAGGTAGGTAGGTAGGTAGGTAGGTAGTTACGTAGTGGTGGGCCCTTAGAAAATTTCGGTCCTAGGAAGGACCTGCTCTATACCATGTTGGAATCACTAAACAGGAATGGATGAACTAGCAGTGAAATGAGTACAAGTACCTAACCCTAGAATTGTGAACCCCCTATAGGCTAACCCACTGTAGCCTAAACTAACACAACATATATAATGTTTGACAGTTTCTTGCTCCTTGTGCAGGTTGTCCTGTTGGAGTCGTTGAGGCTTGAATCTTTGTCGTGGGATTTACTTGCGTTGAAGTGACTTGGGAGCTTGAAGGCCGAAGTTGTCGCTGTGATGTTGTCGACTGCTGACGATGCGGGCAGTGCGTACGAGGATGCCCTGAAGTCTTGCAGATGTGGCAAAACGGAGGTACTGGCTTCAATCGTTGTTGCTGCTGATTGTTGTTGTTGTTGTAGCGTCGCTGGGTGTGAAACGCGAACTCTGGTACTGACGTTTTCTTCTTATGTCGTTCTTCTTGCAGGTCCATGTCCTGCTGCTCGGCATGGATTTCGGCGCAGAGTGTTGCTTCGAAGATTCTCCTGTGTGCTCGTAGTATGGCGCGAGTGGAGCGCCAGTGAGGGCCAAGACCGCCGATGACAACCGTGACGAAGGCGTCTTCTGAGATCGATCCTCCACATCGAAGAAGCTTGTCGTGCAGCTCGCGACAGCGACTGATATATGCCATTCCCTTCTCGCCTGGTTTCATTTCGATTGTTGTCAGCTTCGCCATTAACCGACTTTGATTTACGCTGTCTGTTGCTTGATACAGGTTTTTCAAGTGGTTGTACGCGAGCTCCGCGGAGTTACCGTAACCTCGGTAAGTCCTTATGTTCTGCTGTTGAGTCGGGGTGATGTTCCTCAGTAGTATTGTGTACGCCGTCATCGATTGATAGGTGTACTGCTGCTTCTCATACTGTGTGCCGTTTGTTGGATATGGCAGGGACCCGTCGAAGAAGCCAAGGATCTGCGCTCCTTCCATCATCAGCTCGAATTCGAATGACCAGGTAAATAAATCCTTCCCGTCAAAAGGTTTTGTCATTTGTAGTTTCAGAACATGCGCGAATTGCGACTGAACTTGTAGTGCGTCCAGTGCACTTTCTTGTCCCGGTGCAGGTTGTGGTTGCGGCATGAAGCTGACGGAGCCGCGCTAGGGCTCGTACGGAGCGAAGGTAGGTTGTTGATGTTGATTCCCGCGTGCGTAGGATGAGCCATCGAGACTCATGGGCGTCACGTTGTTGTTGTTGTTGTTGTTTGATTGCGCAGGTACTCCTTGCTGATGCTGCTCGTAGAAGGACATGAAGGAGAAGAATTTCTCCATCATACTTGGATCGAAGCCCGCGCCTTGGTTTGCGGGTGTTTCAGTAGACCCAGCTGCTGGTCTCATTGTTGTCCCTTCCTCTGTTTGTAGGCCAGAGACAGGAGGTGGAGTAGGGGTAGTGCCGGGAGAGCCGTTGGAGGAGCTCCTCTCCTTTCTAGCAGACATGTCTTCTTGATATATCAAGTGTTGAAGAAAAAAGGTAACTTTTAACTCTAACCTGCTCTCATACCATGTTGGGCTGAACGCCCTAGGATCTTTAGTAGAGTTGAAGTCTGAGTAAATGATGTAGTAGCGGAAGCGTTTTAATAAAGTCCTTGAACCACCTTGCGCTAGTATGTGAGGGCAAAGTAAGTTGATTAAAACAAAGGGATACAAGAATATATATATGAGTACAGAGAATATGAAGAGACATAATTGTAACTACTTTACTGTTGCGGTTCGATACAGTGCGACTCGAGCAACTGCTCAATGTCGAGTCAGTTGTGTGTCCTTGCTGTCGCGCTGCATTTGTCAAGTCAAAGGTCGCTGACCTTTGACTTTCTCGTAACCTCCAGCGGTTACATCAACTCCGAGGGTTGACTCGCTGGTGCTTCGATTTGCGCTGCTTCGCTTGTGTCTTGAAGTTTCGACACGACATAAGCGCTTAAGGCTATTTGTTCCCAACAGGTTGGAGGGAGGAGGGGGGGAAATTACTGTCTGCTTGTTGAGGATCAAATTATGGTACATGCATTATAAAGCAAATTGAAATGGATCTGAGTAATATTGTTACTTAGTGTTCTAAATTTGTGCTGACTAGAGTAACATGTTGAGGGTGGCTGCATATGCTATTTAGGGCGCGTGTGGTCTGTTTAGAAGTTCAAAATAAAGTTCGAACTTTGGGTGGTTACCCTATTCGCTAATTTCGCGAAGGGTGCTTCGCGAACCAAGCATTGTATGGGCTCTGCAAAAGTTCAAGTTTGAAATATGAACTTGACTCGAGTCGGAGGCGCGAACGTGCGTGCGCACGTTCATGCGAGCGTGTGTGATTTGCAGCACGTCCGAACAGCTGGCGAAACGGGCGAGCACTTCGCCAGTGCATGAAGTTGCACAACGAAGACACCCCACAATTCGTGCATACAGTTGTAGCCATGTGTCCAGCATACAAGGTGTTGCCACGGGGGCTATTTGTACCCTGGTTACACACTCGGCGCGGAAGGTGAGTTGGAGCTCTAGGTCCTTGTAAACCGATGCGCAAAATGTTGACGTGGCGCACCGTCAAGACGAGCGAACCGAGTAACCTATGATGTTGACGTGTGGCTCGGCTCGTTTTTACAAGTTCGAATGTCGGGGTTCGACCTTGTATGTGTGTGTGATTTTTTACAGTGTGGTAAGCCCGATGTTCGAACTTCGATAGAAGGAAATTCGAACTTCTTTCGTTGTAAGTTCGAAACTAAAATTCGCCCTAAAAACATAAACTTTTACAAATTTCAAAGACCTCACGCGCCCTTATATAACCTACATAATAATGGACGTACTCGATGCCTTATTTTCCGGCTGTTCATTTTCTCTTAATAGCTTCGCTCCCATAGGTGGGAAAGCAGATCCCCGAATGAAGCAAACCCCAGATTTGGGGGTTTCTCAAGCCTCGACCGTCCTGGTTGCCCTCCTCGGAGAGAGAGGTTCGGCAAATGTAGGTGCGGAGAATGGGTCTGGGAGCGTAGGCCCAAACCAACCCAACCTTCTCCTCCGCTCTCCTTCTTTACTCGCTTCTTTCTGCTCCGCCTCTCCCTTTTCCTTCTCTTCACCTCGCCGCTCCAGCCGTACACTCAAAGGCGTTGCAAGAACACCCAGGAGCCCAGAGAAGCTGCCACAATGAAGTTCAGCCCAAGTAAGTCCACGCCCTGCTGTCGTCTCGCGGTGCTCCGTTGAGTCGCTTGTCCTACCGCGAGCTTCGCTGCGTGGAGTACGGGTCGTTTCGAAGTTCGTTGGTTGTTCGCAGTCCTCGAGCGTTTCGCCACTTGTCCGCCTTACCTGTAGCCAAAAGGATTTATTAGCGCGGCGTGGCGCGGCAAGCCAGCGACCTAGATCATGGCTGTGGGTGGGCGATAGTCGCAACAGTCTAGTCGTGGGGTGAGGGGATTGGCGGGCTGGTGCGGTTTCCGCGTGGAAGACCCACGGCGAAGATGGTATGGAATCAATTCGGTCTAGCCTCTGTTAGGAGATCGGCAATTGCTAGGTCTTCGACTTCAGATCTGCGGCAGTTCGAGCTTAGGGTTTGAGGAGTCGCCTCAGTTGGCGCTGAATGCGCTCGTGCCTCGTCGATAACGTAATTTGAGAAGAATGCGTGTAGTGTCTGCTCGAACGTGTGCTGGGAGCTCTAGTGTTGGCCGTGTAGTCAGTTCAGGGCATAGAATCGGAAGCAGGTAGGACAATCGTCCAGCTAAGCACCGCACGCAGCCGGTAGCCGCACCACATGTGCCCTTCCTCTTGCGCCGCTATGAATGCTCCCATTTGTGCTGCGCTCGTTGTGCCTCGATCACTATCACTCCTCCCATACCCCCTCGTCGCTCGCAACCTCGTCCGCGCCTGCTCACAGCCTGTACATGTTCCTCTTTCCTCTCTCCACCTTTTCCTTTTCCCCTTTCCCACTTCTCCCTTTCTCGTCCCCTTCCTCCTTCCACTCTTTCCCCCTTTTTTTCCCTTCCTCTTTCAACCTCTATTCTTCCCGCTTCCCCGTTCCCCATCGGCGCGCAGGAGTGAGCTCGTCCCGGCGCAAGTCGCGGAAGGCGCACTTCACGGCGTCGTCCAGCGAGCGCCGCATCATCATGAGCTCCAGCCTTTCGTCCGAGCTGCGCAACAAGTACAACGTGAGTCCCCACCGCGCGCACGCCGCGCCCTGCGCACGTTTCATGCAATTCTTAGTTTCAGCGGGGAGCGCGCGCAGGTTAAGTTGAAAGAGGACTGATCCGTTACGGTGTAGGGTTTCACGGCCTGAAACGAATCCGCAAACGCATATCTGGGTGCTTGCTTTGTTCTACGCCTGTGAGAGGCAGTGAGGGGGTAGTAAAAGAGCAGCAATGGAAGTGTTCAAGCGGGGCGTAACCCTAGCTCAGGACCAGCGATGAGAGGCGAAGGAAGAAGTTTCACAGGCACTCACGTCGCTCATCATTTCTGTCCTCGGCGCATGCTGATTGGTTTAGTTTATCTGTACGTGTCCTAGACAAGGCTCGTGCATGTATACCGAGAGCCCCCACTTCTCCTGCGAAACTGCGTCGTGCTACGGACCTGGCAATCACGGTGTCTTGGCTCCCTCCGCATTCATTCATGTCCCGTGATTGTGGTTTGCGTATGCGGATGTTTTCCGGATGTTGGTGTACGCGCGGCAGGTGCGGTCGGTGCCGATCCGCAAGGACGACGAGGTGCAGGTGGTGCGCGGCACATACAAGGGGCGCGAGGGCAAGGTGGTGCAGGTGTACCGCCGCAAGTGGGTCATCCACATCGAGCGCATCACGCGCGAAAAGGTCAACGGTGAGTCAACGTCCTGCCGCCTCGTTGCGTTGTTTCACCAGCGGGCACGCGTTGCTGTGGTAGCGGTCATGTGTTACTGGGATACACAGGGCGCTCAAGGCTCATAAGCCACGACGGAATTCTAAATATGTGCTGCTGCCGTCCTGTGGATGTATTGTTGCGCTGTCTTGTGCTGTGTGCTGTACCCTGCTGTGCTGTGCTGTGCTGTGCTGTGCTGTGCTGTGCTGTGATATGGAGTGTGGTCTGCGGGCCCATGCGTTGTGCTCTGGTGTCGCTATGCTGTGGTGCTCCGCGTGCTGTGCTGCTGTCCCATGTGCTTCCCCGTGGCGTGCCATACGGCACGTGAACGTGGATGTGCGTGCATGTGGTGTGTGCAGGCGCGACGGTGAACGTGGGAGTGCATCCGTCCAAGGTGGTGATCACGAAGCTGAAGCTGGACAAGGATCGCAAGGCACTGCTGGACCGCAAGGCCAAGGGCCGCCTCGCGGACAAGGGCAAGGGCAAGTACACAGAGGAGACCGCGCAGCCCATGCAAGACGTCGACTAAATCCCACGCCCCCGCCCGCCCTGCAGCCGCCCTGTCGGTTCTCCCATCCGCTCTCTGCCTCCCGCCCGCGTCTGTGCTTCCCTCACTCCTCGGTCCTGGTTGCTGGTTCCGCCCTTCCGCCCTCGCGCCTGGTCGCCGTGTATACGTGTGTAGGCATGCTTAGGAGCAGTCAGGGGCTGGCATGGCACTGATGGCTTGGTCTGTTGAGTACCGTATCTTAAATGGAAGAATCTAGTTGTGCAAGTGTACTTGTAGCCCTTACATGTGATGGTTCCTCAATAGGTGGGACCACAGTTGATTCATTACCTTCGGAATGTGAAAGGGAAGCGTTTAGGGTTGACAGTGTGCTTGGTGGGAATTCATCAGGTTCCAGCAGAGCATATCGTGCTGCTGAGGACAATTCAGGATGGATTGCTACTAGTACACTCTCCACTTGATCAATGACACAAAAGTGCTGCATCAGCGTGATGACAACTGCTCTAAATTCACGGCTAAAAGCTCTCAGGGCCCATAACTAGCAAGCTTTCTTGCTGGCACGTGAAGTACATTGTGTTGCTGACGAGCCTTTGCCATCCTGTCACACCCAGATGGCCTGGGGAATGAACGACCTGCCAGGTGACACACATGCATGCGGGTGGTTGCTTGGCCTGTTTCAGTATGGATTACAGACGCATGGTGGAGTGCGACACAAGGTGCTGTGCGAGTGACAAGGGACGGCATGTGGATGATGCAGGGGAGTGGGGAGTAGGGGCCAGTGGGGGATACAATGGCAGGCACGAGTAGGTGCTGCTAGTGGCAGGGCTTTGATGCCGTGGTGATGGCAGAAAGGCATGCAGTGCATGGGGAGGAAGGCGAGAGATGCACGGGGAGTTGTGGGTGGATGCACGGTGGCAGGGCAGGGCATGGCATGGCAGCAGTGTGCGTGCATACCACATGGGTGCAGCGACGGCAGGTGAGAGAGGGGCGAGCATGGGAATGCTGCTGCTGCGTGGCCCCCTATGCACCCTGGTGAGGAGATGGAGGGGAGAGGACGGAGCGGGGCAGGCGAGATGCAGATAGCAAGGGCGGAAGGAATAGGCAGTGAGCACAGCATTTGCCGCAGCCCTCTTTGAGTGTAACTCGTGAATCTAATTTCAGTGTGATAAAAGAACAGAGGAAGGGATGCATGCAGATGCACTTCAACACAACCCAAGGCAGCACTCACGTGACGCCTGCTTCTGCCAGGTGGCGGTCTTGGATTGGCCATGAGCCTGTGATGGCTTCAGGGCCCCACGCTACCACACCCCCAGAAGATGCTGATGGTGCAGAGGTGGTTGAAGGAGCGGTGCAGGGGATGCGTGCATGCATGGCAGCATGCACTGCCGCTGCCATCACCGCTGCTGTGTCTGACGGGTTGCTGCCCGCTGATGGGGAGACGTGGACGGGAGCAGGTGAGAGGCAGGAGGACGGGGGATGGAGAGAAGAAAGCAAGTGCGCTGTATGGCAGTGGAAGGGCACCACAGAGGCCCAGTGCTGATAGCAACAGAGGGTTTAGTCAAGTGACTCACAGGTGAGTAGCACAAAAGTGGCGCACAGAAGAACGGTGCTGTGCTGCTACGGGCATCTGATTTTGGCCACGGGTTAGGAATGAATGACTGACCGTGGAAGAGCAGGGATGGGGGTAAGGGGGCAGGGATGAGTGACTGACCGTGGAAGAGCAGGGATGGGGGGAAGGGGGCAGGGATGAGTGACTGACCGTGGAAGAGCAGGGATGGGGGGAAGGGGGCAGGGATGAGTGACTGACCGTGGAAGAGCAGGGATGGGGGGAAGGGGGCCGGGATGAGTGACTGACCGTGGAAGAGCAGGGATGGGGGGAAGGGGGCAGGGATGACTGACTGACCGTAGAAGAGCAGGGATGGGGGGAAGGGGGCAGGGATGAGTGACTGACCGTGGAAGAGCAGGGATGGGGGGAAGGGGGCAGGGATGAGTGACTGACCGTGGAAGAGCAGGGATGGGGGGAAGGGGGCAGGGATGAGTGACTGACCGTGGAAGAGCAGGGATGGGGGGAAGGGGGCCGGGATGAGTGACTGACCGTGGAAGAGCAGGGATGGGGGGAAGGGGGCCGGGATGAGTGACTGACCGTGGAAGAGCAGGGATGGGGGGAAGGGGGCAGGGATGAGTGACTGACCGTAGAAGAGCAGGGATGGGGGGAAGGGGGCAGGGATGAGTGACTGACCGTGGAAGAGCAGGGATGGGGGGAAGGGGGCAGGGATGAGTGACTGACCGTGGAAGAGCAGGGATGGGGGGAAGGGGGCAGGGATGAGTGACTGACCGTGGAAGAGCAGGGATGGGGGGAAGGGGGCAGGGATGAGTGACTGACCGTGGAAGAGCAGGGATGGGGGGAAGGGGGCAGGGATGAGTGACTGACCGTGGAAGAGCAGGGATGGGGGGAAGGGGGCAGGGATGAGTGACTGACCGTGGAAGAGCAGCACCTTGATGTACTTGCTGTGCTGCGCCACATCCATGGTCCATACCTGCCCACGCACGGAAGAAGAATGCACGTGGAATGCGGTGTGACGTGCAATGCAGAGAGCTCGGAGGAAAAAGTGCAAGTGAGGGTGAGGGTGAGGCACAAGTGCGAGGCTCACTCTCCAGCACCACCAACCGGCCATCACACCTCACTCACTCACTGTCAGCACGGTAACATTTGAGTCACCTCACATGCCCTGTGTGAGCGTGCTTCCCTGACTCACCATGAGGGCATCATTGCACCGTGCTCCTGACCACGGCAAGGGCTCCACTCCCAGTAGTTGCGCGCAGTAATGCTCCCTCTCCACCATCCAATCCACCTGCACTCACACATGCTCACCCACACACGCCGCTCATGCTCAACAAACACGCACACAACCACACAGAGGCACCGGTGCTTCAGATCCCCACTCATGGGAGCAGCCCTGCAGCATGGTGTACACATGGCAGTGCTTTGTGGCGCGGTGACGGTGAAGCAAGCACGGAAGGCAGGGTTGAGTGGGTGAGGTGGGGTCACCTGCGCGGCTGAAGGCAGCACGAGGAAGGAGGCGGAGTGAGCAGGGCGCTGGGATAGCTGGTTGTGGTGGGGCAGACGAGGGGACGTGATAGAAGGAGGTGAAAGGGAGAAGGAGAGGTAAAACGAGAGCGTGCAACACGGAATGCAGATACACCGGTGGGTGAGTGCATACGAAGAGGGAGAGTAAGGTGACAGGGCATGATGCAGAAGCGTGACGGTGTGCTGTGTGTGCATTGAGCAAGTGGTGTGACTCCGCCCTCTCTTCACCCACCCCGCTCCACCCCCCTCTATCCCACTTCACCCCCCTGCACCCCTCCCTCACCATGTGCACATAGCCATCCACAGCAGCAGCCACCTGCTCGCCTCGTCTCAGCCACTCCACCCGCGCACTGCTCTCCCGCACGCGCCTCTCGCCCTCCTCTCCCCCGCGCACCCCAATTGCATGCATTGACGGCGGCAGCACGTGTGGCGGTGCGGTGAAGCCTGCACGAGCGTACAGGTGCTCGCCCACGTCTGAATACAGCACCTGGGGGAGGGGGGAGGCGGGTATGGGGGGTGGAGGGGAGTAGGGGAGATGGGTCACGGTGCTTGGAAAGGGGAGTTGGAGCGGATGGTCATGGCAGCAGAGCAACAGACGGTGGGAAGGACTGACGGGCTCATTCCCATGAGGAACGAGACGCACCAGCATGCCAGGGAGGGCTGGCGTAGAGTGAGTGAGCTGCAGCAGTGCGCGCGTGACGCATTCTGGGGGTTGTCAAATCTGCTTACGCTGCTTACCTAGAGTGCATGTAGTTCCTCTAGTGCTGGCAGTGCAGGCAGTGCTTACAGCAGCGAGGGCGGAGGGGTCGCACTGTGCGAGCAGGGAGGGCACGGCGCGGCACAGGTGGGTGGCCAGGCCCTGACCTGATTGGCAGAGGGCGTGGGGTGGAGTGTGGCTGTATGTTGTATGGTGGCGAGAGAAGAAGATGCTAGGGTGGACTCATGGTGAGGATGCTAGGGCAGGAAGAGGGGCAGGATGGAGCGTGGTTGTATCGTGAATAGAATGACAGGGAGATGTGGGAGGGAACCATGTGGGTCATGTGGAAGCAGCGCAGGGGCTGCACTCGCTATGTGCCTGTCGCTCACCTCTCATTGCGGGCGGTGTGAACACTGATGCAATGCCGTACGCGTTCCCCTGGAGCGCTTGTGATGCTGGGCTTGACACTGAGTCTGACGGTGCTGCTGCTGCCGATGATGCTGCTGACGATGTGGGCGCATGGAGAGGGGAATGTGTTGGCGAGGTGGAGGCAGAGAGGGCGGGGAGAAGAAGGGCGTCCTGCACAACACAGGGGCATGGCATGGGCCGTGGGGGATTCGACATACACACGTGGAATGCCTTAGCTGTTGCAAAAGGCTAACTCAGAGGCACATCAAAATGCCATGTTTGAAGCGCACCAGGATTCAGAATCGCCTCTAAAACTCTCCCCAATCCCCTACCCTCCTCCCACCCTTCCCCCCCCCACTCCCCCACAGCGGCACACGGGCCTGGCACCTGGCGGTACGTCTCGAGCGACGCCAGCACTCTCCTGCGCTCCACCCTGCCCTCCCTGCCGCCCCCACCGCTGCTGCTGCCACATGGCACAGACACAAACGCCGCACTGTGCTCCCCTGTGGTGCTCGCACTCGTGCTGGCAGTGGCGGTGGCAGAGGCATGAAGAGGCGCGGGCGGGTGTGCTAGTGCTTGGTGCTCGGGTGTGCGTGCCTCTACTTGATCCTCTGACTCATCCGCGTCTGGTGAGAGGGGGTCAAAGGCATGAGGTGCATAGGGGGCACGGGAGGTTAGGGTGAGCGTAGGCATGGGTGCAACGCTGTGAACTTTGAGATGTCTCGAGAATGCAGTACAAGCACACATGCATATGCACACACACACCCGTGTATGCATACATCATACATATCCACCACACTTGTACATACACACACCCACACATGCCCAGGCGGTCACTCTCGTTTCTTGAGCCCCACGCACACAATTACACTGGTAGCCATGCAAGCACCGCCTCTCTCGCCCTCACACGCGAGGATATCAGATCCAAAAGCACATGACATGAGACAGCTCCAAAAGCACATGACATGAGACAGCTCCAAAAGCACATGACATGAGACAGCTCCAAAAGCACATGACATGAGATCTTTTCAGCATGACGCGGCATTGGGATGGCGTGGCATGAGCATGACGTGGCACCTGATACGAGGGCCCATGTGCGCAGGTTGGCTTGCGCCCATGCATGGCTGCCCAGCTGCTGCTCGCGCTGCAGGAACTGCGGGCGTGGGGGGGAGGGGGGAGAGTGGTGGGTGGTGGGGCAGAGAGGAACGGGAAAAAGGGGGGAGAAGAGAACGGGAAGGACGAGACAGATTGGAGGGGGGCAGGGAGAGAGATACACTGAGAGGCAACTTGACAAGTCCTCAAATTCGTTTCTAGAGTCTGGTGAACGGAGGTTGAGGAGGGGGCAGGGAAGGGGGACACGGATCGGGAGAGGGGAGGGATGGGGAGGAAGGGAGAGCAAAGAGGAATCAAGGCAACCTCACCTGAGCCGGGAAGAGGAACGTACGCGGAGGGGGAGGGGGCGGGAAAGGTGTGAACGAGGGGGTGGGAGAAGGGGGAGAGGGTTGGGAAGGGGGAAGAAGCAGCGGGGAGAAGGGCAGGGCGTAAAAGGTAAGAAGCCTGGCTTTTGAGAATTCTCGAATACCGAAAGGAGCACTCACAGCGACAGTTTAGGAGCGCAAGACGAAAGGCCAAGGAGGAGAAGTCTTGCAGAGCATCGCGCACCTTAGCGTGGCAGCGAGAGAATGCGAGGATGTCGGCACCACTTTTGAGTCGGCTAAAAAAAAAACGGCAGTGAGAGAAACGTGCGGACTCGGCGCGCAGCTGACCTGCTGGAGAGTCAACGCTGGCGCCCACGTGGTGTGCTGCGACACTTGGATTTCGCGGCACTCGCGCGGGCTGGTTACTTCAACGACGCGAAGCGAGCTCAAGGGAAAGAGTGATGCGGTAAGGGAGGCCATCGCGTGACCGTTGGTAACAGTGCAGTGCACACGAGACCGCCTGTGTTGGGAGGTAAACACATTCGGAATCCCAAGTGCAGCTCTTGCAGGCAATCGCATACTCGCTATACGGTCAGGAATTCGTAAGATTACTCTCCAATGTGAAGTAATGTTTAAGGAGTAAAACACCTCAACGGGCACTGAAAGAAGTTTCCGTAACAACATGAGAGATGTCCGATTTCCTAGATATGTACGCCAGCGTTAAATGAAGCTCCTTACGGAGATAAGCCTGATAGATGCTGCACCAGTGTTAGGCTGAGAAAAGCCCTTAGGATCTTTGCAAGACTAAACTCTGAGTAGGACAATGTAATAGCGGAAGCGTTTAATGAAAAGTTTGTGAACCACCTTGCGCTGGTATGTGAGGGCAAAGTAGATTGATTAAAACAAAGAGATACTGTCTTTTAAAATAGTACAAGGGAATATCAAGGGTTAGAGCTAAAAACTGTTTTGCTGTTGCTGTTGCGGTTCGATATAGTGACGACTCGGGCAACTACTCAATAACGAGTCAGTTGTTTGTCCTTGCTGTCGCGCTGTACTTGTCAGGTCAAAGGTCGCTGACCTTTGACTTTCGCGTAACCTCCAGCAGTTGTTCAACCTCCGAGGGTTGACTCGCTGATGCTTCGCTGTGTTTCGCTTCGTTTATGACTTAGTGCTTCGACACGACAGAGGCGCTTAAGTTACTTGTTTCCTACACTCCCCTTCGCTTCTGGAGTGTCGCTGCTGGTGACGTGGCTCTGTCCAGTCAGCAGCATGCAGTACTAAAATTTCTGCTTTCCGAGTTTCTTGGTCAAGTAATCAGCTGCCATCTCGGACGTAGGGCAGTAAGACAGCTCGAGTCTCCCCTTCTCGATCTCGTCCTTCACGAAGAAATATCGCAGGGCGATGTGCTTCGTCCTGTTCGCGAATCCATTTTTGTTGGCTATGCGAATTGCCGACTGGTTGTCGCAGAACAAGGAGAAGCTGGGTAACTTAGCCAACTTCGCTTCCTCCAGGAGTTCGCTTTGGTGGCTGAGCAAAGTGCGATATATTCTGCTTCAACTGAAGAGAGGGCGATTAACACCTGCTTGCTCGGCTGCCACGAGATGGGTCCGATGGGTTCGAAGCGATAGATGTAGCCGGTGCACGAGCGTCTATTGTCGGAGTCGCCAGCGTGACCGGCGTCGACGTAGCCGATTAACTTAGGTGTCGAGGTTCCGTTCTTGTGATAGGTCAGGCCGATCGTCAGAGTGCTAACGAGGTAGTGAAGAGCGCGGTCGAGCTTCGCCATATGTTCTGCCTCGGGCCTTTTGAGGAAGGTGGCGAGTTGACTCGCAGAGTACGATAGATCCTGACGGCAGGTGACGTCCGCGAAGAGGAGGCACCCCAGCTTTCTCTGGTAGTCGCGTATGCCTGCGGGCTTAAGCAGAGCGGAGCTTTCCTTGTGATTTCTTGTGGTGTAGCGGTATGGCGTGGAGATGGTGATCGGGGTGAGTCCGAAGCGTTTGGCGATAGTGTCGGCATATTTCGCGGCGTTGAGATAGATTGCGCCTTCCTCTTCCTGGATGTTGAGGCCGAGGCATTGCGTGACGGTTGATGACACTGTGAGAGTGAGGTCCTGCTGCAGTTCCTCTTTGAACCAAGTAGTGATGCCGTCAGTCGAGCCGATGTAAAGCAGGTCGTCCACGTAGACGATCAGTAGGATGTAGTCGTCGCCTTTTGTGAGCCGATACATGCTCTGGTCGTGTGGTAGCTGTCGGAATGCGATGCGGGTGAGTCGAGCATGTAGATACTGCTGCCATAGTCTTGGAGCCTGTTTGATGCCATACAGGGACTTCAGCAGCTAGCAGACTTGGTTGGGCTCTCCGTTGGAGCCCTGTGGAAGTTCGACGAAGATTTCGGCGCCAACAAGTGCGTAGAGAAATGCATTGGCGACGTCGGTTTGCCGCAGCTTCTTCTTCTTCATGGCGGCGATCGCGAGAAGAATTCGAAGTGAAGTGTGTCGACTGACCGGGGCGAACGTCTCGGTGAAATCGCGCCCGTGCTCTTGGTCAAAACCGCGCACGACCTAGCGTGCCTTAAACTTGTCGATGGTACCGTCTGCCTTTGTCTTCACATGGAAGACCCATTTTCTGGTGAGTACTGTTTTGTTGCGTGCCACGCCGATGGGAACGACTTTCCAGGTATTCCGTTCTTCCAGTACTTTCAGCTCCTTGTCCATGGCTTCGCGCCATTTTTCCTTATGCTCCCCCCCCAGAGCCTGCTGAACTGTGGCAGGCTCCTTAGGAATCTCCGTGCCGTGGACCGCGGTGATGAGGCCGAGTATCTAGAGCCCGCTCTGTGTGTAGCGGGGGAGTGTTGTGTCCTCGAGATAAGCTGCTTCGTCACCTGCTTCTGGGTCAGGTATGAAGTTGGGCCCTATGCGTTCTGCTTCGTTGGTGTTGACTCTTGCAGGTGTAACGTAACCGTTGGGACGTCGACGGAGCAGTAAGGGAGAGGTCCGGCTTCCTCCGAGGCTTCATCCACGTTCTGCTCATCCCATTCAGCTTCGTTTGCTGCCGAGGCGAAGGCTCGGTCACCACGGAAACCGCCTGTGGGGTCCTGGTCTTCTTCTAGGTTGGCAAGGTATGTCGGAAGGGTGAGTCGCTCGTAGAAAATGACATCACGTGCTGCTACTGTTTCCTTTGAGTGGACGTAAAAAATCTTCCACGCATTGTAATTTCTTTCGATGCCCAGGTGTAGTCCCCACTGTGCGCGTTGGGAGAATCGGCCGGCCCGTGCAGCTGGGGGTCGGCACTGTACCATGTAGCCGAAAACTCTTAACGTTTTTGTGCTGCCCTGTTTTCCTGTCCACAGCAGGTGCGGTGATGCATTGTTCGGGAGCGATGATGACGAGAGCAAGTTGTGCAGCATGACAGCGTGGTCCATTGCTTCGAGCCATTGGTGGTTGGGTAGCCGCATCCCTCGTAGCAGCTTGCGCATGGTGTTCTGGAGAGTCCTGTTCATCCTTTCTGCTACGCCTTGTTGCTGGTGAGCGTAGGGAAGGGAGATGAGCCGCTTGATCCCTCTTTCTGCCAAGTACTGCTTGAACCTTTGTGAGGTGTATTCGCCTCCTCCGTCTAACTGGAAGCTCTTTAGTTTCACGTCAGATTCTCGTTCTACTACTGGGAGCCAGGCGACGAAAGCCTCGAAAGCCATGTCTTTGCTTGGAAGTTTGAGGTGCCAAACGTAGCGTGTGGCAGCATCGATGAACGTGATGGTGTAGCTGTATGCTCCTTGTCAAGGTTCGCGGTTGTACATGATGTCGCTGTACACTTTCTCGAGTGGTGCGTAAGCTGGTGCGCTGGGGTTGTGGTGAGAAGCGAACGGCCTATGTGGTAAGTCAGCTTCGGGGCAGGTAAAGCACATTCCGCGAGCTCGTCGAAGTTCGCTTCCGTCGGTTAGGAGCAGTGAGTCTTTGTCGAGCACGCCTGCTCTGATTGTGTTACTTAACACTGTGTTGCTTGGATGTCCCATTCGTGCGTGCCAGATGTCTTCGCCGGCTCGATGTCCGGGTGAGCGACGGTACAAGTCGGAGTTGGAGTAGAAGCTTGCGGTGAAGTTTGCGCTTCGATGTACTTCTCGTGGTGTTGGGTTCAGTTGCTGCGCAGGAGTCGGTGGAGTGTCGTCGTCGATTGGAGCCGGTGCAGTTGAAGGACCCGCGATTGGTGCCGATATTGTCTCTGCTGTTGCCGATGTTGTTGTCTACTACTGCCGATGTTGTCTCTGCTACTGCCGATGTTGTCTCTGCTGCTGCCGATGTTGTCTCTGCTGCTGCCGATGTTGTCTCTGTCAGAATATTATCTTATTGTTCTAGCCTGTAGTGGGGTGCTCTATAGCGAGTACAACCCTTCTAGGGTTTGCTATTTGTATCCTCATTCTTGCTAGTTCAATCCTCTTTCTTTCTTCAAACTTTGACATGCTATCAGAGCAGGTCGATCCCCTTGGATCGATCCTGTGGGTGTGTTCCCACCTCGCTTCCGCTGCTACTTTTTCCTCCCGCCGTGCGCCCCGAGGCGCGCGGCGGTTTTCTGCCCGCCGTGCGCCCCGAGGCGCGCGGCGGTTTTCTGCCCGCCGTGCGCCCCGAGGCGCGCGGCGGTTCTCTGCCCGCTGTGCGCCCCGAGGCGCGCGGCGGGCGTCTGCCTCGCGGCGTTCGCCGCGTCCCGCTCTGGAGGCGTCGCGACGGGCGACGGGGACCCGTCGCGGCCCCGCCGCCCTACTCCGGCCGCGGCCCCGCCACCTTCGGCGCGCGGCCCCTTTCTTCTCTGGCGCGCCGCCCGCTGCCCCGTCGCGCCGCCCAGGGGAGCCGCGCGCGGCCCCCGCCCGTCCGTTACGACGGTCTGGGGTGTCGCGTGCGGCCCCGTCGTCGCCCGCAGCGACCCCGTCCCCACCCGCCGCGGCCCCTTCGCCGCCCGATCGGCCCCGTCGCCGCCGCAGCGGCCCCGTCGCCGCCCGCAGCGACCCCCTCCCCACCCGCCGCGGCCCCTTCACCGCCCGCGCGGCCCCGTCGCCGCCGCAGCGGCCCCGTCGCCGCCCGCGCGGCCCCGTCGCCCTACTCGCGGCCCCGGCCCCGGCCCCGTCCCCCCACCTGCGACTCTCTCAGGTCCGTTGTGGGCCCCTTTCTCCCCTCCCCCCCATTTCCCGTCGTCCGTCGAGGCGACTTGAGGGGGCCGCTTGCTGTGGGGTGGCGGGTATGGGGGTGATCGGTGTGCCTTCCTCCCTTTGCTCCTCCTCCTCCTTCGTCTCCCACTGCTGCAGCTGTCGCTGAGGGGGGTGGTTGTGTGGGAGACTGGGGTTTAGGGTTTAAGGGGGGTGCGTGGGAGTAGAGCTAGCGGTGTAGCAGTGGGTGTGTATCAGGGGGGTGGGACTGTGTGCGGGAGGATGAGCGGAGGTTGCCAGTCTGTCGTCAGCAGCACCTGTAGTCCGGGGCGCTGTCCCGGTAGCCCAGTGAGCTAGACTTCTACGCCAGCCGCCTGTGGGTCCGTTGCCCGTCCGCCGCTATTTGAGCCGTGGGGCCTGTTACTCCTGTAGTCCGGGCGCTGTCCGGTAGCCGCTGTGCCAGTCTGCCTCCTGTTGCCCGTGTGTCTGCAGCTTCAGCCGTCGCCTCCTATCTCCTCTCCCCTCACTCTCCCTCCTCCTCCTCACTTGCCCGTTGTGACTACCACTAGCTTTGCTTATAATTGTGAACTCTAAACTATTTCTTCTTGAACTTGTGCTCAGAATGTGTGGTGACATTGTGATCCACCCTGAGCTTGTATTGCTTTGCCTGCTCGGCTGATTACACCCCACTTTGGCTATGGGGGTGTGTCAGAATATTATCTTATTGTTCTAGCCTGTAGTGGGGTGCTCTATAGCGAGTACAACCCTTCTAGGGTTTGCTATTTGTATCCTCATTCTTGCTAGTTCAATCCTCTTTCTTTCTTCAAACTTTGACAGTCTCTGCTGCTGCCGATTGAATTGTTGCTAATGCTCTTGTTCGTTCTGCCTCGGGAATGGTGTGCGAGTACCAGAATCCTTCGGGGCTGAAGTCAGGATCAAGATCCGGTGGGTGCGTCCAGGAGGTGAAGGTGACGATTCCGTCGCTGTCGGCGGTGCCTAGATCTGGAACGAAGTCGAGAACAAACACGTTGTTTTTTAGTACGACCTTGCCGATGTAGAGGCATCCTCTCCCGTGGTACAGCTTGAACTCCTGTGTTGTGCTGTCTGCTTCGAGGTGGATGCCTTTCGCCATCAGCTGAGTGACACTCAGTAAGTTGTAGCCGAGTCCCTCCGCAATTAACACCTTTGACATCTGTAGTATGACGTTTGTCTCTCGTGACTGAAGTTGCACCACGCCTTGTCGTCATGTGCGCAGGTTCTGGTTGTTGGCGACGGTGATGACGACCTCGCGTTGAAGTTGGTGTTCGCGTTGAACGAAGCGTCCTGAAGAGCACATATGCTGTCCGCAGCAACTGTCCAAGAACCAAGTGTCTTTCCCGGACGGCTCGCTTTGAGCGATGGCTGCATACGCCGGTTTCGGTTGAAGTGACTCGCGGCGAGAAGTGCTGTTGTCGAGTTGCTCTTCCGGTGAGTAGTGCGGTGGTGACTCGGTGATGCAGGAGTCAGTCAGACTTGCCATGCAACTGACAATGTTTCTTGCCCCTTGTGCAGATTGTGTTGATGATGTCGTTGAGGGCTGCAGTTGACTCGTGGGGTGCGCTTGTGTGGACGCCACTTGACTACTTGAAGGACGAAGTTGGCGTTGCGGCGGTGTTGACTGTTGTCGATTTGGGCAGTGTGTCCGGGGGTGCCCTGAAGTCTTGCAGAGATGACAGAACGGAGGTACGGGTTTTGGTTGATGCCGGTTGTTGTTGTTGTTGTAGCGCCGTTGAGTGTGAAAAGCAAATTCGGGCACTGATGTTTTCTTCTTGTGCCGCTCTTCTTGTAGGTCCATGTCTTGCTACTCAGCATGAATTTCGGCGCATAGTGCTGCTTCGGAGATCTTCCCGTGAGCTCGGAGTATGGCGCGAGTGGAGCGCCAATGAGGACCAAGACCGCCAATGACGACTGTGACGAAGGCGTCTTCTGATATCGACCCTCTGCATCGAAAGAGTTTGTCGCGCAATTCGCGACAGCGGCTGATATATGCCATCCCTTTTCGCCCGGTTTCATTTCCACTGTTGTCAGTTGTGCCATTAACTGACTCTGGTTGACGCTGTCTGTTGCCTGATACAGGTTCTTCAGGTGGTTGTACGCGAGCTCAGCGGAGTTCCCGTATCCCCGGTAAGACCGAATGTTCTGCTGCTGGTTTTGTGTCACGTTGCGCAGTAGGATTGTGTACGCCATCATGGACTGATATGTATACTGCTGCTTGTCGTATTGCGTCCTGTGCGTTGGATATGGCAGGGAATCGTCTAAGAAGCCAAGAATCTACGCGCCTTCCATCATCAGCTCGAATTCGAATGACCAGGTAAAGAAGTCCTTTCCGTCGAACGGTCTTGACATCAGCAGTTTTAAGACATGCGCAAATTGCGACTGGACTTGAAGTGCATCCAATGTTTTTTCTTGCTCAGTTGAAGGTTGCTGGCGCGGCATGAAGCTGACAGAACCGCGCTGAGGTTCGTACGGGGAGAAGGTAGGTTGTTGTTGCTGATTTCCTCGCGCGTAGGATGAACCGTCGAGGCTCATCGGTGTCACGTTGTTGTTGTTGCTGTTGTTTGACTGCGCAGGTGCCCCTTGCTGGTGTTCTTCATAGAAGGACATGAAGGAGAAGAATTCCTCCATCATGTCTGGGTCGAAGCCCGCGGCTTGATTTGCGGGAGTTTCGGTAGACCTAGCTGCCGGTCTTGTTGCTATGCCCTCCTCTGTCTGTAGGCCAGAGGCAGGAGGTGGAGTAGGAGTAGTACCGGGAGAGCCGTTAGAGGAGCTTCTCTCCTTCTGCGTTGCCATGCCTTGTGATGTTGTAGAAGTCTTGATTGTAGTTGAATTTGTCCTGATAGCTCTCATACCATGTTGGGTTGAGAAAAGCCCTTAGGATCTTTGCAGGACTAAACTCTGAGTAGGACAACGTAATACCGGAAGCGTTTAATGACAAGTTTGTGAACCACCTTGCGCTGGTATGTGAGGGCAAAGTAGATTGATTAAAACAAAGAGATACTGTCTTTTATAAGAGTATAAGGGAATATGAAGGGTTATAGCTAATAACTGTTTTGTTGTTGCTGTTGCGTTCGATACAGTGACGACTCGGGCAACTGCTCAATAACGAGTCAGTTGTTTGTCCTTGCTGTCGCGCTGTACTTGTCAGGTCAAAGGTCGCTGACCTTTGACTTTCACGTAACCTCTAGCAGTTGTTCGACCTCCGAGGGTTGACTCGCTGATGCTTCGCTGTGTTTCGCTTCGTTTATGACTTAGTGCTTCGACGCGACAGAGGCGCTTAAGTTACTTGTTTCCAACAACCAGCATGATTTGACTGACCAACTAGCAATCCGCTTCTACACATTCACAGCTTTGTAAACCACTGCCTCATTTCCTTTCTACTATTCCTTTTTTACAATAGCATGTAATATATACATGCGCCCTGATGTCACAATCATCTGTTGGCCTCTACTCGTTTTTTTGCATGCTCCACCTGCACGGAGTCAACAAGATAACACAATGCAAGTGCGGCAGGACGTGAGCTGTGGGGGCGGGGGGTGGAAGGAGCAGGATGGGAGCAGGGAGGGAAGCAGCAACCCTTAACGGACGATTCGCAGAGAGCTACGAGCAGCATACCTGTGCAGACCAATCAGTGGTGGCCACATAGTACCCAAAGATGGCGGTTTGGATTGCCTCCCCCACAATTATGGATAGCCAGAGCCCCTGGGGGTCGTCATATGGGGAGACACGCCAGAGAATACTGAATAAGGACCCCTATGAACCTGGTGAGGAAGAGATAAGAGTGCGAATGTGGGTCTGTGGAGTTGATGTGGCGCGATTGAAGAGCATGAGCTGACTGTGTCTTCCTCACATGCAAGGACGTAAGCGCACCACCAAAAGGCAGGCAAAAGATTTCCCTGCGTGTGTGCGTGTGTGTGTATGCACGTGCGTGCATGTGTGTGCCAGTGCAAGCAGCAACTTACGGAAACGCCGAGGTGGAAAGGGTAGAAGGCGAGGGCGTAGGCGAGGGGCAGCGCGATGGCATAGAAGGTAAAGCCGTTCACCCCCGTGCCCACTGCCTGCTGCCCTGACCCCCGCAGCACTCCTGGTGTGCGGGAAGGGCAGGTGGGCAGGGGAGGAAGGGGGTGGGATGCAAAAAAAGTTTCTGAAATGTCTCTGCATGGCGCTGCACAGCACAGCATGGCAAGGGGAGGAAGGGGAGGGAGGAGGAGGGAGAATGCAGCACAATCAGACACTGAAGCAGTAAGCGAGAAAAATGCAGTGGAGAGGCAGTGGGGTGGGGTAGATGATTGTACCTGAGAGGATTGTTGGGAGGCAGAGGCCCGGCTGGGACACAATGAGAAAGGGCATGAGCGTGCGCACGAGGGCAGCAACGTCAGGCGCAGCAGCACCGGTGAAGAAGAGGATGAGGAAGTCGCGGATGAAGAGCAGGAAGAATGCTATGAGCGCTGACAGCAGCACCGATATGCCCATCGCCACACCCACCGCCCGCCGTGCTGCTGCTGGGCTCTTTGCTCCCAACGCGTTGCTCACCCGCACACTGCAGAGATGGAGGGGCGCAGGGGAGTGAGGGGGGCGGGGTGGTGGTGGGGAGAGGGTGGAACAAACTACTGAGCTGACTCAGACAATCGTGCTGCCACTGTGCTCTTTGCTCCAGGCGTGTTATTCACCTGTATGCTGATGGGGTGATAGCCAGGCGAGCGAAGGGGAAAGGTGGTGCGGAAAATAAGGGGGCAGGGCAGGTGAGTGTATACAGAATAGAGTGTTCAAGATGAGGGTGGTTATAATATGCTACTTGAAAATCGTTGGGCTGACATTCCTGGGAAAATTGAAGTTCTAAAAAATCATTTAAGGTTGCCGGTTAAATGCAAGTTGTGCGTGGAGTGGAGTGGTGTAGAGCGGTGTGAAGTGGCGGAGTGCCAGGAGAGGTGAGCGCACCTGGCAGCAATGCCAAAGGCGAGGGAGAACATGAAGCAGAACCCAGCAGTCTGTAGACTGCACCCCACAGGATGGAGGAAAGGGGGAGGGGGAGGAAAAGGGGGGAGTGGAGGATGCAACAAGGAACACATTGGACGGCATGGCATGCGGGAAGGAAGGACTTTCGGGGTTGCATGCTTGCGGCGAAGAACGGCCGCCAAGAGAGGAGTGTGTACAGGCTGAAGCACATACGATCAGTTCAGCCTCGGAGACAATTCGACGAACAAATGCAAGGATGCAGGATTTGGGGTTCAGAAGAACGTGGTCAAGCTGACTAAACGGCTGTCTGAATCATCACATATCAGCACACCTTATCGTCATGGCTGCCACGTCAGCGCACCTTATAGTCATGGCTGCAACGTTGACAGCAGGGTTGGGCAGCAGGCCGGAGACAAGCGTGACGATCTCAAAGAACCACCACTCCAGACTGCCGTGCCCAGGGGGATGCAAGGAGACGGCCACCAAATCGGAGGTGTGGGTCAGGGATTGGGAGGAGTGGACCGGACATGGCACTAGAAGTGCCTGAATTATCGTCTCATCACGCGCAGGGTTGGGCAAAATGGAACGGAGACAAGAGCAACAATCCGGAAAGCCCACTGGAGGATCCACAGCTGAATCCCCACCACGACATTGCACAGGACGACACTGCCACAGCCACATGAGAGTCGCTGCTGAGAGCTCTTAATTTTGTTGCAAGCCTTTTCTAAGAGTTGTATGATCGAAAGAAGGCACCTGACGTCTCACCATATCATGGCACAGGAGGGCACAGCAACAGTGAGGTAGGGCGACCAGCCAGAGAAACAGAGAGCGAGTGACCAACCGCGCCAGCAGCGCGAGAGCAGTTGATGGGAGCTGTCTAGCAGAGCGAGGTAGAGCAGGGCGAGCAGCAGCTGGAAGAGCAGCGTGAGCGAGAGGGCCATGGCGGCTCCTGTGAAGCCGAGAGCAAACGTGTGGATGAAGAGGTAGGAGGCGAGAGAAAGGAAGAGGAGCGAGACGAGGGAGATGACGGTGAGGGGGAGGGTCACACCTTGGACCTGGAATACAGAATGCATGCCGAAGTGGGGGAGGAAGAGGGAAGAGAAGAAAAGAAGAGAAAGATGGAAGGGTGGGAGGGACGGGAAGAAAAGTGGGAAAGAAAGTAAAATTAACACAAAATACACGAGTGAGAAAGTCTGAGGGAATTCGAGGCTGAGAGGATATAGACACTAGCACGCCCACCAGGCATTGCCAGCTTGGACTGTGCTACAGCACGGGTTGAGCAAGGAGCTGTACACACCGGCTGGTTGGCAACACCACTGGGTGCTTCGCCTGCTTGTATCCCGATGGGCGTAGTTCGCAGAACTAGATAGAGAATACATGCCAACACGGACCACGAACACTACAATAATTCCCATACCAAGTTCTTGGACGAATCGTTGTCCTGATTTAGCTGATGTCGCAATTGCTTTTCGCTAATTTCTTTAGGATTCAATTTCGAAACCATTTCTTTAAGTCGATCATCAGGCACTAACTGACCTGCATGAACTTGGTGATGGGCAGGAACGCTGCGGATGCCACCAGGCCCGGGATCTCCCACGCGATGTACAGCGCTGCTCCACTCGCTATGGCGTGGTCCTGGGGGGGTTGCGGGGGGGGGGGAAAGGAGAAGGGGGGAGGTTATGCGGATATTAAGAAGGGGAGTGCGAGGGTAAGGAGGGAAGGCGACGCCATGAGTGTTATATAAAGGTCTAAACGCATTGCTGCAATGCGACCTCTGTGAGCAGCAGCAGCTGTTCCATAGCAAGCCAAACCTCTCTTGCGGCGCATCAGCAATCGTCTCAGACCTTACAAGTCGACTCCGAATTCCACTCAGAAGTACCACCCTTTGTTCACTCGCCTAGGAGACAAGCGCGCGCACCTGGCCTGTGAAGAGCAGCAGTGGTCGCGTGGCGAGCCAGCAGGCGGAGATGGGGAGGCAGGCGAGGGTGAGGATGAGGTGCACGCGCTGCAGCATGGTCCCCAGGTTCGCCAGGTCCCCTGCTCCGTATGCCTGCCCGCACACCGTTTCCATGGCGCTCGCCAGCCCTTCCTGGTGGACGCGTGGAGGGGGGCAGCGTGGACGAGTGGAGCGGGTGCAGTGGGGAGACGCGGGATTCGAATCAACTGAAACAGCACGCTAGGTCCCAAGAGCCGCTTGCATGCCCGCAGAAGGCTTTCATGGCGCTCGCCAGGCCTTTTTGATGGATGGGCGGGGGAAGCGACGTGGACGGGTGGGGGGAGGAAGAGTGGATGGGTGGAGCAAAGGGGAAGGAAGAAGGAATTGAGTCAAGCGGCACATAGCGGGTGGGGTAGGGGTTGGTTGAAAGGTCAAAAGGGGGAAGGGAAGGAAGAGGGGGGAGGGAAGGTCGGGGGGGAGCGGAGGGGTGGGGGGGGTGTGTGCGGGGAAGACGAGTAGGGGCGGCGGAATGGGACTGCTGCAGGTCACGCGTGTATGCATAGTGAGCCTCCTCTTCCCCCTCCCCCCTCCCCACATCTTCCCTCCGCCAATTTCCTCCCTTTCCCCCTAAATTCGATAAATAATGTTTGAATTTTCGAAAACAGATTCCTGTTCTGGGCGCGGATGGGGTTACCAGCAGCGAGAAGCCAGTGACGTTCGCGAGCGCGGTGGCGATGGAAGCACACGCGAGCTCCTGCGTGCCCAGGTGCCCCACGAACGCGAGGCACAGTAGCTGCATGAAGCTATTCACCGCCATCGTGCCCGCTACTGGCAACCCCACGCTGCATTGCGCCGCTGCCTCCCCCACCCACGACGCCGCTCCCCGCTCCACCGCCGCCTCGCGCTCGTGCAGCAGAACATACTCGCTATGAGGTACCGCGGTATCGGCTCCTTGGCATTGAGGGGGGGTGAGGAGGGAGGTGGTAGCGTCGTCTTGCCCGACGTCAAGGCGGAGCGCGTGAGCCGAGGCGCGCTCCGGTGCGTCCAATCTCGTATGGTCTATTGGGACTGGCGCCATGGCTGGCAGATCGGATCGTATCGAATCCGAATTCTCTTATCCAGCACCGTTACCTTGAGAATCTGCCAGTGTCTCCGAAAACGGTTGAACTGGGAAAAAGGACGTTGACGGTCAAAATTGATGGATTAAATTCGTGGTGCTCCGCTAGACGAGATTTAAGAATGTGAAGCAATCATGACCTTATGATGGATTACGCGTCAGTGTTGAGGTGGTCGCGGTCGCGTAAGGATAGAAATGACGATTATCCTAGGTGCACGCAAGGTCAACCAAAACTTGAATCAGCTATGATTTTGCATTTCAAGACTCGAACAACATCTGACAACCCAACAATCTGAGCTGTCGCACATTCCCAAAGTTCGGATGCGGGAAAAATCTGCCTCAGAACAACGCGAACTGCGACGTCGCAAATGCCTTGTCATCAAATTCGCCTGATGATCAAATTGTTGTTGAGAGTTTTGCTGACGTCGCAAAAATTCGTGTTGGTGCCTTGGGGCTTAGTGTTCAGATGTCAGTTCGCAGGCTATCGTGAGGCCGATCGTTGAAATCTGTACAGCGGTGGTGTGTTACGAAGTGTTTTGTTCGCAACATCCGGAATCTGCCTCAGAATCTGGGCAGCCCTTAGGACGCGGCACCTGTTTGCATTTTTCGAGGATTGAGGGAGGATCGTGACCTCACATCGATCCTGGCACATCGATCGGCACACCGATGTGCCCAAACTGCAAATTTGCTGTGAGGTAGACACATCGAGCAATAGGTGCCGGGATCAGAATTGCAGGATCGGGAAGGTTGGATCCACGTCGGAATATTATTTTGGCTTGCGACCGTGGGCGACGTCGATCGATCGCGGCTGTCACCTGTGGCGCGATGTGCTCTCACACCAACCAAAACGCACTATCGATGTGTGCAACATGGCACATCGATCGTGCGAGCTGCAGGTGCCACTAGTTTGGGTACCTATTTACTGTATATCATCGAGCTCCCGCGAAACACGGATACCAAGCGCTCGCGATGTCGCAAATACACTGTATAAACAGCACATCGATCCCCTCTAACGAACAATCCTGCCTAAATAAAAACAGTTGCCGCGTCCTTACACGGACCCTCAGGACACGTCACCTGCCTCGATCGACCCTGCGTAGGTTCGATTCTTGATTCGGTTCAAAAAGTTTTTAAATAAATGTAAATACGAAAGGCGGGATTTTAGTGCGGTGGACGATCGATATTCCTCGATTTTGCACGATCGATCGAGGGAGGTGACGCGTCCTCAGGGTCTGAAACTTGACTCTGGAAAAGTTATGCCAATCGTCGCTCACACCTTCGAGCATCCACGGGACGCGTTTCAGATTTAGCTTTTAGGAAATGCGAAAACGTTTAATGTTATTCCAGGAAGCTTGTAATGGATTTCCATCCCTTACTGAAACATAGCTTAGAACATCTTAAGATCAGACTTGGCCCTACAACCTCGCCATTATATTACGCTAGGGCTTCTTCCGCATACATTACATGCCTTACATTGTAGGCACTCTCTTCGTTATTGACATTTCCGTGCGCAACCCTTACTTGACCATGGTAGCAGGCCCTCATATTCACTTTTAGGCACACATCAGGGTCATTCCATGTAGCATCCCTGATCGACAGTGTCCCCTAAAAAAAAAGCCTGAAAATTCGGTGTTAATTTTTAAAAAAATCCGACGCATCAGTGTTTCCCCAAATAAAAAGGTTGTTATTAAAAATGATAATTTTTGAAAGTGTAATGAAATGTAACACTTTCTAAAATTTTGTATTTAGAAAGCTTGCTTTCTAAGACTTGTAATTTGGCATCGTTCTCATTTCAACTGGGCATCGTTCTTATTTCAACTGGCAAATTACAACATGCACCTCGAGCTAGACAATATAAGTGCTAGTACATGTCATGATACTTCCTATCAATCATTCGTCAAGCTATCAATCCCAATAGGTGTGCGCTAACCCATATTGTACCACTTATGTCCTGTGTAAGCGGCGGCCTTGGTGTCCATCAGTGTTGGGGCGGGGGGTGGGAGAGTTGCATGAGCCGTTTGAAAAATGAGAGACGTGGGTGGAAGGAAATGAGCTCCAACCCACAATTTGTAGTTGGAGAAGGGCGTTTAGCGCGCTTCGACGATGCCAAATTCGCGTTACAGTCAGCTGCGCTTTCGAAATACGTAATTTTAAAAAACACTATGTATGTTTAAAATTTATCATATTTAGAAAGCTTGCTTTCTAATACTTATCATTTGGCATCGTTCTCATTTCAACTGGGGTCTCTGAGACATGGGCAGCGGGGGTTTTCGATGACGCACGAGTGCCTCCGCGTGCTATGCTGAAAAAGGGGCGTAGGCCATATCTTGCAGCTGGCAGGAGGCGCTGATGAGATGTTCGACGTTGGGCGTGACGTACATCTCCTTCGCTGTATCGCTGCGCCATCTGCCCAGTCGTTTGAAGATTCTGTCCGGCACGCCGGTGTTCGCCGCAGCAGTGGCTGCTCCTTTGTGAAATGAGTGAGTGCCCAGCTGCTGTCCCCTTAGTCCGATCTTCCCAAAGGCTTCTTTGCACCAGTTCCGAATCCTCGGGTACGACGGCGACCTTGCTTGGCCTTGAAGTGAACCACGTCCAAAGTGTTGAAATGAATGAACAGGAATGGTTGAACTAACAGTGAAATCAGTACAAGTACATAACCCTAGAATTGTGTACCCCCTATAGGCTAACCCACTGTAGCCTAAACAAGCACAACATATATAATGTTTGACACACCCCCATAGGCGAAGTGGGGGAGAACTAGGGGTCACAAGACCAGTCAAGTAAAGCAAAGCAAAGCAAGCTCAGGTTGGATCACAAAGTCACCACACATTCCGAGCACAAGTTCAAGGCCACAAGGCCAGTTCAAGGCCACAAGGCCAGTTCACATGCAGGAGTACATATATATGTATAAGGCTAGACAAGCAAGAGTAGGTATATATATATGTAACAGTACAAGCAAGGTCAAGAGGTGAGCAAGTGAGGCAAGACAGGTACAAGACCCAGCTGGGTGCAGAAGAGCTGATGATCACAAGGCGCAAGTGCCTTGGTGAAGACATCAGCAGTGTTGGCCTCAGAGGCAACGTACGCAAGCCGCAACTGACCACGCTGCTGTAGCTCACGAGCAAGGAAGTAGCGGAGAGCAATGTGCTTTGTTCTGTGCTCCAGTCTCTGCTCTCGACACAAGGCCAGCATGGCCTTGTTGTCTACGTACAGAACTGGAGGAGAACGAGGCGGCTCTCCAAGGTCGGTCAGCAGATAGGTGAGCCAGCGAAGCTCCTGAGCAGCCATGGCCCCTGCGTAGATCTCAGCCTCACAACTAGAGCCGAGAACAGAAGACGAGCGAGTAGCTCGCCACGAAACAGAGCCGGAACCAAGGCAGAAGGTGTAACCCTGTGACGACCGCTGCGTAGCCTGGTCGTCAGCCCAACAAGTGTCTGCGTGACCAGTGAGGACCACTAGACTCCGCCTTCCAAGCACTAGCCCCATGCTCGACGTACTGCACAAGTAGCGCAACACCCTCTTCGCTGCAGCCATGTGCTCTGGTCGGTGTCTCCCAGGAGCAACATAGCGTGCGAGAATGCTAAGAGGGTATGCAAGGTCAGGTCGTGTGCAGGTCATCAGGTACATGAGGCAGCCAACAAGCTCTGGGTACGGGCCACTCGACTCTACGGACTCATCCGAAGGCAGAGCTGAGAGCGAGTGGTGAGTAGGCAGAGGAGTGGCCTGAGGCGAGGAGTACGTAAAGCCGAAGCGCTGAAGGACCTGCTGCACCATGTGTGACTGAGTCAGGGTGATGGTGCGGCGTGCTCTGTCCCGGGTGATCTGCAAGCCAAGGTAGCTGCGCAGTTCACCCAGGTCTGTGCACGTGTGTCTCTTCTGCAGCTCGGACTTCACGTCGGCGAGTCCAGCAGTGTCAGCTGTGGCAAACACCAAGTCGTCGACGTACATGAGGATGTAAAACGGCGGCAGAGAAGTGTCGGTGCGCAGAAACAGCGACGGGTCGGCAGTAGAGGGAGCAAACCCAAGAGCCGCAAGTGTAGTCCTCAGTGTATCATGCCACTCACGCGGTGCATGGCGGAGACCGTAGACTGGCCGCCGGAGGCTCCACTGGGTGCCAGGAGGAAAAGTCCCAATGAAGCCAAGTGGGCGGCGCAGCCAGATCTCCTCGTGCAGGCTGCCTTGCAGGAAGGCAGTGCTGAAGTCAAGAGAGTGTAGCTCGTAGTCACGGTGAGCAGCTACGTGCAGTAGTACCCGAAGAGTGGTCATCTTCGGGGTGGGAGAGAAGGTCTGAAAGCCACGAGCCACGTAACGCGTCTTGAAGACAGGCGGAGAACCCGGCGGCCGCTTCACCCTGAAAATCCACATGCCACTGACGATGTTCGCCCCAGGAGGGGGAACAGCGTCAACGTAGGTGCCTGTGGACTTCCAGGAAGCCATCTCTGCATCCATAGCTGCCTGCCACTGAGAAGAGTAGGGACCCTCTATCGCCTCCGCGTAAGAGCGCGGAGTCGGGATGTCAAGTGCATCCGGGTCTCCCTCAGGGGTAAGCAGTACGGACACGAGATGAGGTGAAGCAGCGGCCAAGCACTGGAACTCCTCCTGCCTGTCCTCAAGGACGTCCGTGCCAAGGGCACACTCACCCCCGACGGACGGAGGACAGTCAGACTCAGACTCAGCGACAAGACTAGAAGCGTAGTCTAGACGACAGCGAGCAGCAAAGTCGACGAGCTCAGCAACTAGGGCAGACGCATCAGTGGACTCAAAACAAGGGTCAGTGACGACAGTAGCAAGGAGACGCGTGACAGTAGGACTGGCAGCACGAAGAGAGTCCGACTCCGGGCCGGAAAGAGCAGGAAGAGAGGACTCAGGAGGAGAAGGCAAAGGGGCACGCACAGGAGCAGTGGACGGACGCAGAGACATCCGGTGCGTGCCAGGGACAGGAGGAGGACGCTGACGCGAACCGCAACCACTAGTGCGAGCAGTACGGACAGGCGACGCAGGGCGAGACGCAGGCTCACGACGCTCAGCAAGATCTCCAGCAGGACCAGTGTAGGGAGAAGGAGCAGGCAGTGGGGAGGCGGGCTGTAACTGTAACCGTGACTGGACAGGTTGTGGACACTCTAAGGGAGGAGGAGGTCCGAGAGAAGGCGGGAGACCAAGAACCTGCTGAAGGAGCGGAACGAAGTACGGCCGCTGCTGTGCAGCGACTCCAGAACCAGCAGAGACACCAGCGCCAGGGTCCTCCGCACCAGCAGCAGCTCCAACGCCCGATTCCACAGCACCAGCAGCAGCACCAGCTCTAGGGTCCTCAGCACCAGCAGCAGCTCCAACGCCCGGGTCCTCAGTACCAGCAGCAGCTCCAACGCCCGGGTCCTCAGCACCAGCAGCAACACGAGCGCCTGGGTCCGCAGCACCAGCCGTAGCTCCAACGCCCGGGTCCGCAGCACCAGAAACAGCTCCAACGTCTGGGGCCGTAGCATTAGCAAAACTAGTAGAGTCTCCAGCACTAGTAGCACCACCAGCAGCAGCAGGGTCCGCGACACCAGGCGCGCCACTCCGAAGAGTGCAGCGCCGCTCGTACCACCCACGGATCCGCTCACGGGAGGGGAGCTCTCGGCTAGGAGGAGAAGCACTAGCACCAGTCGCAGTAGTACGCCTGGCTCCAGAGGTACCTCTCCTGAGGCTGCAGTACTGGAAGTACCACTCACGCAGCTGCTCCGAGGAGAGGGCTCCGCCAGGTGTAGGACCCTCAGGCCCAGGACCTCCAGACTCAGAACCCCCAGACTCCGGACTCTGCGGCTCAGCACCCCCAGGCTCAGTACTCCCAGGCTCAGCACCCCCAGGCTCCGCACCCCAAGGCTCAGCACCCCCAGGCTCCGCACCCCCAGGCTCCGCACCCCCAGGCTCAGCACCCCCAGGCTCCGCACCCCCAGGCTCAGCACCCCCAAGTTCCGCACCCACAGCAGGACGAGAGTCGACAGCTACCTCAACAGGCTCAACCGGGTCTACCTGAGACACACCTGAGGGAGCGGCACCCTGAGGGGGGAGGGGGTCTACGACTACAGCACCTAGCGCGAGGAAGAGAGGCGGGGGGGGAGCGGGGCAGTGCGGTAGGGGAAGAGGCGGTAGTAGGGGACGAACTCGTCAAAAGTGACGTCCTGAGAGGGCAAGACTCGGCGCGAGGTGGCGTGGTAAAACTGCCAACAAGGCGCGTCCGGGACAAAGCCGAGGAAGACGTAGGGAACAGCATGGGAGGAGAGCTTGTCCGCAGACGTATCGCGGACAAAAGCTCGAGATCCCCAGACCCGGAAACACGACGCATCGCCAACCTCCCCCGTCCACAGCAGTGTGGGCGAGGTTTCCGGCAAGGAGAAACGAGGCCAGAGGTTGAGCTGATGCGCAGCGTACTGGACCGCAAACGGCCACAGAAAGTGGGGGGCAGCCGCATGGATCAAGGAGGTACGGGCGACCTCCATGACCAGGCCAATGTGGCGCTCTGCAATCCCATTCTGCCGTGGAGAGGCCGGAAGCGTGAACGACTGCTCAATGCCGTGCTCAGCACAGTAGGCTGCCAAGAGGTCGGAGGAGAACTCACCACCTCTGTCAGAGTGCAAGCGCAGGACAGGAAAGTCCGAGTGGAAACGCTCGCTGAGCTGGAGACGGGCTCTGCGGATCCAAGGGATCAAGACATCAGGGACCTCACCCTTGGTGCGCAAGGGGAAGACCGTGGTGTAGCGCGAGTAGTCGTCAACAACTATCAGGAAGTACCTCTCCTGACCCTGACCACGGACGCGGGCTGGGCCCCACACGTCCATGTGGAGTGTCTGCAAGGGAGCAGTCGTCGGGGGAAACGAGGAGGAGTGAGGAGCGGCGCGCTGCCGCCCCTCGACGCAGGGAAGACAGGGAGGAGCAGGCGAGGGTGGGAGGGGAGGGAGGACTCTGGGAAGACCGGAGACAAGGTACCGGGAGTGCATGGCACGAAGACGCTGCACAGACGGGTGGCCAAGTCGGTGGTGCCAGAGCACATTCTCGTGCGCCAGAGAGCGACACGAGCAGGGGGCAGACAGCTGACCTGACGTGGACGCAGATGCAGACGCATCGACCTGAGGGGACTCAGTGGTCAGTGTGTACAGGTCCGACCCCGGCTGCCGAGTGAAGGTAGCCAAGTGGCGGCCCGTACGAGCACACGTGCAGTGTGAACTGGTGAACACCCCCGTCCTGGAGTGCACTACCTGCCACCAAGTTCGTAGAGAACGAGGGGAGGTGGAGACCTGACAGTGTGCCCGACGGGACCGCATGACAGGGAAGGAAAGTGGAGGAGGTCGCAATGATCGGACCCCTAGAGGGGTTAGTGAGGGAGACAGCAACTGGCCGAGCAAGCGGCTCAAGGGCAGTGCGGTCACAAAAGAAGCAGCGAGAAGCACCTGAGTCCAGTGTGAAAGTGTGCAGTGCTGCCGTCGACTCAGTACCAGGGGGGGGCAGACGCACAAGCACCTAGAGCAGCTGCCTCATCAGCACCTGGGGTAGCAGACACGCAAGTACCTGGAGCGGCAGACGCACTAGTCCTAATGCTCGGGTCGCGCGACACACACAGGTACTCAGCACCCTCTCCACTAGTAGACATCACATACATAGCAGTGAGAATAGCATCAAAGTCTAGAGCATAGATATCAATCCCCTTCTTCAGGAGATCGAGCCAGCGGGGCAGCTCAGTGGCCTGAGGGAACAGAACACGCCAAGCGTCGTTGAGACGAGCGAAGCAGCGCTGTGTGGCGTGCGGTCCCCCACACGGCTAACCAGTGCGGTCACCAGTGCGAATGACGTACGTGCAGCTAAAGCCACCCCCCCCCCCCCCCCCCCCCCCCCCCGTGCTGAGAATACCACTCACGGACCTCTTGGGGCGACGGAGTGTGCTGCTGGCTCTGGCCACCGCCAGTGCCTCTACGACCACCACCGCCGCCGCCACCTCATCGACCACCCCAACCCCTGCCGCCGCCGCGTCCACCGCCACCCCCACCACCGCCTCCGCTCCTGCCACGTCCCCCGCCGCTGCCGCCACCACCCCCACCGCTGCCACTAGCCCCTCCAGTCGTGCCACCACCCCCACCGCCGCCACCACCCCCACCACCGCCTCCCCCGCTGTCACCGCCACCGCCCTTGCCCCCTTTGCCCTTGCCGCTGCGGCACCCGCTCAAAGCAGACACAATCCCCACCTTCTCAGCACCAAGGAGGTTGACAGCAGCAGCAGAGGCGACAGAGGGAAGAAGGGGGGAAGGAGAACACCCCTCAAAGAATGGGGTACGGGGGTCGCCACGAGAGGCACCTATAGCGACTATGCTAGCCTCAGCTGCAAGGAGTTCCTTCTCGAGGAGGGCAATGGTGAGCTCAGTGGGGCAGCGAGCTAGGAAGTGGTCCCTGACTGAGCGCAGAGTATCAGGGAGGCGGGTGACTAGGTGGTAGAGAGTGAGCCAGAGTGGGGGTGGGTTCTTGGCAAGGAACTCATCAGGCATGGCGGCGCGGAAGCGAGCCTCACTAGTGCGGAGGTGCGTAATGAGGTCAGCGACTGTGTGGAAAGAGGCTAAGTCGGGGAACAGGTTGGGAAGAGAGAGACGGCCTAGAGCGGCAGAGGCCGGTGAGGAGTAGCGGGCAACGGCAGTAGTGTACAGTGCCTGTGCAGTCTTGTGCTGCCCAAAGTGTTCGCGCTCATCTATCGGCAGGGAGTTGCGAATAGCGAAGCGAGAGTGGGCGTCACGAGTCTGCCACTGTTAGCGGGCAGTGCTGACAGCAGTAGCAGCAGGAGCAAGAGCATGACATAGGGCGTGATCGTACAGTGAGATGTCCTCCTTGACAGTGAGCTGTAGGAAGAGGTGTAGGTCATCTAGCCAGGTTTCGAACTTCACTGGGCGGCCCTCAGCATCGAAACCCAGTACAGGAGGGCTAGCCATAGCAGTAGTAGGAGTAATAGCAATAGGGGCACCCCAAAAACATTAGGCAGTGCGACTCAGGTAGGGCGGCTCGGTTCAGTACGGGCGGCGCGGCTCGGTTCAGGTAGGGCGGCGCGGCTCGGGAAGGGCGGCGCGGCTAGGTTCGAGCGGCGCGGCTCGGTTTGGGCTGGGCGGCTCGGTTTGGGCGGCTCGGTTCGGGCGGCTCGGTTCGGGCTGCTCGGGTCGGGCGGCTCATTCTGGGGGGGCCGTTTGGGGCCTCTAGGGGCGAGCCCGGGGCCGTAAGGGGCCGCTAAGGGCGAGCGTGGGGCCGATCGGGGCCTCTAGGGGCAAGCGCGGGGCCGTAAGGGGCCGCTAAGGGCGAGCGCAGGGCCGTTCGGGACCTCTAGGGGCGAGCGCGGGGCCGTAAGGGGCCGCTAAGGGCGAGCGCGGGGCCGTTCGGGGCCTCTAGGGGCGAGCGCGGGGCCGTAAGGGGCCGCTAAGGGCGAACGCGGGGCCAACGGGGGCCTCTAGGGAGGTGAGCGCGGGGCCGACGGGGCCATTAGGGGCGATCGCGGGGCCGACAGGGTTGCTAAGGGGCGAGCGCGGGGCCGTAAGGGGCGAGCGCGTGGGCCGACGGGGCCTTAAGGGGCGGCGCGCGAGTCGCTAAGGGGCGGGTCGCGGGTCGCGGGGTCTTAGGGGGCCGTGAAAAAAACGAGGCGCCCTAGGGCGCAGTTTGGTAGGTAGGTAGGTAGGTAGTGGTGGGCCCTAAAAAAAATGGTCCTAGCGAAGGACCTGGTCTATACCATGTTGAAATGAACGAACAGGAATGATTGAACTAACAGTGAAATCAGTAAAAGTACCTAGCCCTAGAATTGTGTACCCCCTATAGGCTAACCCACTGTAGTCTAAACAAGCACAACATATATAATGTTTGACACGTCAGCCACCGCCTGCTTGAACGGGCGAGAGGTGAGAAGACTCTTCTGCTGGTAGAGTTTGAATCGCTTCGCCACGCGGTCGTCGGTGTGGTCCTCGACTTGGAACATCACGAAGCGCTCCGAAATATAGTCGAGGGCGTTGACGACCATTTCGAGTCCGCCCGCCGTGTCGTCGTGCTGCAGCTTGTACTCCGCGTGTTTCAGGTAGGCCCTCACGTCCTCCAGGGGCTCCGCTTTCGCGCGCACGATTGTCTTCATAAAGCTTGCGGCCGAGAAGGTCGGGGTGGTGGAAGGAAGGGGGGGGGGAGATTTTCCATGGATGTAAAATTTGTTGTGTTGATTGGAGCCTCACCAGCGTCGTCGTCTGAGTCGTCGGAGTCATGATTGTCGGTTGCGGCTTCGGGAACGACGGTAGCCGCTTCTTTATTATGACGGCGTGTTGACGCTCCTTTTGCTCCCTTCTCCTTTTTCAAAATTTCGTTTTTAGCCGAAATCGATGCTGCCGGTTGTGTAGTTTCGGCTTCAATGACGCTGGCGGGTTGCTGATGTAACAGGGACAGAAGCGCTTTGACTTGGTCCGGGGTTAACGCTCCAGTCAAGTCAGGGTCCACGGTCGCGTCAGACGAGGCGGCCGTCCTGCGCCTCTGGCGCTGACGCGACTGCCTGAGGGGCGCGTGTGCCTCAGGCGCGTGCTCCGCGTTAGCAGCGTGTGGCGCCACGTTCGCCACAGGTGCCACAGGTGCCACTGGCCCAACAAGCGCCACAGGCGCCGAAGGGTGCTGCTGGTGCCGCTCGGCGTTTTTGTTGACCTCGAGCCCGCCCAGCAGCACGTCGACGGCAGTTGGGGCGGACGTTTCGCCGTCTGCCCGGCGCTTGTTGCGGCGCTCGCCCGACGTTTCCCGGGCATTGCGATCGTTGTCGGGATTAATCGGGTCGTTGACGACGGTGTTGTTCGCGCGGTTAAGTGTCGCCGTAGCAGCCATCGTCGTGGTGTTGTGGTTGAGAATGTCGGCTAATAGTGTTGAAGGTGAAACGCCTCTCGGTAGAGAGCGGGTTTTAGCCAGCTTGAACGGAAAACTAAAAATAAGCTCGAGGAACTGAGAGTTGCATGAGCCGTTTGAAAAATGAGAGACGTGGGTGGAGGGAAATGAAATCCAACCCACGATTTGTAGTTGGAGAAGGGCGTTTAGCGCGCTTCGACGATGCCAAATTCGCGTTACAGTGAGATGCGCTTTCGAAATGCGTAATTTTAAAAACACTATGTGTGTTATAAAATTTATCATATTGTGAAAAGGGGTACGTGGCCAACACAACAAAGGTAGCGCCGAAGCGCTACTCACCCTCTTTTGCCTACAAAAGAGGGACGTGGGGACATTCGTCCCCAACTACGTTTTCATTTTCAAAATTGTAGTTCTACTTTCGTTCTCGTCCACACTGGCGAAGACTCAGTCGCTTCCGCGCTTCACTGCCCCGTCAACGCTCCTTAACGACATCCTTAAGCGCAACCTCGCAACGATGGCTCCGGTCAACCTGGCACTTAACCGCGACAACTCTAATATTTCTAGCCCTGGTAACGCGGCGGAAACCTCGACCCCGGCCGGGACAACGGATCGTCGCGGGGGAAAACGTCCCGCCGAAGAAATTTCAAGCAATGGACCCTCGACGGTCGACCTCCTGCTCGGAGGCACCCTTCGGACCCCCCCTGAGGAACGCGCGACTGTTGTACAGTCGCGCGTGGCTGCTGCTGAAGAGCGCGTGCCTGACAGGCACGCGCGTGCTGCGCAGAAGACGACGACCGCCGCTGACGCGGCGACCGTCTTGACCGGCGCTGACGCAGGTCCATCCGGGCCCACGACCCAGAAACGCCAGCGCACGGCACCCTCCGCTGACGTCTTCCCGGTCAACGCACCCCCCCCCTTTGACTGCGCAGCAGCTGCAGGCGCTGCTCTCGTTATTGCAGCAGCACGCACCATTGACAGCAGCTACATCAACCGAAGAAATGTCCGCTTCCGCTAAAATCGAAAAGGAGAAGGAACCTGTCGCGGCCCCCTGCTCCACCAAAATCGCTCGCACCAACAACGTTGCTCCTGCTCCCACCCCGGCTTCGGCACCAACCCAAGCCCGTATCCCCGACGACAGCGACGACTCAGAAAATGAAGACGGTGAGGCCCCCGACAACCTTGCTCGTCGTCGCATTCTCGCACCCGCACCTCCCCTTCCCCCCCTCAACCCCACACCCGCAGCTACTACCTTCATGCGCAAGGGAGTGCGTGACCAGGCGGAGGTGTTCTCTACAATTCAAGCTCACCTGAGGCACGTCGAGTTCAAGCTCCAACACGGCGACGTCGAGGGCGCGCTCTCCAACGTGGAGCAAGTTGAAACGTTGATCAACAAACGTTTTGAGGTGCTCTTGGTGGCGGATGAGGCCGGTTTCGAAGCGGCGGATCGGTTCCAGCTGTACCAAGCCAAGAGCGTGCTCACGTCCCGCTCCTACAAGCTTGCGGTAGCCGACGTGGCGGCCCTCAAGCGTGCACGTACCGGCTTCGCCCACGGAGGCCGCCTTCCCCCTCGAGATGGCGAACCGGAAAGCAAAGGCATGCCGCCCGCGGGCTGCCACGAGCCCCGCTTCAAGGGGGTGTGTTTCCGTTGTGGCCAGCCCGGCCATATGGCAAACAATTGCCCTATGCGAAGGCGTGGCGCACAAGGTCCCACACCCGTGATGTGAGACGGACATATGGGGCGGAGCCCCTTGCCACTATGCCGGGGGGCGTAGGTGGATGCACCGGTGGTGCGTAGGCTGGTTAGAAGCCTTTGAGAGTAGCATAGGCCATGGGGGCTAGGACAAGATGGCAGCCGTTGGGGCTGGTCATGGTGCAGGCCTAGGCTTGTATGCCTTTGTGTGGATCAATAAAACAATATTGTTATCACAAAAAAAAAAAGGAGAGAGAGAAAGAGAGACAACACGAGGAGGGAAGACAAATGGCACGCCAAGTCAAAAACACAGCCCCCTCTTGAGAAAGGCAGGCATGGAGGAAGAATGGCCAAGGGTGAATGACGAAGCAAGGACCAAGAGAAGCACAAAGAAGGAGACAAAAAAAAAAAAAAAAACCATGGAATGAGGGAGAGGCTAAAGAGAGAGGAAGGGAGAGCAAGAGAAAGGGGGAGAGAGGGAGAGAGAGAGAGAGAGAGAGAGAGAGAGAGAGAGAGAGAGAGAGAGAGAGAGAGAGAGAGAGAGGGAGAAAGAAAGAGCAAGAGAGCGAGGGAGAGCGAGTGCGTGAGAGAGTGCGAGAGAGAGAGAGAGAGAGAGAGAGAGAGAGAGAGAGAGAGAGAGAGAGAGCGAGAGAGAGAGAGAGAAAGAGAGAGAGAGAGAGAGAGAGCGAGAGAGAGAGAGAGAGAGAGAGAGAGAGAATGAAAGAGAGAGCGAGAGAGCGAGTGCGTGAGGGAGTGCGAGGGAGAGAGAGAGAGAGAGAGAGAGAGAGAGAGAGAGAGAGAGAGAGAGAGAGAGAGAGAGAGAGAGAGAGAGAGAGGGGCACCTAGGCCTCTTCCCTTAGCCTCTCAGCCCTTGTTCTCTAGTATAAAGGCTCTAGCAGCCAGCCTAGCTCCTCATTGTTCGGTTACTCATTCTCCTAACCGAGCGGAGAGAGAGCGAGAGAGAGAGAGAGAGAGGGGCACCTAGGCCTCTTCCCTTAGCCTCTCAGCCCTTGTTCTCTAGTATAAAGGCTCTAGCAGCCAGCCTAGCTCCTCATTGTTCGGTTACTCATTCTCCTAACCGAGCAGCTCGCGCCGGCCGCCTTCGGCGGCCGACGCTCGATTGCGCGGCCTTCGGCCGCGCGTGAGGGGCGGCAAGGAAAGCAGGGACAGAAGCAAGTATAGGAAAATATACAAGCATGCATCACACCAATCAGGCCTAAGAGATACATGGAGCAAGAGGAGCCCGCAACTAGCAGCGGTGAGCTCCCGGAGCACGCGGCCGCCACATCCCGTACGCGTCAAGCCGTGCAAGCTGCCCCAACAGCGCAAGAAGAGCCCGCGCCTACAAGCGGTGAGCTCCAAGGGCATGGAGAATGCCCGTCAGGGAGCGCCACAGCTCCCGGACCACAATTGTGCTTGCGCCGATCGCCGCGGTTCCAGATCCAGCGCGCAAGTGCCGCTTCAAGCTCCGGACAGCCTCACCAAGCTGTCCCGCGGCAGCAGCGCCTCCCTCTGCGGGCGCAGCCAGCACGGGCGCCATCAGCTCCGCGAGCTGGTCAGCTGCGTCGAGGCACGGGTCACGCAGGTGGCTGCGAAAGGACTCGGGCGGGACAGCAGGGAGAGACGAGTGCGCAAGCACTTGAATCAGAAGCAAAGCATGGAGGCTCTCCGCGAGACGGTGAAGCTGACCAAGCGTTGTCTCAGGAACGCGCGTCTGCGGAGGCAGCAGAGCCGCCGCCAGGAACCGGAGAGACGCATCAGCAGCGTACGGAGCCGCATCCGCGCCACTACCCGCCGCCACGAACTCTACCCCCGCGACAGGCGGAACAGGTGGCAGATGCAGGCGGGAGCCGGTCGCCGGCGCCGCAACAGAAGGAGAAGGAACGGACGGGGCAGGGACATGAGGAAGAGGAGCAACAGCCGGCGGAGGGGCTACATGATGCACAGGCAAACGAGGAGCAACGGGCTCCGGAGCAGCCTGCCGCGAATTGCTCTGGCCCGGCGCTGCCCTCCCCTGACGTACGGCACGCGACACCTCCCGAGACACCTCGCGCTGGAGGTCCGCCAGCGTCACTGGCGGCCGATACGACCCGCCTCCACCGCGCCCCGGGGGGCCCCGCCATCCCCGACTGCCACCCGAGTGCGTTGGCCACTGGGCCTGCTGCTGGTAGCGCCGGGGGGAGTTCCGCCGGCGCCGAGACGTCTCGCGCTCCTGCGGTGGCGCGGGAGAATGGGGCCGGGACAAGCGGCGGTCAGGCGACGGGGGACGAGACGGCGGAACAACCGGAGCCGCAGGCGGTGGAACGGGAGGAGACTGATCCGCGCTCGGAAGAGCAACCACCGAGGGCGGGCCGCCAGTGGTGGCGGACACCGCAGGCGACGAAGAAGCAGACGCCAGCACCGGCATGCCGGGGACAGCACCGGCAGGTGCAGCTGGAACGCCAGGCCCTGGGACAGGATGAGCGGCGACCCCCCCGGCAGGAGCAGATGCCGCCAGCGGCACGGCAGGAACAGGGAGAACAGGCGGAGAGGGGGCGACAGGCGGAGCGGGAGGAGCAACCATCGGCGCAGACGGCTCAACCCCGTTCACGACAAGAGGACGTGCGGATACGAGGGGAGGAGTCTTTTCAGCGGCTACTAGGCCGGGCGGCAGAACAGACAGTGGCGGGGAGCCCGTCGCCTCGGTCCTTGCTCCTGAGGCAGACGACGGCCTTTCGAGTACAACCGACGCGGCGCCAACGCGCATTGGCGAATAATCAGTCACACCAGCAATCACCATCGCGAGGACAGGAAGCGCGAGGCGATGGGCGGGCAGCAGGTAGCGGTCGAGGAGGTGGGCCAGAAAATGGCTATCAGAGGGAGGCCAGAAGGGCTTTAACTAGGCTACTTAATGACGAAGAAGAAAATGACCCCTCTTATAGAGAAGAGCCAACCCCATCCAGTGCGGAGGAAGGGTCGGAAGCAGAGAAAGGGGTAGAGGAGAATGGGAGAAGGACAGGAGCGAGAACAAGGCGGTCCCGAGGAGAGGGAACGACCACCGCGGCTGGACCGTCCGATGGCAATCGTACGGGCGAAATTCCAACCGCACCATCACAAGCAAGGCCGGGCCGCTGCGGGAGAAATCGGGCCGCGACGGCAGCGGCATCGGTGCGAGACAATCCCAATCCCCCGCGCTATTTTACGCCAGAGGAGTTGGCGACGCGAGCAGATCTGTTCGCTGGCGTCGAGAACTGGGATATCCCAGCCCTCTGCGATAGTCGACAACCATCCCTGGCAAGGCGGTTACCGCCCAATTTGTGCCAGTTGTTTTCGCTGGCGCTGCTAACCCCGTTACTCAACCTGTCACGAAACCCGGAAGGAGAGGCAGGTTGGCGCCTACTCCTATTCCTGCCACGTCTGACGCTTCGCCAGACCTCGCCACGGAAACCAAACTGGCCCCAGATCAAGGCCCGGCTCCGAGCCTTCCAACGTGGCGAGTGGGGTCAACTGTACCAGGATGCGATCGAAGCAGTCAACACTCCCACGCCTCCACGTCACAAGCCCGACGCAACCGGGGTCATCAGCAGGGCCGAGGGCCTGGCGAAACGGGGTAGCCTACGACGCGCTGTGCTGGCGTTGGAGTCAACGCCAGTCTGCACCCCAACTCCGGAAATTCTGGAGGAGCTTCGACAGAAACACCCGCCAGCCGAAGAAGGGGAGACGACGTGGCCACCCTCGCCTGAGTCAAAATTGTTCATCACCCAGGCTGACTTCGCCAAACTGTTGGGAAGGTGTGAAAATGGGGTCGGTGCTGGGCCATCGGGAACGACATTCGAACACATGCGCGATGCGGCAATCACGAATAGACGAGTTAGCACCCATCTGCACGCCTTGGTTAACACCATTTTGGGGGGCAACCTTCCAGCACCGGTGTCGGACCTACTGACAGCTTCACGGCTCATTGCCCTGGCCAAACCTGGTGGGGGGGCTCGACCAATCGCCATTGGCGAATGCATCACGCGGCTGACTGCCAAAGCAGCCCTCGCAGCCATGGGAGAGGCCGCGCGGGCCTTTTTCCTACCTCTACAGTATGGCGTAGCCGTGCCTGGAGGAGCCGAGGCAGTCATCCACGTGGCACGGGCGTATCTGGACAAGCTTCCCAACAGCCTCGTGCTGCAAACCGACATCTCAAATGCATTCAACAGTATTTCACGGCAAGCCATCGCGACAGCGTTACAAGGACCAGAATTGTCGCCACTACTGCCGCTGGTGAAACTGACATACGGTAACCCGTCGAAATTATTCGTCGACGCGAATTTTGGATCGGACCCACTGATCAGCGAACGGGGCGTGCGCCAAGGGGACCCACTTGGCCCACTACTGTTTGCGGCAGGTATGCACACTACACTCCGCGACACTGCTGCAGCACACCCCCAGGTGCTGTGTCTGGCATACGCCGACGACGTCACATTCCTGGGGGAGGCGACGGCTACTGTAGCAGCCTTCAACCACTTCACCGAGCAGCTGGCACACCTGGGATTACGGCATAATGCGCAGAAATGCGCAGCTTGGAGCACACAAGCAGCAGTAAAGGATCTGCTGCCGCACGACGTACCATTGTCCCAGGATGGTGTGCGCTTGCTCGGAAGCTTTGTGGGGCCCGACAATGGGGCGTCACAGTTCCTGTCGGGTCAGCTGCAGGAGATGGCCAAACCCTTGCCACTGCTCGAGAAAGCCGACCCGCAGGTAGCCTCGTTATTACTCACCCGCTGCATTTCGAGGCGTGTGGCATACCTTACCAGAACAACACCGCTCTCCCTTTTGCCGCGAGAGACCTGGAGCCAGTGGGGGACAGACCTGCTAGCGGCCCTACTCACAGCATGCCACCTTCGCGTCCCCACCAGCCGTACCGAGCAAGCACGTGTCTGGGCGCAGGCGTCTCTGCCGCCGTCTTTGGGAGGGATAGGCATTACTGACCCGCTGGTCGAGGGTGTTTTCGGGTTCGCAGCGAGCTTCACGCAGGCGGCGCTTTTCATCGCATCACTAGACGGCGCTCCTGAGGGCGCGCTGGCGCAGGCGCGGGACCACATGCAGTTGCCCGCTGACACCACCACACCCCTTCACACGTGGCTGTTGGAGTGTGAAGCAGCGCTACCCGACGATGCGCGAGAAGTCCTGGAGAAAGAACGGCTGGAGCGAACTGATGTGAGGCTCCAACACGCATTAGCGCTAAGGGTGCATGGGAGTAGATATGCGGCGCAGGTGCAGGCGACGAGGGAGATGGCGGTGAACCCCTTATGCGGACATACGCAGCGGATGTACTCAATGACGGGGTACGGGACTGGGGATTGGCTGACCGCTATCCCGATTGCGGCCAACAGGAGGATAGGGCCCACTCACTTTTCCAATGCCGTACGTTTCCGGCTGGCCCTCCCCTTCTCCACGCCGAAGAATTGCGACTGTGCGGACCACACGGAGATCACGGACCCCCGCCTCCCGAATCACTTTCTCCGCTGCGGCACAGGCAAGCATCGCATCAACACCCACAACGAGCTGCGCGATGCCTGTGTCAGCATGGCCCAGGACGCGGGTTTCATCGTTCACAGAGAGTCCTCAGCGCACTGCCCCGTTGAGGAACAGACGGCAGATTTAACAATGACGGACAGAAGCAGTGGGGCCGTCTATGTATGTGATGTCACCATCACCGACCCCATTAGCACAAGGGACCCGGAGGCACAGAAGGGCAGGGGCTGGGCGGCCCGGGAGCAAGCGGACAAGAAAATCCAGCACTACGCCTCCCTACCAGAGACGGTGACCTTCTTCCCCCTGGCTGTGGACACCTATGGCTGCCCGTGTGCGGAGGTACCAGCCTTTTTGAAGCTCTTAGCGGACACTGCAGCTCGGCGGCACTTCAACGCCGACTCTAAATCGTTCTATGCTGCAAAGTTCCTGCACCAGTTCAGGCAGCGCTGGTCTGTGGCCCTGCAAAGGGCCCAATCTGTAGGCCTCCTGCTCAAGCTTGGGGAGGCGGCGGCGGTTGAGAACCCGCCGGTGGGAGGAATTGGGGATGAGTTGCATCTAGGGGACTGCTTTGCAGTGATTGAGCCCCTCGTAGAGTTGTAGATCGGCGATGTTTGCAACCAGCATGCTTGTTATCTAGGCCACTATAACTTGCCTGCCTGTACTTGACGGCTATATCAATAAAATGACCATTAGAGAGAGAGAGAGAGCGAGAGAGAGAGAGAGAGAGAGACACACACACATACAGAGAGAGAGAGAGAGAGAGAGAGAGAGAGAGAGAAGGCACGAAGAGATCGTGATGAACAAGGTCATAGGACCTAGTGACGCACATGCGCCGATCTCGTTGTAAGGCAATCTTAAAAAAAAAAAAAAAAAAAAAAAAAAAAAACGCAAAGCCCCTTTGCAAGGGTGTCAAAGCTGATGAGTGCTCAAGGGAAGTGTTAGAAAAAAAAAAAAAAAAAAAAAAAAAAACCGAGGGTGCGGGGAGGCGTGAAGGCGGTAGAAGATGAGCGACATAGTTTACCCCGCAAAGCGTCTCGCGTTATCTCGCGGCTAATCTACCTTGATCCTCGTCCCCCCCCCACAATCTCGATTGCCCACCAATTGCAGAAGTGGAAGGCGGGTGGCAGAGTGCTCACTGGAACCCATACGAGCACGCAATAACGGACAACATGGTGTCCATCATGCAAATGCGATTGCGCAACAGCCTCCACTGGTGGCTATCATGGTGCGACAGCAGTCTTATCCTTTCCATCATTGCCAAAGGATACTGGCTACCATGAAAGGGCGCGGAGCCTCTCCCCTTCAAAGCTCCTAATCACGCAAGGGTTCAAGCACACATGGCATTCACCCAAGACGCTGTCAGCGACCTCATCGCGTCAGGCGGCGCGATGTATGTCTCGTCAAAAGCCGCACTTACGTGCATCAGCCCGCTCAACGTTGTGGAGCAACGAGACAAATGTCGGCTTATCCTTGACCTGCGGAAGGTCAACGCTCACCTCCAAGTTCCCAAGTTCAAGTACGAGGGCTTGAGTCGGGTCGCGGAGATCATTCGCCTAAACGACTGGATGTTCACAATTGATCTCAAGTTAGGCTACCACCACGTCGATATCCACCCGTCGTGCTGGAAGTTTTTGGGCTTTCAATTGGGTGGAAAGTTCTATTGCTTCACATCCTTAGCTTTCGGTATGGCAACAGCCCCGTTCGTCTTCACCCAGCTTATTAAGCAACTAGCCAAGAGATGGCGCGCGCGCGGAGTGCGCATAATACCATACGTGGACGATCTACTATTCCTCTGCGACTCCGAGGCGCAAGCCCGTTCGACGTGCATCGAAGTTCTCCACGACCTGAACGCGGCAAGATTCGTGATAAATTCGAAAAAATCACACCTGCATCCTGCACACCACTTGGGCTTTTTGGAGATGGAGCTTGACACGGAACGAGGGATGTTTCTCGTCGGAAAAGATCGGCGCGAACAACTACTGCATGAGCTCCACCTACTTATACAAAAAGGGCAATCGGTTCGCCACGTGCCGATTCGCAAGTTAGCCCGGATCACTGGATTTCTCAGCTCCATGTCGCTCGCGCTGGGCACGACGGCGCGTGCCTTCAGCCATGAGCTGCTGCACTTGATCGACTCCGCGTGGTCATGGAACTCAAAGGTTCTATTGTCACCAGGAGCGACAGAAGAGCTGTTGTTTTGGACAATGCACTTCGATCGTTTCAATGGCGCCCCATTCCACCAGAGTCAGCGTTTTAATGCCGTGATACACGTCGACGCAAGCGCACACAGCTGGGGTGCCACCTTGGCCAAGTTCTCAAGTACATCATGCGAAGCAAGCGAGTGCATGCCACGAGGGCTTCTCACCACATCCAGTACGCGGCCAGAGCTCGAGGGAGTGCTCTGGGCACTGCGGACGTTCGCGACTCGGATCGTGGGTGCTCACGTCCTCGTCCGCATGGACAACCAGGCAGTCATGTTTATCTTGAGCAAGGAGGGATCCCGTCAGGCGGATCTTACGTTGACATGCCAAGCGATCATCCAATTCTGCCTCAGCAACACAACACGCCTCGCGATCGAATGGATTCCGAGAGAGCTCAACGTCCATGCGGATGACCTATCCAAGATGCAAGATTTTGATGACTACACCCAACACGCACCTTGGTTTCGCCTCTTGGAACGCTGCTAGGGGTCCCACACAATTGATCTCTTTGCTAGCGTTCGGAACAATCACGTTCAGCGCTTCTGCACTAAGATACTGATAAGAAACGAAGAATGAATGCATTGAGCAGAATAAGGAGTACAAGTAGTAAACCCTAAAGTGTTGTACCCCATATAAACTACCCCACTACAGCCTACACAGAGTATAGCATATATGCCTGACACACCCCCATAGGCAAAGTGGGGGAGAACAAGGGGTCACAAGACCAGTCAAGCAAAGCAAGGCAAGCTCAGGGTGGATCACAACGTCACCACACAGTCCGAGCACAAGAGCAAGGCCACAAGGCCAGTTCACATGCAAGATCATATATATAAAGGTAAACAAGCAAGTGCAGGTTTAGAAAGAGTACAGTTAAAACAAGGTCAAGAAGTGAGCAAGTGAGGCCAAGTAGGCACAAGACCTAGCATAGCACAGAAGCGCTGATGATCACAAGGCGAAAGGGCCTTGGTAAAGATATCAGCTGTGTTGGCCTCAGAGGCCACGTAGGTGAGGCGGAGCTGACCACGCTGCTGCAGCTCACGAGCCAGGAAGTAGCGAAGAGCAATATGCTTCGTTCTATGCTCCAGTTTATGCTCCCGACACAAGGCCAGCATGGCCTTGTTGTCTACGTACAGAACTAGAGGAGAACGAGGCGGCTCTCCTAGGTCAGTCAGCAGGTAGGTGAGCCAGCGTAGCTCCTGTGCAGCCATGGCCCCCGCGTAGATCTCAGCCTCACAGCTGGAGGTGAGAACAGAAGACGAGCGGGTAGACCGCCACGAAACAGAGCCGGAGCCAAGGCTGAAGGTGTAACCCTGTCACGTCCGCTGTGTCGGCTGGTCGTCAGCACAAGAAGCGTCTGCATCACCTGTGAGGACCACTCGACGTCGCCCTCCAAGCACTAGCCCCATGCCCGATGTACTGCACACGTAGCGCAACACCCTCTTCGCTGCAGCCATGTGCTCTGGTCAGTGTCTCCCAGGAGCAACATAGCGTGCCAAGATGCTAAGAGGGAATGCAAGGTCAGGTCGAGTGCAGGTCATCAGGTACATGAGGCAGCCAACAAGCTCTGGGTATGGGCCACTAAACTCTACGGACTCATCCGAAGGTAGAGCAGAGAGCGAGTGGCGAGTAGACAGAGGAGTGGCCTGAGGCGAGGAGTGCCAGATTTATATGACATAGCTGTTGCAGGCTATAGTGGGGTAGCACATATGGGGTACGACTTTCTAGGGTTTGTACTTGTACCCAAATTTCCCTTAGTCAATTCATTCTCGTTCATTTTCTCATGGTATCGAGCAGGTTCCCCTGTGGGAACTGTTCCTAGGGCCCACCACCTTTTTTTTATCCTGCCCGGAGCGTGCTCTACTCTGCCCGAGTCGCGCTCCCCTCTTTCGCCCCTGTCGCGCCGCCTTAGCGGCCCCGTCGCGTCGCGCTTGCGGCCCTGTCGCGTCGCCCTCGCGGCCCCGTCACGTCGCGCCGCCCTAGCGGCCGCGTCGCGCCGCCCTTGCGGCCCCGATCCGCCACCCTCGCGGCTCCGTCGCGTCGCACCGCCCTCGCGGCCCGTTCGCACCGCCCTCGCGGCCCTTTCGTGCCGCCCTCGCGGCCTCTTCAAGCCGCCCTCGCGACCCCCCTCCTAGCCGCCCTAGCGGCCCCGTCGCCTACCCCTGCGGCCCCGGCGCCGCCCTTCCCGGCCCTGGCGCCGCCCTTCCCGGCCCCGGCGCCGCCTCTGCTGGCCCCGTCGCCTACCCTGCTGGCCCCGCCGCCTACCCTGCGGCCCCGGCGCTACCCTTCCCGTCCCCGGCGCCGCCTCTACCGGCCCCGACGCTGTCCCCACGCGGCCCCGCTGTCACCACCGAGCCGCCGGAGCCGCCGAGCTACTGCCGAGCCGCCCGAGCCACCTGAGCCGCCCGAGCCGCCGCGCCACTTGAGCCGCCCAAGTCGCCGGGTTGCCGAGCTGCCGAGCCACCGTACCGCCGAGCCGCCGAGCCGCTAGAGCCGCCGAGTCGCCACCTGCCTACCTCTAAGCGTGCGCACTTTAGCCAGTACAAGAGTGCTCAGACCTTGTACGACGATGCAGTTGCACGCTACTCCTCCCTTGCCACTGCTGCACTGAGCCGCCTCATGCTACCGTACCTCTTCCCTGACCTTGCTGCCTTTCCAACAGTCACTGACCTCATTACGCACCTCCGCACTAGTGACACTCGCTACCGCGCTGCGCTTCCTGCAAAGTTCTGCGCCAAGAACCCCCCCCCATGTACATCACCCTCTACTACATAGTCACCTGGCTCCCTGACTCTCTCCGCGTAGTCAGGGACCACTTCCTCTCAGTTCGCCCCACCACTCTCACTGTTGACCTCCTCAAGAAGGCCCTCCTAGCGGTAGAGAAGAGCATAGTCGGTGTAGGAGCCTCTCGTGGTGACCCTCCCACCCCCGTCTTTGAGGGGTGTTCCCCCTCCCCCCTTTTGCCCTCTATTTCCTCTACTGCTGCAGCCGACCTCGTTGGTCTCAAGTTGGTCGGCGCTGCGTCTGCCCCGAGCGGGAGACGCCGCACCGACAAGGGCAAGGAGGGCAAGGGCGCTAGAGGGGCTGGCGGGGGTGGCGGAGGTGGCGGTGGCGGCAGTGGAGGGGATGGGGGTGGCGGTGGGAGTGGTGGCGGGGGTGGAGGTGTCGGTGGCGGCAGTGGAGGCGGAGGCGGAGGCGGCGGTGGCGGTGGGGGCGGAGGTGGCGGAGGTGGCGGCGGAGGAGGAGGCGGCGGCGGAGGAGGCGAAGCTGGTCGGGGTGGCGCTGCGCAGAGGGTCGGCTCCGGTGGTGGTCAGCGCCAGCAGCAGCAGCGCACTCGTGACATCCCCCCCCCTCAGCAGCTCCGTGAGTGGTACGCTCCACGCCAGCGGGGTGGGGGTACTGGTCCGTGCACCTACGTCCTACGCACCGGTCCGCGCGGGTGAGTAGTGCGGGGGTGCGCACTCCACCCAGCGCTGCTTTGGCCGCCTGACGGACGCTTGGCGTCACCAGTTCCCTGAGGCCACTGAGATCCCTCGCTGGGGCGAGCTGTCTAGGGCGGGAGTAGCTATGTTTGACCTTGACTTTGATCCTATTCTTGCTGCCGTATATACTGTGACTATTAGTGATGAGGGTGACTATTATCGGTGTTCTCCGCCTGACCCGGGCATTGAGACTGCTGCTCTAGGTACTGGTGAGGCTGCTGCTCTAGGTGCTAGCAGGGCTGTTGCTCTAGGTGCCAGTGCATCTGCTGACTCAGGTGCTGGTGAGTCTGCTCTCTCAGGTACCGCGTCGGCTTCGGCCTCCCACACCTTCACCCTTGACTCGGGGGCTTCTCGCTCCTTCTTTCGAGACCGCACCACACTCACGCCGCTTGGTCGGCCAGTTGCAGTCTCTCTGGCAGACCCCTCTGGGGGTTTTGTCATTGCTCACTTCTCCACTGTCCTCCCGTGTCCGGCAGCCCCCTCTGGCACCTTGTCTGGTCTTTACCTCCCCTCGTTCTCTACGAACTTGGTGAGTGGTGCTGACCTACAGGATGCGGGGGTTCACCAGTTCACTCCTGCGAGTCAGCGGGTGACCCACTGCACGGACGCTCGGACAGGCCGACACTTGGCCACGTGTACAAGTCGGCCGGGGTGGAGCCTGTACACACTGACCACTGCGTCTCCTCCTGTCCCTGCGTCTGGTCAGGTAGCTGCGTCGGGTCAGGTGTTTGCTGCAGCATCTAGGTCTGGTCCTAAGTATGCCCCCTGCTTGTGTCGCCTCCTGTCTCACGAGACTCTCCTCTGGCACCACCGCCTTGGTCACCCCTCCCTTCTTAGTCTCCGAGGCATGGCCTGCCGTGTCCTTGTCTCTGGTCTTCCCCGGTCTCTCCCTCCCCTTCCCTCGGGGCCTGCCCTTGCCTGCGTCCCCTGCGTCGAGGGGCGGCAGCGTGCTGCCCCTCACTCCTCCCAGTTTCCTCCGACGGAGGCCCCGCTGCAGACGCTTCACATGGACGTGTGGGGCCCAGCCCGCGTCCGTGGATAGGGTCACGAGCGCTACTTCCTGCTGGTGGTTGACGACTACTCGCGTTACACCACAGTCTTCCCCTTGCACAGCAAGGGTTATGTCAGTGAGGTGTTGATCGACTAGATCCGCGCAGCTTGTCTCCAGCTCAGGCAAAGCTTTGGCTCGGACTTTCCTGTTCTGCGTCTGCACTCTGACTGATGCGGAGAGTTCTCCTCTGGCCTTCTGCGAGCCTACTGTTGTGCACGAGGCATCAGCCAGACCTTCACGCTTCCGGACTCTCCACAGCAAAATGGGATTGCTGAGCGCCGCATTGGCATGGTCATGGACGTCGCCCGTACGTCCATGATGCATGCGGCTGCCCCCCATTTTCTGTGGCCGTTTGCGGTTCGGTACGCGGCGCATCAGATCAACCTTCAGCCCCGGGTCTCCATGCCGGAGACCTCCCCAGCTTTGCTGTGGACCGGGAAGGTTGGCGATGCGTCTGCGTTCCGTGTCTGGGGATCTCGGGCGTTTGTCCGCGACTTGTCTACGGACAAGCTGTCTCCTCGTGCTGCTCCTTGCGTCTTCCTTAGCTTCCCCCTTGACGCGCCAAGGTGGCAGTTCTACCACTCCACCTCTCGCCGTGTTCTGTCCTCCCAGGACGTCACGTTTGACGAGTCGGTCCCCTACTACCGCCTCTTCCCCTACCGCACTCCGTCCCTGCCTCCGCCACCGCTCTTCCTTGTACCAGGTCCCCCCCCGGTAGACCCCCTCCCCCCTTAGGGTCCTGCCCCTTCAGGTGTGTCCCAGGTAGACGCACTCGAGCCTGTCGGGGTTGCTGGTGACTCTGGTGCTGCTGAGGGTGCTGAGTCTGGGGGTGCTGACTCTGGGGGTGCTGAGCGTGTGGGTGCTACGCCTGGGGGTGCTACGCCTGGGGGTGCTGAGCCTGAGGGTGCTACTACTGGGGGTGCTGAGCCTGGGGGTGCTACGCCCGGGAGTGCTGAGCCTAGGGGTGCTACGACTGGGGGTGCTGAGCCTGGGGGTGCTACGCCTGGAGGTGCTGAGCCTGGGGGTGCGGAGCCTGAGGGAGCTGGGCCTGCTCGTGTCGCGTCTGGCGGTACTGTGCCTGGAGATTTTCCGGGTGCTTCGTCTCGGCGGGATCCACTCTCTCAACAGGAGCTGCGCAAGTGGTTTGCCCAGCGCTGGAGGCGTGCTGATAGAGCTAGAGGTTCTTCGGCTACTGAAGGTGCTGGTGTCGCGGGTCCTGGAGATGCTCGTACTGGGAGTACCAGAGCTGCTGGGCCTGCGGGTAGGACTGGAGGTGGAGCTGCTGAGGGTGTTGGCGCTTAGGCTACTGCTGTCGGTCCTGGAGGCGGTCCTGCTGGGGGTGCTACTAGTGCTGCTGGAGGTCCTGGAGCTACTGGAGCTGCTGGGGGTGCTGGAGCTGGAGGTGCTGCTAGCAGTGGTGCTACCACTAGGGGTACTGGTGCTGTCCCTGCTGTGTTTGGAGTCGCCGCGCGGCCTCGGCCGTACTTCGTTCTGCTCCTTCAGCAGGTAGTTGGTCTTCCGCCTTCTACTGGTCCTCCTCCTCCCTTAGAGTGTCCACAGCCTGTCCCGTCACAGTTACATTTACAGTCGGCCTCCCCACTGCCTGCTCCTTCTCCTTACACTGGTCCTAATAGAGGTCTTGCTGAGCGTCGTGAGCCTGCGTCTCGCCCTGCGTCGCCTGTCCGTCCTGCTCGCACTAGTGGTTGTGGTTTGCGTCTGCGTCTTCCTCCTGTCCCTGGCACACACCGGTTGTCTCTGCGTCCCTCCACTGCTCCTCTACGTGCCCCTTTGCCTTCTCCTCCTGAGTCCTCTCTTCCTGCTCTTGCCGACCCGGAGTCGGACTCTCTTCGTGCTGCTAGTCCTTCTGTCACGCGTCTCCTTGCTACTGTCGTCACTGACCCTTCCTTTGAGTCCACGGCTGCGTCTGCCCTAGTTGCTGAGCTCGTCGACTTTGCTGCTCGCTGTCGTCTAGACTACGCTTCTAGTCTTGTCGCTGAGTCTGAGTCTGTCTGTCCTCCGTCCGTCGGGGTTGAGTGTGCCCTTGGCACGAACGTCCTTGAGGACACGCAGGAGGAGTTCCAGTGTTTGGCTGCTGCTTCACCTCATCTCATGTCCGTACTGCTTACCCCTGAGGGAGACCCGGATGCACTTGACATCCCGACTCCGCGCTCTTACGCAGAAGGCGATAGAGGGTCCCTACTCCTCTCAGTGGCAGGCAGATATGGACGCAAAGATGGCTTCCTGGAAGTCCACAGACACCTACGTTGACAAGGTTTCCCCGCCTAGGGCGAACATCATCAGTGGCATGTGGATTTTCAGGGTGAAGCGGCCGCCAGGTTCTCCGCCTGTCTACAAGGGGCGCTACGTGGCTCGAGGCTTCAGTCACCGGCAGGGAGTTGATTACTTTCAGACCTTCTCTCCCACCCCGAAGATGACCACTCTGCGGGTACTGCTGCAAATAGCTGCTTACCGTGACTACGAGCTGCACTCTCTTGACTTCAGCACTGCTTTCTTGCAGGGCAGCCTGCACGAGGAGATCTGGCTGCGTCGCCCACCTGGCTTCACTGGGTCTTTTCCTCCTGACACCTAGTGGAGCCTCCGGCGGCCAGTCTACGGTCTCCGCGAGGCACCGCGTGAGTGGCACGACACACTGAGGACTACGCTTGCGGCTCTTGGGTTTGCTCCCTCTACTGCTGACCCGTTGCTGTTTCTGCGCACCGACACTTTTTTGCCGCCGTTCTACATCCTCGTGTACGTCGACGACTTGGTCTTTGCCACGGCTGACACTGCTAGACTCGCCTACGTGAAGTCCGAGCTGCAGAAGAGACACACGTGCACAGACCTGGGTGAACTGCGCAGCTACCTTGGCTTGCAGATCACCCGGGACAGACCACAGCGCACCATTACCCTGACTCAGTCACACATGGTGCAGCAGGTCCTTCAGCGCTTCGGCTTCACGTACTCCTCGCCTCAGGCCACTCCTCTGCCTACTCGTCACTCGCTCTCAGCTCTGCCTTCGGATGAGTCCGTAGAGTCGAGTGGCCCGTACCGAGAGCTTGTTGGCTGCCTCATGTACCTGATGACCTGCACACGACTTGACCTTGCATACCCTCTTAGCATTCTCGCACGCTATGTTGCTCCTGGGAGACACAGACCGGAGCACATTGGTGCAGCGAAGAGGGTGTTGCGCTACTTGTGCAGTACGCCAGGCATGGGGCTTGTGCTTGGAGGGCGGAGTCCAGTGGTCCTCACTAGGCACGCAGACGCTTCATGGGCAGACGACCAGGCTACGCAGCGGTCGTCACAGGGTTACACCTTCAGCCTTGGTTCCGGCTCTGCTTCGTGGCGGGCTACCCGCTCGTCTTTTGTTCTCAGCTCCAGTTGTGAGGCTGAGATCTACGCAGGAGCCATGGCTGCACAGGAGCTTCGCTGGCTCACCTACCTGCTGACTGACCTCGGAGAGCCGCCTCCTTCTCCTCTAGTGCTGTACGTAGACAACAAGGCCATGCTGGCCTTGTGTTGGGAGCAGAGACTGGAGCACAGAACGAAGCACATTGCTCTTCGCTACTTCCTTGCTCGTGAGCTACAGCAGCGTGGTCAGCTGCGCCTTGCGTACGTGGCCTTTGAGGCCAATACTGCTGCTATCTTCACCAAGGCGCTTGCGCCTTGTGATCATGAGTGCTTGTGTACTCAGCTGGGTCTTGTGCCTGCCTTGCCTCACTTGCTCACCACTTGACCTTGTTTGTACTGTTACATATAAATATATATATATACACCTGCTCTTACTTGTCTAGCCATATATATATGTAATCGTGCATATGAACTGGCCTTGTGGCCTTGAACTTGTGCTCGGAATGTGTGGTGACTGAGAAGAAACGAGAATGAATGAAAAAGGAATGAAAGTGATACAAGTATGCAACCTTAGAATTGTGTACCCTATATAGGCTACCCCACTACTGCCTACACAACATTATAATTTGACACACCCTTATTGGAAAAGTGGGGGAGAACAAGGGGTCACAAGACCAGTCAAGCAGAGCAAAGCAAGCTCAGGGTGGATCACAAAGTCACCACACATTCCGAGCACAAGTTCAAGGCCATAAGGCCAGTTCACATGCAGGAGTACATATACATATATATATATATGTATATAGAAAGCTAGACAAGCAAGAGCAGGGGTATATATATGTAACAGTACAAAAAAGGTCAAGAGGTGAGCAAGTGAGGCAAGACACGCACAAGACCAAGCTGAGTGCAGAAGCGCTGATGATTACAAGGCGCAAGTGCCTTGGTGAAGATATCAGCAGTGTTGGCCTCAGAGGCCACGTAAGCAAGACGGAGCTGACCACGTTGCTGCAGCTCACGAGCAAGGAAGTAGCGAAGAGCAATGTGCTTCGTTCTGTGCTCCAGTCTCTGCTCTCGACACAAGGCCAGCATGGCCTTGTTGTCTACGTACAGCACTGGAGGAGAACGAGGCACCTCGCCAAGGTCAGTCAGCAGGTAGGTGAGCCATGGCCCCGGCGTAGATCTCAGCCTCACAACTGGAGCCGAGAACAGAAGACGAGCGGGTAGACCGCCACGAGACAGAGCCGGAACCAAGGCTGAAGGTGTAACCCTGTGACGACCGCTGCATAGCCTGGTCGTCCGCCCAAGAAGCGTCTGCGTGCCCAGTGAGGACCACTAAACTCCGCCCTCCAAGCACAAACCCCATGCCCGGCGTACTGCACAAGTAGCGCAACACCCTCTTCGCTGCAGCCATGTGCTCCGGTCTGTGTCTCCCAGGAGCAACATAGCGTGCGAGAATGCTAAGAGGGTATGCAAGGTCAGGTCGTGTGCAGGTCATCAGGTACATGATGCGGAGATAACTGCAGCAACGGGAGCTAGGCTACGGGCTAGGCACGTGTGCTCGTGTGATCTCTGCGTTCGTTAGTCCTTAGTCGTTTTCCTTGTGCACACACTACTTGCTAGTTCATGGGGAAAATTGGCAAGAGTTCCACACGGAAAAAGTTCAGAACAATTGGATACAATGAAGTTGGCAATGCAAGACTACATCAGAGCAAGCATTCAGGTCGGCCAACTGCCAGCGCAGCTTGGTCGACCGCATTCCAGCACGACTTCGTCGACCGCGCTCCAGCAAGGCAAGGTGGACGACGTGCCAACGTCGCAGGTTGACGGTGTGACAGCGTTGCTCACGCAGGACAGCAGTGCACCCTGCTTCGCAGTTGTGCGCAGATGATTGGCGCACAGAGTCTTGTCACCTGCACAGCGCACACATCACGTCAACCTCGAGCTGACAACTGCCTCTGATCCGCCACGACGACCTCGGGATACCACCACCGAGGTCGGGCTCGCCAACTTCGCCTGGGCGACCGTCGCACTCCTCCGCAGCACTTCGTCACCCAGGTAACCTGGTCGACCAGGCAACCACGTCGACCAGCAGCTCCCGTACGTGCCCGTCGACCTCCTAAGTCGACGACCACCTCCACGTCAACCTCATCAGGTCGACGACACCATTGGTCGACCTCCTCCAGGTCGACATCCCCTCTGGTTGACCAGCTCCTCGTCGACCAGCACAGTCGTCGGCCGACCACCCACGTCGGCCACCCGAAGCTGGCGTCACAAAGTTGACGCCCCGCTACTCGACGCCCAACTGCTCGGCGTCCTGAGTCGAGGTCGACGTCGGCCCCTCCTTCGTCGACCACCAGGTCCAGTCGACCACTAACAGGTCGACCAGCAGTCCGTTAGCCGACCGTCGAAGTCGGCTTCCCCAAGTTGACGTCCTCCGCAGGACAACTCCCAAGTCGACCTCTCTGAAGTCGGCGCCTGTGCAGTGGTCCCCCGTGCAGGTCGACCTCCTCGTCGACCAGCTCACCCACTGCTACAGGTCGGCCGCTCCCCTCACACCCGACCACGAAGTCGGCTCCGCCGAAGCGAGGACGGGGCCAATACCCAACTCCCGTTGACACTCCCTTGCCGCGTTCACGCTTGGGCACCCAGCCCACACGGCAGCACAGCTATGAGAATAGCCCGTCAGCATGCACTCAACACACAGCACGCTGGTCACTGCACCAGCCATGCAAGAGGGCATGGCATCTACTGCTGCACGTCGTTGTCGCCGTTGCTCACGTCGGCCAAGCGCACCTGTCCGATTGCGACGGAGCACCGGTTGAAGGCCGGATAGTGCAGCGCCTTCGTCAGGAAATCGGTCGGCTGCTCAGCAGTTGGGATGTACTGCAGCAAGAACTTCCCGCGCTTCACCATGTGCTGCAGCCAGGCCTGTCGCCGCTCCATGTGCTTGAGGTTGCCGTCAACCCCATGCCCTCGACGACTGTGATGGCCGACTTGTTGTCCACCCGAATGACGGTCGGCTTCCCGGCATCTAGTTGCCGGAATTCTGCGAGGAGGAAGCGAAGGCGGCGTCCCTCCTTGCCAGCTTCAGTGGCCGCCACGTACTCCGACTCGGTCGACGACAACGTCGCGCACTTGATGCGCTGGCTCGACCAGGAGATTGCAGCCTCTCCGTAGATGAATACGTAGCCACCCGTGCTCGTCCTGTTCTGTTTATCACCAGCGTCATCGGCGTCCACGTAGCCGACCAGCTCTAGTGACTCAGGTCCACCGCCGAACTCCAGGGCGGTGTCGCGCGTATTGGCGAAGTAGGCGAGGCAGCGGTCGGCCTCGCGCCAGTGCTAGTCACTCCTCACCGTGAGGCCGCTCCCCAGCTTGCTGCAGGCGAAGGCGATGTCCGGCTTTGTCGTCGTCGCCGCGAACTGCAGCGAGCCGACCTTCTGCCGGTACTCCTCCTCCTGCCGTTCCTGCGCCTCCTCATCATCAAAGGTGAGCTCGGCGTAGGCACCGACCGAGACCGGCGTCTTCGGGGTTCGCCCGGTATCCTCCTCGTCGAGGAAGCGCCTACGCAGCTTGTCGGCGTAGCCCTGCTGGTGCAGCCACAGCTTCCCCGCCGACCTGTCGCGCACGATCTCCAGCCCGAGATACTTCTGCACCGGCGAGATCTCACGCAGCTCGAAGGCAGCTTCCAACAGCTCCTTCAGCTCCTTCAGCGTCGTGGCGCTACTGCTGGCGGCAATTAGGTCGTCGACGTAGACCAGCACCCAGCAGGCCACTCCGTCCTTGAAGTAGAGAGCCTCGTCGACCTGGCTCTTCTTCCACCCGGCGCCGGCCAGCACGTCATTGAGCGCCAAGTACCATAGCAGCGGCGACTGCTTTAGCCTGTACAGGCTCTTCAGCAGCTTGCACACCCGGCCGGTCCCGTTGTTGAAGTAGTCCGGCTGGGACATGTAGAGCACCCTGTCGAGCTTGCTCTGCAAGAAGGCGTTCTTCATGTCGAGCTGCATCAGGTTGAGGTTGCGGACGGGGACGATGCTGAGGAAGATCCTCAGCGTGACGTAGCTGCCCACCGGCGTGAACGTCTCGTCGTAGTCGGCGCCGTACACCTGCGTGAAGCCCTTCACAACCAGCCTCGCCTTCTCGCGCTCGACGGTGTCGTCGCTGTGGTACTTCGTCGTCAACACCCACCGGTTCTTCATGACGTTCACCCCCGGCGGGCGTTCGACCAGCTCCCAAGTGCCCATGTTGATGAGGCTGCGAATCTCCTCCTCCATGGCGGCCTTCACCGCCGGGCCCTTCCAGCTCGCCAACGCCTCCTTCACCGTCATCGTCGAGATGTCCCAACGGTGCTCGGGGTCGGCTAGCATGTCGGGGTCAAGCTCTGGAAACTCCTCATCCTCCTCAGCATCGTCGTACAGCAGGTTGTCGGCCTCATCGTACACGTCGTACACCGTGGTGAAGGCAGCGGGGACGAAGAAGTCAGGCGGTCTCCGAAGTCGGCCTGAACGCCGTGGTCCTGGCTGGACCTCCTCGGCGTCCCCTCCATCGTTGCTATTGTCGCTGCCCTCGGCGTCCTGCTGCTCCTCAGTCGGCGTCCCAGTCGACTGCTCCACTGTGGTCGGCTTCCCGGCCGACTTCTCCCCTGTGGTCGGCTCCCCTGCCGACGGCCCAGTCGCCGACTGCTCCGTGGTCGGCTTCACGGCAGCCTGCTCCCTTATTGGCTGCTGCTCGACCTGCTCCTCGACCTGCTCCTCCCCTGTCGACGTCGACTGCAATCCCACATCGACCTGCCGCTCGTCACGTCGGCCACCGGCGATGCACTTGGCCGACGCCGAAGGCGGCGTCCCACTACTCCCCTCATCGCCGGAGGCCGACATCGTGGTCAGCCCACGCAGGTCGGCCACGATGGGAGGGGCAGGGGTCGGAGGGGGAGGGGTAGGGGGGCGGACATCCTCGACGTCCTCAGTAGCAAGCTCACCAACCCCGGCAAGCAGCGGTAGCGTCGCCGACGAGGTGTCATAGGGCGGGGTGGACGACAAGCGGCCGGACCCCGGCCCGTGCTCCGTCTTCCACTCGGTCAGTGACATCTCCTCGTAGAACACCACGTCCGACGTGGTGACCACTCGGTCGGTGTTGACGTCGAGGAGCTCCCAGCCCTTGCTTGCCGCCGACACGCCGAGGTGCAGGCCCCATTTGGCCTTCGGCTGCAGCTTCCCACCACGCTGCTGCTCAGGGACAAGGAACTGCGCCATGCAGCCCCACACCCGCGCCAGCGACAAGTCGGGCTTCTTCCCGGTCAGCAGCTGGTACGACGTCGTCCCCGGCGGCAGCGTCAACCTCTCAAGGCAGTTGCGGACCCAGACGGCCTGCCGCAGAGCGAGGTGCCACCAATGGTGCTGCACACCCATGTGCAGCAGCATTGTCCGCACCGACTCCACCACCGTCCTCATCTCCCGCTCCGCCATGCCGTTCTGCTGCGGGGTGTATGGGCAGGTCAGGTCGTGGACGATCCCCTTGCCGTTCACGAAGTCGGTGAACTGCTTCTCGAGGAACTCCCCTCCCCTGTCTGAGCGCAGCATCAACACCGACTTCTTCGTCTGCCGCTCAGCCACCGCCAGCCACTGTACGAACGCCAACAAAGCATCTGAATTCTTGGCGACCGGCTTCACCCACACGTAACGGGTCTTGCGGTCCTTCAGCAGCAAGAAGTACAGGCTGCCATCCTTGGCAGCCACGCGAAACGGCCCGCACAGGTCGATGTGCACGACGGCCAGCACGTCGTCGGCGTCGGAGCCGTGGTCGGGGAAGGTGTGTCGCGCCAGTTTCCCGCCGACGCACGATACACACGGGGAGTCGGCGTCCGTCGCCGACTTGAGGTCCAGCCCAGTGGCGACCTCGTTCTTCGCTGAGCTCCGTATGGTGTCCATGCCGACATGTGAAAGCCTCGCATGCATCCGGTCCGGCGTCGACTTCGTCTTCGAGACGATTGCCCGCAGAGCCACCACCTCCGTCGTGGGCGGCGTCGACCTCGTCGCGCAGGGACGCAGGTCGGTGCAGAGGACTCGCCCGGAGTACGTCGCCCGCCCGAGCACCTCCCCTGCTGCCGAGACGAGCAGCATGCTGTCGTCGTCCTCCTGCAGCTTCACGCCGTGCTCCTTCAGCTGGCCGGCCGACAGCAGGTTGGCCCGCACACCCAGGACGTACAGCACGTCGGGGATGAGCACCTCCTTCCCGGCCTCTCCTTGCAGGGAGAGGGTGCCACGGCCCTGAACGTCCTGCAGCGCCCCATTAAAGCCGCGCACGTGCTTAATGGAGCCACTCGGCTGCAGGTCGACGAAGGCTTCCTTCGTTCCCATCAGGTGGTGGGAACAACCGCTGTCGAGCAGGACCACCGCCGGGTTCGCCTGCACAGCTGCCGCCACCGCCTGGAAGTCCTCTCCGGCCTCCGGTGCCAGAGAGATGGTCGGCTCCACGACGCCGACCAGCGAGCACGACGCCACCTTGTCGTCTCGCCCCTTGCCGCGTACAACGGAGTCGGCGTCCTTCGCCGAGGTCGATGTCGTCGACTTGTTCTCCTTGCGCGGCTTGTTTCCTCCTCGACGAGGACGACGGCTGCCAGACCTCCCGCGGCCGCCCTTGTTGTCGTCGTCGGAGTCACTGCGGTCAGGACACTCGAAGGAGAGGTGATCAGGGCTGTGGCAGATCCAGCAGTCCCGACGTGGACCTCCTCCTCCTCGACCGCCGTCCTTGGTCGACTTCTTCTCGACCTCCTTGGTCGACTTCCAGCCACCGCTCCCGCCGCCACCACGCTGACCGCGCTGTTCTGGTCGGCCTCCTTGCTTCGCCGGGGTGACAAAGTTGGCCTGCGCCAAGAGCTCCTGCGATCGCTCAGCCTCCTGCATCGCCTCGTCCTGCAGGATATACGAAGTCAGGTTGTCCTCGTTGAGCGTCGCCCTTGTGCTCGGCGCCATGGACAGCCGCTTCAGCAGGTTATAGCTGCTAGACAGTCCCTGCATGACATGGGTGATGTACGACGCCGTGGAGTTCTGCGCGCCGGCCATCCTGATGGTGGCGAGAATTCGCCTGGCTCGGTTGCAGTAGTCAGTCGCACTCTCCTCGTCGCCCATACGCAGCTGCGTCAGCTGTCCCTCCAGCTGGGCGATGAACAAGTCGTCGGTGACCTGGTACGTCGACTCAATGAAGTGCCACGCTCTGTGGCCAGCGTCGATGTACTCCCGGCACCACTTCAAGGCGATCTGCACGCCCGGCGAGCAGCATCGCGAGATGACCGTGAAGGTCAACAGCTGCAAGGCGCGAAACTCCGCACGCAGGTCGGGGTGGTGCTCCCCCGGCGTCGCCACGGTCCCTCGGGCGAAGCCGATCAGCCCGGCCATCTCCAGCTAGGGCTTGATGGCTTCCTTCCAGGTGAGGATGTCGGGTCGACCGACCAGCGGAGGGGTGACCGAGATCCTGTCCGGCGTAAACTTGAAGTAGCCGTAGCTCGGCGCAATCCCACCTGCCGTAACCTGGGACGCCGACATCGGCGACACCCCACTCCGTCGACCTCCGACGTCACCCCGCGAAGAGCCTGCAGTCGCCGACGACTGCATCCCTCGCGCCTGAACGCCGCCGACTTCACCGGCGTGTATCACACCTCGTTGCCTCGACGTGCCTCCAGCACTGCTGCCGACTTGACCACCACCAGCGTTGACGCCCACGTCGACGTCGCCTTCGTTGTTCACCAGACGAGGAGAGGCAGGTCGAGACGGGTGCTCCGTCGCCCACATGGAGCGGAGTCCAGCCTCGACGACCGGCCAGGGCAAGTCGCCATACTCATTGGCCTCGTGCTTCCTTGTCGCGTTCTCCAACCGTGCCTCTAGGGTGTCCACCACCCCCGCGTCACCTACGGCTCCTACCATAGTGACTACAGCACAGTTGCCGGCCTGCAACTACGAAATAGGTAAGTGGTGTCTACGTCGACCTGACTGAAAGGTAAGTCGTGTGCTGTCCACGCTCACCGCACCATGCGGAGATAACTGCAGCAACGGGAGCTAGGCTACGGGCTAGGCACGTGTGCTCGTGTGATCTCTGCGTTCGTTAGTCCTTAGTCGTTTTCCTTGTGCACACACTACTTGCAAGTTCACAGGGAAAATTGGCAAGAGTTCCACACGGAAAAAGTTCAGAACAATTGGATACAATGAAGTTGGCAATGCAAGACTACATCAGAGCAAGCATTCAGGTCGGCCAACTGCCAGCGCAGCTTGGTCGACCGCATTCCAGCACGACTTCGTCGACCGCGCTCCAGCAAGGCAAGGTCGACGGCGTGCCAACGTCGCAGGTTGACGGCGTGACAGCGTTGCTCACGCAGGACAGCAGTGCACCCTGCTTCGCAGTTGTGCGCAGATGATTGGCGCGCAGAGTCTTGTCACCTGCACAGCGCACACACCACGCCAACCTCGAGCTGACAACTGCCTCTGATCTGCCACGACGACATCGGGATACCACCACCGAGGTCGGGCTCGCCAACTTCGCCTGGGCGACCGTCGCACTCCTCCGCAGCACTTCGTCACCCAGGTAACCTGGTCGACCAGCAGCTCCCGTACGTGCCCATCGACCTCCTAAGTCGACGACCACCTCCACGTCAACCTCACCAGGTCGACGACACCATTGTCGACCTCCTCCAGGTCGACATCCCCTGCTCCAGGTCGACATCCCCTCTGGTCGACCAGCTCCTCGTCGACCAGCACAGTCGTCGGCCGACCACCCACGTCGGCCACCTGAAGCCGGCGTCACGAAGTTGACGCCCCGCTACTCGACGCCCAACTGCTCGGCGTCCTGAGTCAAGGTCGACGTCGGCCCCTCCTTCGTCAACCACCAGGTCCAGTCGACCACTAACAGGTCGACCAACAGTCCGTTAGCCGACCGTCGAAGTCGCCTTCCCCAAGTTGACGCCACCAAGTTGACGTCCTCCGCAGGACAACTCCCAAGTCGACCTCTCTGAAGTCGGCGCCCGTGCAGTGGTCCCCCGTGCAGGTCGACCTCCTCGTCGACCAGCTCACCCACTGCTACAGGTCGGCTGCTCCCCTCATACCCGACCACGAAGTCGGCTCCGCCCATGCGAGGACGGGGCCAATACCCAACTCCCGTTGACACATGAGGCAGCCAACAAGCTCTGGGTACGGGCCACTCGACACTACGGACTCATCCGAAGGCAGAGCTGAGAGTGAGTGGCGAGTAGGATGAGGAGTGGCCTGAGGCGAGGAGTACGTGAAGCCGAAGCGCTGAAGGACCTGCTGCACCATGTGTGACTGAGTCAGGGTAATGGTGCGCTGTGCTCTGTCCCGGGTGATCTGCAAGCCAAGGTAGCTGCGCAGTTCACCCAGGTCTGTGCACGTGTGTCTCTTCTGCAGCTCGGACTTCACGTGGGCGAGTCTAGCAGTGTAAGCTGTGGCAAAGACCAAGTCGTCGACGTACACGAGGATGTAGAACGGCGGCAGAGAGGTGTCGGTGCGCAGAAACAGCGACGGGTCAGCAGTAGAGGGAGCAAACCCAAGAGCCGCAAGCGTAGTCCTCAGTGTGTCGTGCCACTCATGCGGTGCCTGGCGGAGACCGTAGACTGGCCGCCGGAGGCTCCACTGGGTGCCACGAGGAAAAGACCCAGTGAAGCCGGGTGGGCGGCGCAGCGAGATCTCCTCGTGCAGGCTACCGTGTAAGAAAGCAGTGCTGAAGTCAAAAGAGTGAAGCTCGTAGTCACGCTGAGCGGCTATGTGCAGCAGCACCCGAAGAGTGGTCATCTTTGGGGTGGGAGAGAAGGTCTGAAAGTAGTCAACTCCTTGCCGCTGACTGAAGCCACGAGCCACGTACCGCGCCTTGAAGACAGGCGGGGAACCCGGCGGCCGCTTCACCCTGAAAATCCACATGCCACTGACGATGTTCGCCCCAGGTGGGGGAACCTCGTCAACGTAGGTGCCTGTGGACTTCCAGGAAGCCATCTCTGCGTCCATAGCTGCCTGCCATTGAGAGGAGTAGGGACCCTCTATCGCCTCCGTGTAAGAGCGCGGAGTCAGAATGTCAAGTGCATCCGGGTCTCCCTCAGGGGTAAGCAGTACGGACACGAGATGAGGTGAAGCAGCAGCCAGACACTGGAACTCCTCCTGCTTGTCCTGAAGGACGTCCGTGCCAAGGGCACACTCACCCCCGACGGACGGAGGACAAACAGACTCAGACTCAGCGACAAGACTAGCAGCGTAGTCTAGACGACAGCGAGCAGCAAAGTCGACAAGCTCAGCAACTAGGGCAGACGCAGCAGTGGACTCAAAAGAAGGGTCAATGACGACAGTAGCAAGGGGACGCATGACAGTAGGACTGGCAGCACGAAGAGAGTCCGACTCAGGGTCAGCAAGAGCAGGAAGAGAGGACTCAGGAGGAGAAGGCAAAGGGGCACGCACAGGAGCAGTGGACGGACGCAGAGACATCCGGTGCGTGCCAGGGACACGAGGAGGACGCTGACGCGAACTGCGACCACTAGTGCGAGCAGCATGGACCGGTGACGCAGGGTGAGACACAGGCTCACGACGCACAGCAAGACCTCCAGTAGGACAAGAGTAGGGAGACGGACCAGCTCCCTCAGGCTCCGTACCCCCAAGCTCAGCACCTCCAGGCGTAGCACCCCCAGGCTCAGCACCCCCAGGCTCAGCACTCCCAGGCGTAGCACCCCCAGGCTCAGCACCCCCAGATTGAGCACCCCCAGGCTCAGCACCCCCAGACTCAGCACCCCCAGGCTGAGCACCCCCAGTCGTAGTACCCTCAGGCTCAGCACCCCCAAGCGTAGCACCCACACGCTCAGCACCCCCAGAGTGAGCACCCCCAGGCTCAGCACCCTCAGCAGCACCAGAGTCACCAGCGACCTCGACAGGCTCAACAGCGTCTTCCTGGGACACACCTGAAGTGGCAGGACCTTGAGGGGGGATGGGGTCTACCGGGGGGGGACCTGGTACAAGGAAGAGCGGTGGCGGGGGGAGGGACGGAGTGCGGTAGGGGAAGAGACGGTAGTAGGGGACCGACTCGTCGAACGTGACGTCCAGGGAGGATAGAACACGGCGAGAGGTGGGGTGGTAGAACTGCCACCCTGGCGCGTTAGAGGGGAAACCCAGGAAGACGCAAGGAGCAGCACGAGGGGACAGCTTGTCCGTAGACAAGTCGCGGACAAACGCGCGAGATCCCCTGACACGGAACGCAGACGCGTCGCCAACCTTCCCTGTCCACAGCAAGGCTGGGGAGGTCTCCGACATGGAGACCCTGGGCTGAAGGTTGATCTGATGCGCCGCGTACCGAACCGCAAACGGCCACATAAAATGGGGTGCAGACGCATGCATCATGGACGTACGGGCGACGTCCATGACCATGCCAATGCGGCACTCGGCAATCCCATTTTGCTGTGGAGAGTCCGGAAGCGTGAAGGTCTGGCGGATGCCTCGTGCACGACAGTAGGCTCGCAGAAGGTCAAAGGAGAACTCTCCGCCTCAGTCAGAGTGCAGACGCAGAACACGAAAGTCCGAGCCGAAGCTCCGCCTGAGCTGGAGACGAGTTGCGCGGATCCAGTCGATCAACACCTCACTGACATCACCCTTGCTGCGCAAGGGGAAGACTGTGGTGTAACGCGAGTAGTCGTCAACCACCAGCAGGAAGTAGCGCTCATGACCCTATCCACGGACGCGGGCTGGGCCCCACACGTCCATGTGAAGCGTCTGCAGCGGGGCCTCTATCGGAGGAAACTGGGAGGAGTGAGGGGTAGCCCGCTGCCGCCCCTCGACACAGGGGACACAGGTAGGGCCAGGCCCTGGACGAAGGGGAGGGAGGGACCGGGGAAGACCAGAGACAAGGACACGGGAGGCCATGCTTCGGAGGCGAAGCAGGGAGGGGTGACCAAGGCGGTGGTGCCAGAGGAGGGTCTCGTGAGACAGGAGGCGACACGAGTAGGGGGCAGACTCAGGATCAGACCTGGACGCTGCAGCTAACACCTGACCCGACGCAGCTACCTGACCAGACGCAGGGACTGGAGGAGACGCCGTTGTCAGTGTGTAGAGGCTCGACCCTGGCCGACATGTAAACGTGGCCAGGTGTCGGCCTGTCCGAGCGTCCGTGCAGTGGGTCACCCGCTGACTCGCAGGAGTGAACTTGTGAACCCTCGCATCCTGTACGTCAGCACCACTCACCAAGTTCGTAGAGAACGAGGGGAGGTAAAGACCAGACAGGGTGCCAGAGGGGGTCGCCAGACACGGGAGGACAGTGGAGAAGTGAGCAAGGACAGGACCCCCAGAGGGGTCTGCCAAGGAGACTGTAACTGGCCGATCAAGCGGCGTGAGTGTGTTGCGGTCTCGAAAGAAGGAGCGAGAAGCCCCCGAGTCAAGTGTGAAGGTGTGGGAGGCCGAAGCCGACGTAGTACCTGAGAGCGCAGACTCACCAGTACCGGAGGAAGCAGACGCACTAGCACCTAGAGCAGCAGCCTCGCTAGCACCAAGAGGAGCAGCCTCACCAGCACCTAGAGCAGCAGTCGCAATGCCCGGGTCGAGCGGGAAACACCGGTAACAGTCACCCTCCTCACTAATAGACACAGTATACATAGCAGCAAGAATAGCATCAAAGTCAAGGTCAAAGATAGCTACCCCTACCCTAGATAGCTCGCCCCAGCGAGGGATCTCAGTGGCCTCAGGGAACAGGTGACGCCAAGCGTCCGTCAGGTGGCCAAAGCAGCGCTGGGTGGGGTGCGCACCCCCACACTGCTCACCCGCACGGTCGCCGGTGCGCAGGACGTAGGTGCACGGACCAGTACCCCCACCCCGCTGGCGTGCAGAGTACCGCTCACGGAGCTGCTGAGGGGACAGGGTCTCTCGACTGCGCTGCTTTTGCTGGCGCTGACCACCACCGGAGCCACTCCTCTGCGAAGAGCTACGACCTCCTCCTCCTCCTCCTCCTCCGCCACCGCCTCCTCCACCTACGCCACCTCCACCACCTCCACTCCCACCGCCACCGCCGCCGCCGCCTCCGCCTCCACTGCCTCCGCCGACACCTCCACCCCCGCCACCACTCCCACCACCACCCCCACCCCCTCCACTGCCTCCACCGCCGCCTCCACTGTTCAGTCAAGCTGTTGGGAAGTTCAGTTAAGCTGTGGGGAAGTTCAGACAAGCTGTTGGGAAGTTCAGTTAAGCTGTGGGGAAGTTCAGTCAAGCTGTTGAAAAGTTCGGTCTAGCTCCTCTAGCGCCCGTGCCCCCCTTGCCCTTGCCAGAGCGACGCTTCCCTCTAGGGGTAGACGCCGCACCGACCGACTCTAGACTTACGAGGTCGGCCGCAGCAACAGAGGCAACAGAGGGCAAGAGAGGGGAGGGGGAACACCCCTCAAAGATGGGGGTGCGCGGGTCACCACGAGAGGCCCCTACAGCGACTATGCTCTTCTCCGCTGCTAGGAGGGCCTTCTTGATGAGGTCAGCAGTGAGAGTGGTGGGACAGACTGAGAGAAAGTGGTCCCTGACTACGCGAAGGGAGTCAGGGAGGCGGGTGACTATGTAGTAGAGAGTGATGTACATGGGGGTGGGGTTCTTGGCGCAGAACTCAGCAGGAAGCGCAGCGCGGTAGCGAGTGTCACTAGTGCGGAGGTGCGTAATGAGGTCAGCGACTGTGGGAAAGGCAGCAAGGTCAGGGAAGAGGTACGGTAGCATGAGGCGGCTCAGTGCAGCAGTGGCAGGGGAGGAGTAGCGTTCAACTACAGCGTCGTACAAGGTCTGAGCACTCTTGTACTGGCTAAAGTGCGCACGCTCAGAGGTAGGAAGGTGGCGATGCAGAGCAAGACGTGCAGCAGCATCGCGCGTGGGCCACTGTGAGCAAACAGTGGCGTCAGCATCAGCAGCAGGGGCAGGAGAGGCACCAGAGGTGAGGTCAAAGAGAGAGAGTCCGTCTGCCCTATCGCACTGTAAGAAAAGCTGCAGGTCATCTATCCAGACGTCAAAGTGAATGGCCCTACCCTCAGCGTCAAAAGCGAGGACACTATGGGTAGCCATGATAGAAGTAGACTAGCAGCGCAAACAGTAGGGTAAGGGCAGTGCGGAGAAAGAGGCGCTTCTCTTACCGGAGAGGGCGGCTCAAGCGACTCGGCGCTGCGGGCGGCTCGGCTGCTCCGCGGCTCGGCTTCTGGGCGGCTCGACGGTTCGGCGGCTGGGTGGCTCTGCAGCTCGGCTGCTGGGCGGCTGAGCTGCTCGGCGGTTCGGCTGCAGGGCGGCGCGGCTGACGGCTGCTCGGCTGGGTATGGCGGGTGGGGCAGCTCGGGTGGCGGGCGGCGCTGCAGCAGACGACGGGGCCGCAGGTAAGGGCGGCGGGGCCGCAGGTATGGTGGCGGGGCCGCAGGTAAGGTGGCGGGGCCGCAGCGAAGGGCGGCGGGGCCGTAGGTAAGGTGGCGGGGCCGCAGGAAGGTGGCGGGGCCGCAAGAAGTGTAGTCCTCAGTGTGTCGTGCCACTAAAGGGGCGCCTAGCGGAGACCGTAGACTCACCGCCGGAGGCTCCACTGGGTACCAGGAGGAAACGACCCAGTGAAGCCAGGTGGGCGGCGTAGCCAGATCTCCTCGTGCAGGGTGCCCTGCAGGAAAGCCGTGCTGAAGTCAAGAGAGTGAAGCTCGTAGTCGCGCTGAGCGGCTATGTGCAGCAGCACCCGAAGAGTGGTCATCTTCGGGGTGGGAGAGAAGGTCTGAAAGTAGTCAACTCCCTGCTGCTGATTGAAGCCTCGAGCCACGTAACGCGCCTTGAAGACAGGCGGAGAACCCGACGGCCGCTTCACCCTAAAGATCCACATGCCACTGACGATGTTCGCCCCAGGTGGGGGAACCTCGTCAACGTAGGTGCCTGTGGACTTCCAGGAAGCCATCTCTGCGTCCATGGCCGACTGCCACTGAGAGGAGTAGGGACCCTCGATCGCCTCAGCGTACGATCGAGGAGTCGGGATGTCTGGTGCATCCGGGTCTCCCTCAGGGGCAATCAGCGTGGACAAGAGATCAGGCAAAGCAGCAGCAAACCACTGGAACTCCTCCTGCCTATCCTCAAGGACGTCCGTGCTAAGAGCACACTCACCCCCGACGGACGGAGGACAAACATACTCAGACTCACCAACGAGACTAGCAGCGTAGTCTAGACGACAGCGAGCAGCGAAGTCAACAAGCTCAGCAGCTAGGGCAGACGCAGCAGTGGACTCAAAGGAAGGGTCAGTGACAACAGTAGCCAGGAGACGCATGACAGAAGGACTAGCAGCACGAACAGAGTCAGACTCCGGGTCAGCAAGAGTAGGAAGAGAGGACTCTGGAGGAGACGGCAACGGGACACGCAGAGGAGCAGTGGAAGGACGCAGCGCCATCTGGTGTGTGCAGGGGACCGCGGGAGGACGCGGACGCGAAGTACAACCACTAGTGCGAGCAGCACGAACAGGCGACGCAGGACGAGAAGCAGGCTCACGACGCTCAGCAAGACCTCCAGTAGGACCAGTGTAGGGAGAAGGAGCAGGTAGAGGGGAGGCGGGCTGTAACTGTGACTACGACTGGACAGGCTGTGGACACTCTAAGGGAGGAGCAGGACCAGTAGAGAGCGGGAGACCAAGAACCTGCTCCAGGAGCGGAACGAAGTACGGCCTCGGCCGCGCAGCGCCTCCAGAACCAGCAAGGACAGCACTAGTACCCCCAGCGGCAGCACCAGCGCCAGCAGCACCTCCAGCTCCAACAGCGCCAACTCCAGCACCCTCAGAAGCACTAGCGCCAGCAGCACCGCCAGCGCCAACACCCCCAGCAGCTCCAGCTCCAGCAGCTCCAGCTCCAGCAGCACTAGCTCAAGTAGGACCGTCAGCTCCAGCAGCATCAGCAGCACCCCCACACGCACCAGCGCCAGTAGAAACAGCAGCGCCAACACCCCCAGCAGCTCCAAGACCGCCAGTACGAGCACCTCCGGGACCAGCAGCAACAGTAGCACCTCCAGCTCCAGCAGCACGTCTCCAGCGGCGGGCAAACCACTCCCGCAGCTCCTGTGGAGAGAATGGCTCCCGCCTCGACGAAGCACCGCCGGCGGCCACACGAGCAGACCCAGCACCCCCAGGCTCCGCACTCCCAGACCCAGCACCCCCAGGCTCAGCACCCCCAGACTCAGCACCCCCAGACTCAGCACCTTCAGACCCGGCACCCGCAGGCTCAGCATCTCTAGCAGCACCAGAGTCATCAGCTACCTCGGCAGGCTCGACTGCGTCTACTTGGGACACACCTGACGGGGCAGGACCCTGAGGGGGGAGGGGGTCTACCGGGGGAGGACCTGGCGCAAGGAAGAGCGGCGGCGGGGGGAGGGGCGCAGTGCGGTAGGGGAAGAGACGGTAGTAAGGCATCGACTCGTCAAAGGTGACGTCTTGGGAGGACAGAACACGGCGCGAGGTGGGGTGGTAAAAGTGCCACCCAGGCGCGTCAAGGGGGAAGCTAAGGAAGACGCACGGAACAGCACGGGGGGACAGCTTGTCCGCAGACAAGTCGCGGACAAACGCCCGAGATCCCCATGTCATAACATTATAGCTTATGCATTTGTGTAGGCTGTAGTGGGGTAGCCCATAAGGGGTACAACCCAATTAGGGTTAGTACTTGTACCCAACTGTTTCATAGTTCATTTATTCCATTCTCACTTCTCGTCATGGTATCGAGCAGGTTCCCGAGTGGGAATACTGCCTAGGGCCCACCACGAACTTTTTTTTCCTTCCCTGCCCGGAGCGCGCTTAGCTCCTAACCCGAGTAGCGCCTCGAGCCGCCTTAGTGGCCCCTATTGGCCGCCCTTACTGCCCCTCGAGCCGCCCTCTACGACCTCGCTTAGGCCGCTACAGCCCCGCTACGGCCCCGCTTAGGCCCCGTCGGCCTCGCTACGGCCCCGCTTAGGCCCCGCTACGGCCCCACTACGGCCCCGTCGGCCCCGCTTAGGCCCCGCTACGGCCCCGCTACGGCCCCGTCGACCCCGTCGGCCCCGCTTAGGCCCCGCTACGGCCCCGCTACGCCCCGCCGGCCCCGCTACAGCCCCGCTTAGGCCCCGCCGGCCTCGCTACGGCCCCGCTTAGGCCCCGCTTAGGCCCCGCTACGGCCCCGCTACGGCCCCGTCGGCCCCGCTTAGGCCCCGCTACGGCCCCACTACGGCCCCGCTACGGCCCCGTCTGCCCCGTCGACCCCGCTTAGGCCCCGCTACGGCCCCGCTACGGCCCGGTCGGCCCCGTCGGCCCCGCTACGGCCCCGCTACGGCCCCACTACGGCCCCGCTTAGGCCTCGCTACGGCCCTGCTTCGGCCCCGCTCAGGCCCCGCTGCGGCCCCGCTACGGCCCCAGTTCGGCCCCGTCGGCCCCTCTACGGCCCCACTTAGGCCCCACTTCGGCCCCCTCACCACCGCGGCCCCGCCCACCCTTGCGGCCCGCCGCCACCTGCGACCTCGCCACCACCTGCGACCCCGCCTCCCAGCGCCCACAGTTCCGAGCAGCCGAACCGCCGGCCACCTGAGCCGCCCGACCTCCCGAGCCGCCCAGCAGCCGAGCCGCCCGACAGGCGAGCCGCCCAGCACCGTGCAGCCGAGCCGCCCAGCAGCCGAGCCGCTCGACAGCCGAGTCGCCCCGCACCAGCAGCCGAGCCGCCCAGCAGCCGAGCCGCCCAGTAGCCGAGCCGCCCTGCAGCCGAGTCGCCCGACAGCCGAGCCGCCGAGCAGCCCGATCGCTCAACCTACCTGGTAAGAGCACAATCTCTGCCACTGCACTGCCCTGCCTCCTGCTGTTATGGCTTCCCCTAGCGTTCTCACCTTTGACGCTGAGGGTCAGGCAGTGGACTTTGAGGTCTGGGTAGATGATCTGCAGCTTTTCCTGCAGTGCGATAGGGCAGACGGCCTCTCCCTGTTTGACCTCACTTCTGGTGCCTCCCTTGCCCCTGCTGCTGATGCTAACGCCACTGTTTGCTCACAGTGGGCCACACGTGACGCTACTGCTCGCCTTGCTGTGCGCCGCCACCTACCGACCACTGAGCGTGCACACTTTAGCCAGTACAAGAGTGCTCAGACCTTGTACGACGCTGTAGTTGCACGCTACTCTTCCCCTGCCACTGCTGCACTGAGCCGCCTCATGCTACCGTACCTCTTCCCTGACCTTGCTGCCTTTCCCACTGTTGCTGACCTCATTACGCACCTCCGCACTAGTGACACTCGCTACCGCGCTGCGCTTTCTGCTGAAATCTGCGCCAAGAACCCCCCCCCCATGTACATCACCCTCTACTACATAGTCACCCATCTCCCTGACTCTCTCCGTGTAGTTAGGGACCACTTCCTCTCAGTTTGCCCCACCACTCTCACCATTGACCTCCTCGAGAAGGCCCTCCTAGCGATAGAGAAGAGCATAGTCGCTGTAGGAGCCTCTCGTGGTGACCCTCGCACCCCCGTCTTTGAGGGGTGTTCTCCCTCCCCCCTCTTGCCCTCTGTTGCCTCTACTGCTGCGGCCGACCTCGTTGGTTTCGAGTCGGTCGGCACTGCGTCTGCCCCGAGCGGGAGACGCCGCACCGGCAAGGGAAAGGGGGGCAAGGGCACTGGAGGAGGTGGAGGGGGCGCTGGAGGTGGTGGTGGAGGCGGTGGAGGGAGTGGGGGTGGTGGTGGGAGTGGTGCTAAGGGTGGCGGCGGCGGCGGCAACAGTGGAGGCGGCGGAGGCGGTGGAGGTGGCGGAGGGAGCGGAGGCGGCGCAGGTAGTGGAGGAGGCGGAGGTGGAGGAGGCGGCGGAGGCGGCGGAGGCGGTGGCGGTGGCGGAGGCGGCGGTGGTGGAGCGAGTCACAACTCAGCGTCGAGGAGTGGCGCCGGTGGTGGTCAGCGCCAGCAGCAGCAGCGGAGTGGTGTGACCCTGTCCCCTCAGCAGCTTCGTGAATGGTACACTGCACGCCAGCGCGGTGGGGGTTTTGGTCCCTGCTCTTACGTTCTCCGTACCGGCGACCGCACTGGTGAGCAGTGCGGGGGTCCGCACTCCACCCACCGCTGCTTTGGTCGCGTGACGGACGCGTGGCGTTGCCAGTTCCCTGAGGCGTCAGAGATCCCTCGCTATGGAGATCTGGCTAAGGCCGGGGCTGCTATCTTTGATCTTGACTTTGATGCTATTCTTGCTGCCATGTATGCTGTTGCTGATAGTGTTGAGGGTGCCTATTACCTGTGTGTACCGCCTGACCCGGGCATTGAGGCTGCTGCGCTAGGTGCTGGTGAGACTGCTGCTCTAGGTGCTAGTGCGTCTGCTGCCCCAGGTGCCAGTGCGTCTGCCGCCCCAGGTGCTGGTGAGTCTGCTCTCTCACGTACTACGCCGGCTCAGGCCTTCCACACCTTCACCCTGGACTCGGGTGCGTCCCGCTCCTTTTTTCGAGACCGCACCACTCTTACGTCGCTTAGTCGGCCGGTTGCAGTCTCCTTAGCAGACCCCTCTGGGGGTCCTGTCCTTGCTAGCTTCTCCACTGTCCTTCCGTGCCCTGCAGCCCCCTCTGGCACCCTGTCTGGTCTCTACCTCCCCTCGTTCTCTACGAACTTGGTGAGTGGAGTGGACCTACAGGATCGAGGGGTTGACCAGTTCACTCCTGCGAGTCAGCGAGTGACCCACTGCAGGTGTGCTCGGACAGGCCGACACTTGGCCACGTTCATCCGTCGGCCAGGGTCGAGCCTGTACACCCTTACTGTTGAGTCTCCTTCTACTGCTGAGTCTGCCAAGATAGCTGCGTTGAGTCAGGTGTTTGCTGCGGCGTCCACGTCTGGTCCTGAGTCTGCCCCCTGCTCGTGTCGTCTACTGTCCCACCAGACTCTCCTTTGGCACCACCGCCTTGGTCACCCCTCCTTGCCTCGTCTCCGAGGCATGGCCTCCCGTGTCCTTGTCTCTGGTCTTCCTCAATCTCTCCCTCCCCTTCCTCTGGGGCCTGGCCCTACCTGCGTCCCCTGCGTCGAGGGGCGACAGCGCGCCGCCCCTCACTCCTCCGACAGAGGCTCCGCTGCAGACTCTACACATGGACGTGTGGGGCCCAGCCCGCGTCAGTGGGCAGGGGAGAGAGCGGTACTTTCTGCTAGTCGTTGACGACTATTCGCGTTACACTGCAGTCTTCCCCTTGCGCAGCAAGGGTGACGTCACTGAGGTGTTGATCGACTGGATCCGCGCAGCTCGTCTCCAGCTCAGAGAGAGTTTCGGCATGGACTTTCCTGTTTTGCTTCTGCACTCGGACAGAGGAGGGGAGTTTTCCTCTGCCCGTCTGGGAGCCTTGTGTCGGGCACAGGGCATCCGCCAGACCTTCACGCTTTTGGCCTCTCCACAGCAAAATGGGATTGCTGAGCGCCGCATTGGCATGGTCATGGACGTTGCGCGTACGTCCATGATGCATGCGGCTGCCCCCCATTTTCTGTGGCCGTTTGCGGTTCAGTACGCCGCGCATAAGCTCAGCCTTCAGCCCCGGGTCTCCTTGCCAAAGACCTCCCCCGCCTTGCGGTGGACAGGGAAGGTTGGCGATGCGTCTGCGTTTCGGGTTTGGGGATCTCGGGCGTTTGTCCGCGACTTGTCTGCGGACAAGCTGTCACCCCGTGCTGTTCCTTGCGTCTTCCTTGGCCTCCCCCCTGACGCGCCTGGCTAGGAGTTTTACCACCCCACCACGCGCCGTGTTCTGTCCTCCCAGGACGTCACCTTTGACGAGTCGGTGCCTTACTACCGTCTCTTCCCCTACCGCACTGCGCCCCTCCCCCCACCGCCGCTCTTCCTTGCGCCAGGTGCTACTCAGGTAGACCCCCTCCCTCCTCAGGGTCCTGCCCCTTCAGGTGTGTCCCAGGTAGACGCAGTCGAGCCTGTCGAGGTAGCTGTAGACTCTGGTGCTGCTAGAGGTGCTGAGCCTGCGGGTGCCGGGTCTGCGGGTGCCGGGTCTGCGGGTGCTGAGTCTGGGGGTGCTGAGACTGGAGGTGCTGAGCCTGGGGGTGCTGAGTCTGGGGGTGCGGAGCCTGGGGGTGCTGGGTTTGCTCGTGTGGCCGCCGGCGGTACTTCGTCGAGGCGGGAGCCGCTCTCTCCACAGGAGCTGCGCGTGTGGTTCGCCCGCCGCTGGAGACGTGCTGCTGAGTCTGGGTATGAGAGGACATCCCCGTGATAATATTTTCTCACTATTATATTTTTCCGTTATCCTATTCTCCCTTTTCTCCTCTTTATTTTGGTCTTTATCTCATCTCAATCGGCCTGCTTATTTTTTTTCTAGAGCCTTCTATTTATTTCTCTTGTTTCCTACTTTTCCCACTGACATACCTATTATACGGCACCGACAGCGCCGAGAGTATTGTATACGGTGTAATCCGGGCGTAATTCCAAGTGCCAATAGCCTTGCGTGCTTGTGCGCACTTGTGATTATAGTATCGGGAAGGGCGTGTTCGCGAAGGTTCGTTTTATCTCGATTATCCTTGTATTCTCCGAGTATATAAATGCCTTGTATTCAGTTTTAGTGACAAGTTTCGATTGAGAATTTGATCCTATGACACTTGGTAATCAGAGCCGTTCTCACTCGACAGCTCTCGGCTAAGCAGCGGTCGCGGAAAAAATCGCCTCGAAAAACCGCTTGGGGCGACCAATTTGACGCCGATTTCTGGTAAGCACCAGTTCCGCGCTTTTCGAATTAACCCCATCGCGTGGTTTCCGAATAGGATGGTTTCACCGGCGACCAACGACGTTACGCAGCAGCTCTTCGCGCAAATCGCCAAGATGGAAGCGGAGATGCGAGCGATGACTGAACGGTCGCGAAACGAACTGCAGCGCGTTACGCAACTCCTCTCGACTATGAACATTTCTGCTTCGACGACTTCGCAGCAGTCGCAGCGTCAGTTCGAGGTTCCGAAACTTCGCTCGCCGAAATCGTTCGACCCTAGCGATCAAAAATCCGACGTCAGGCGGTGGCTCGCGACGATGGAAAATTATTTCGCGGCGATCGGATGGTCGACGATGGAGTAGGACGGCGAGAAAATTCGTCTCGCGACAACGTTGATGCGCGGTCCAGCTCTCGAGTGGCTCAAAAGCAACAGTAGCATTTTCCAGGGCGAAGCCACGTGGCAGCAGTTCCGGGGAGACCTTCTCAAAAGTTTTGAGCCGATTAATTCCACTTATATTGCGCGCGAAAAATTTCATCACCATAGGCAATTCGGGAGTGTCGCGCAATACACACAGCAGATGGAGGAATTTTATAATCGTATTCTCGACATTACCGAGGGCGAAAAAATTCAGTCCTACATCGCGGGGCTGAAAACCGACATTCGCCGCCAGGTTGCAGCAGCGAATTGCAGCAGCTACAGCGAAATCGTATCGGCCGCGGAGCGTTTTGACTTGGTCAACTCCGGAACACGACAGCCCCACGTCGTCGAATCACGACAAGGGGATCGCTCGGCTTCAACCACGTTCGCCGACCCCATGGAAGTCGACAAACTCGACGCGAATTCACGACCTGCAAAAAACAAAACGATTTGTGAATTTTGCGGCGGAAACGGACATCGGATTGTCGACTGTTTTCACATGAAATCAGCACGTGCGGCATTCCGAGCTCGTGGGAGTGGCGAAACTAAAGACAAAAAGTCAAAAAACGGATCTCGCCAGTGATTGCGGATCGGGCTGGCGAGGAAAAGCAGATCCGAAAGCGTCAGCGCAATCTGGACCGAATCGAAATTGAAGGACAGCATTGGGCGCGAGATTTGGAGAATCAAGGGCGAAATCCCAAGCCCCTTGACCGAAATTTGTCAGAGGAATTCGCCGAGGAAAAGAAAACCTCCCCGAAAACAGACTCGACCAAGACGGGAACTCTCCAATTCGACCCCGGAAAAAAACAGAATTCGTTAAAGTTATCTTTCAAAGATGTTTTAATGAAGACTGGCGATTTTCGCAGGTCCGGAGTCATAAACAAATTCCGGGAAGAACTCCAGAGGAAGCAGACAATTAAAGAAGTGGTACCGGTGCCTACGGAGGTGGGGAAAAAAATCAGGAGTGTGGAAAGGAGTAGACCTTTTCACGACGTCAACGTCCTCTCCCGGAACCAGCCCAAGACGACTCTCCACTCCCCAGGGAAGAAGTCTATGGAGCTGAAGCAGTTGAAGAGGCAGCTGGGAGTTCAAAAGAAGCTGCAGAAACTCCGAAAACCCCTCCAGGATGCATCCAGTGGATCGCAGGCGTCGACCGGATCCACCCCCTCAGGGTCAACCTGTACGGTTACTACCTCTACTCCTGGCGTTGGAGAGGAGCCTTTCTCCACGCAGCCCAGGCCAGCCAGTTGTCCAGGAGAAAACAGTGGAACCACGGTGTGTACTGAATATTGGGATGTACCCTATGATCCTATTAATGAGACTATTTTTGGGTACTCCGAGCAACGCTCACCACTCCTGCTCGAGGTGATCTGCAACGGACAGCGCCTCCAAGCACTCGTGGACAGCGGGGCGTCGCACAGTGTCTATGACAAAAAGGCAATCGATCGACTCGGAAGTGACATCAAGTCCTCAAGCTTCTCTGCAACGATGGTGGATGGCAGTAAGCTACCTATCTACGGGGAAACACGGTTGCTACTCCAGATTGGACTCCTTTGATGGAAGCATGCTCTCCCCGTCACAAATATCAAAGGACTCGACGTAATCTTCGGGAGAGACTTTCTTAAAAAGTTCAACCCCGAGATCAACTGGGTTAACCGGACGGCCAACATCAACAACAACGGGAGGAAAATCAGCCTTCCCGAATGGGAAGACACGGGAAATATTCCAGTCGAGACACTCGCACGCTTTGAAAAGGACGTCAAACGGACTACGGTGGGATTCATGGCGATAGTCAACGAAGCAGACAACGGAGAGAAGCAGACCCAGGAACTTCCTCCAGCAGTCAAGAAAATTCTTGAAGAGTTCCAGGACGTTCTCCCTGACGATTTACCTGATCAACTACCGCCATACCGGTCGCATCAACACGAGATCGTAGAAGAGCCGGGGTCCAAGCAAACGTTCCGAGCACCATACCGGCTGAGCCCGACAGAGCTTGCCGATATGAAAAAACAAATAGAGTATCTCCTGGAGAAAGGGTTGATTCGACCTTCGACTTCACCGTACGGAGCTCCAGTTCTCTTCACTCCGAAGCCAGACGGAAGTCTGCGAATGTGCATCGACTACCGAGCCTTGAACAAGCAGACTGTAAAAAATAAATACCCGATACCACGGATCGTCGACTTACTAGATCAACTTCGCGGTGCTACGGTATTCTCCAAGCTCGACCTTAGATCGGGATACTGGCAAATTCGTATGGCGGACAACTCTATCCACAAAACCGCCTTTCGAACTCGGTATGGGTCATACGAGTATCTCGTAATGCCATTCGGACTCACTAACACACCAGCCACATTTCAGGCAGAAATAAACCACATCCTTCGGCCCCTTCTGGACGAGTGCGTGGTGGTATATTTGGACGATATCCTGATCTACTCGAAAGACATGAAGAAGCACGTTGAGCATCTGCAACGGGTGTTTGAAATTCTTTGACGAGAACGCTTCTACGTGAAACTATCCAAGAGCGAGTTTGCGTTGAAAAAAAGTCCAGTTCCTTGGACATATGGTGAGCGCTCAAGGAGTTCACGTGGATCCTAAGAAGATCGAAGCAGTGCGAACGTGGAAGACCCCTGAGAACGTGAAGGAGTTACAACAGTTCCTTGGATTCGCCAACTACTACAACCGGTTCGTACCGAACTACGCCAAGATTGCCGCACCATTAACGAACCTGTTGAAGAAGAATACACCATATCAATGGGAGGCGAAGCGCCTGGAAGCCGTGGAACAACTTAAAACCGCACTCACGTCCGCACCTGTCCTTATCCTGCCAGACCGTGAACTTGACTATGTCATCGAGGCCGATGCGAGCGATCAAGCAGTGGGCGCAGTACTCATGCAGGATCAAGGGAAGGGAGTGCAACCCATTGCATACCTCAGTAAAAAACTTCACGGGGCAGAACTCAATTACCCCATCCATGACAAAGAGGCCCTCGCCATCGTCAATGCATTTAAGGCATGGAGGTGTTATCTCGAAGGAAGAAAAACGACCGTCTACACCGACCACTGCAGCCTCAAGTACCTGAAGACCCAACCAACACTCTCCAGGCGACAGGTCCGGTAGATTGACTTTCTCGAAACCCACTTCCATTACGACATCGTGTATAAGCCGGGGCACAAGAACAAGGCAGACGCACTGAGTCGCCCTGCACACGTTGCCGCCCTACAAGTCGATGGCATGAACCCCCTTTTGAAGGGACTCTTCACGCATGGATACACCATCGACCCGGAAGTCTCTGTAGCAGAAAAGCGCCATCTTCTACAATGGGATCAAGACATCGCATACCGCAAGGGCTCAACAAAAATATGGGTACCTAATTACCCTCCCTTACGCCAGTTACTACTCGAAGAATATCATGATGTTCTCTACGCGGGCCACTTCGGTAGTAACAAGACGCTTGCCGGTATTGCGAAGCATTATTATTGGCCCCACATGGCGGATGACGTACACAAATTCGTCACCTCGTGCGACACATGCCAACGGATGAATAGCAGCAAACAGAAGAAAGCAGGGTTACTACAGCCTCTTCCAGTCCGTGAACAGCCTTGGCAAGTGGTTAGCCTCGACTTCATCACCGGGTTACCACCTACCAAAGCTGGTTACGACGCCATTCTAGTCGTCATCGACAAATTCTCCAAAATGGGACACTTCATTCCGACACACTCAACGGCTCGCATCGAGGAGACAGCGCAATTATTCTTCCGCTACGTCATCTCGCAACATGGCATTCCAACCACGCTGATCTCCGACAGAGACCCGAAATTCACGAGTAAGTTGTGGAAGGAGCTTATGTCGCTCATGGGGACCAAACTCGCCATGTCATCAGCCTATCATCCCCAAACGGATGGTCAGACAGAGCGCCTCAACCAGATTGTCGAACAGCTTCTGCGAGCAACGTGTAAGGACGATATCTCTACATGGGATGCACATCTGCCGGTTCTCAAGTTTGCGTATAACAACGCCACGCACGCCGCAACAGGGCAAACTCCTTTCTTCCTCTGTTACGGTCGCAACCCACTCACGCCTCAGAAACCAACAGTAACCGCCACGGTGCAACCCGCACATGACTTCATTTCCACTATGCACCGATTGTGGGAGCGCACGCATAAACGTCTTCTGACTATCCAGCAGCAACAAAAGAAGCTCGCTGATCGGAGTCGCAACGATCATTCCATCAAGATTGGCGATCAAGTGCTTCTGGATACACGGAATCTCGACACTAGCCATCTTCCGTGTAAGCTCCGACCTCGCTTCTGCGGACCTTTTCTCGTCGAGGCGCAGGTCACTCCAGTAACCTTCCGCTTGCGTTTACCAGCTACCTGGAGAATTCACAATGCCTTCCATGTTCAACTTCTCAAGCCCTATCGGGACCCAAACACGGTCTTCAAAGGTCGCCAGCCGCCGCCGCCACTGCCAGTGATCATTAATGGGGAACCCGAGTACGAAGTCAAAGCCGTTCTGGCACACCGACGACGACGTAGCGGCACCTTGGAGCTCTTGATTCGTTGGAAAGGCTATGATCCTTCCGAGGATACCTGGGTACCTGAACACGACATGGATAACGCCCGCCGTCCTCTCCAGGACTACCTTGTAAAGTAGGTTGTTACTTCTACCACCCAGCTTTGAGGGGGGAAAGTGTGAGAGGACGTCCCCGTTATAATATTTTCTCACTATTATATTTCTCCGTTATCCTATTCTCCCTTTTCTCCTCTTTATTTTGGTCTTTATCTCATCTCAATCGGCCTGCTATTCTATTTTCTAGAGCCTTCTATTTATTTCTCTTATTTCCTACATTTCCCACCGACATACCTATTATACGGCACCGACAGCGCCGACAGTAGTGTATACGGTGTAATCTGGGCGTAATCCCAAGTGCCAATAGCCTTGCGTGCTTGTGCGCACTTGTGATTATAGTATCGGGAAGGGCGTGTTCCCGAAGGTTCGTTTTATCTCGATTATCCTTGTATTCTCCGAGTATAAAAATGCCTTGTATTCAGTTTTAGTGACAAGTTTCGATTGAGGATTCGATCCTGTGACACTGGGGGTGTTTGCGCTGGTGTTTCTACTGGTGCTGATGCGTCTGGGGGTGCTGCTGAGGCAGCTTGTGCTGATGGTCCTACTGGAGTTGGTGCTGCTGGAGCTGGAGCTGCTGGGGGTGTTGGCGCTGGTCTTTCTACTGGTGCTGGTGCGTCTGGGGGTGCTGCTGAGGCAGCTGGTGCTGACGGTCCTACTCGAGTTGGTGCTGCTGGAGCAAAAGCTGCTGGGGGTGTTGGCGCTGGTGCTTCTACTGGTGCTGACGGTCCTACCGGAGTTGGTGCAGCTGGAGCTGGAGCTGCTTGGGGTGTTGGCGCTGGCGGTGCTGCTGGCGCTAGTACTTCTGAGGGTACTAGAGTTGGCGCTGTTGGAGGTGGAGGTTCTGCTGGCGCTTGTGCTTCCGATGGGGGTACTGGTGCTGTACTTGGTGGTTCTAGAGGCGTTGCGCGGCCGAGGCCATACTTTGTTCCGCTCCTTGAGCAGGTTCTTGGTCTCCCGCCCTCTACTGGTCCTGCACCTCCCCTAGAGTGTCCACCGCCTGTCCAGTCGCAGTCACAGTTACCGCCCGCCTCCCCTCTACCTGCTCCTTCTCCCTACACTGGTCCTACTGGAGGTCTTGCTGAGCGTCGTGAGCCTGCGTCTCGTCCCGCGTCACCTGTTTGTGCTGCTCGCACTAGTGGTCGTACTGCGTGTCCGCGTCCTCCTGCGGTCCCCGGCACACACCAGATGGCACTGCGTCCTTCCACTGCTCCTCTGCGTGTCCCGTTGCCGTCTCCTCCAGAGTCCTCTCTTCCTTCTCTTGCTGACCCGGAGTCTGACTCCCTTCGTGCTGCTAGTCCTTCGGTCACGCGCCTTCTTGCTACTGTCGTCACTGACCCTTCCTTTGAGTCTGCTGCTGCGTCTACTCTCGTTGCTGAGCTTGTCGAATTCGCTGCTCGCTGTCGTCTAGACTACGCTGCTAGTCTTGTTGCTGAGTCTGACTCTGTCTGTCCTCAGTCCGTTCGGGGTGAGTGTGCTCTTAGCACGGACGTCCTTGAGGACAGGCAAGAGGAGTTCCAGTGCTTTGCGGCTGCTTTGCCTCATCTCGTGTCCACGCTGATTGCCCCTGAGGGAGACCCGGATGCACCAGACATCCCGACTCCTCGATCGTACGCTGAGGCGATCGAGGGTCCCTACTCCTCTCAGTGGCAGTCGGCCATGGATGCAGAGATGGCTTCCTGGAAGTCCACAGGCACCTACGTCGACGAGGTTCCCCCACCTAGGACGAACATCGTCAGTGGGATGTGGATCTTCAGGGTGAAGCGGCCGTCGGGTTCTCCGCCTGTCTTCAAGGCGCGTTACGTGGCTCGAGGCTTCAGTCAGCGGTAGGGAGTTGACTACTTTTTTACCTTCTCTCCCACCCCGAAGATGACCACTCTTCGGGTGCTGCTGCACATAGCCGCTCAGCGCGACTACGAGCTTCACTCTCTTGACTTCAGCATTGCTTGAGGAGGAGATCTGGTTGCGCCGCCCTCATGGCTTCACTGGTTCGTTTCCTCCTGGCACCCAGTGGAGCCTCTGGCGGCCAGTCTACGGTCTCCGCCAGGCGCCTCGTGAGTGGCACGACACACTGAGGACTACACTTGCGGCTCTTGGGTTTGCTCCTTCTACAGCCGACCCGTCGTTGTTTCTACGCACCGACACCTCTTTGCCGCCGTTCTACATCCTTGTGTACGTCGACGACCTGGTCTTTGCCACTGGTGACACTGCTGGACTCGCCCACGTGAAGTCCGAGCTGCAGAATAGACACACGTGCACAGACCTGTGTGAACTGCGCAGCTACCTTGGCTTGCAGATTACCCGGGACAGAGCACAGTGCACCATTACCCTGACTCAGTCACACATGGTGCAGCAGGTCCTTCAGCGCTTCGGCTTCACGTACTCCTCGCCTCAGGCCACTCCTCTGTCTACTCGCCACTCTCTCTCAGCTCTGCCTTCGGATGAGTCCGTAGAGTCGAGTGGCCCGTACCGAGAGCTTGTTGGCTGCCTCATGTACCTGATGACCTGCACACGACCTGACCTTGCATACCCTCTTAGCATCTTGGCACGCTATGCTGCTCCTGGGAGACACCGACCAGAGCACATGGCTGCAGCGAAGAGGGTGTTGCGCTACTTGTGCAGTACGTCGGGCATGGGGCTAGTGCTTGGAGGGCGACGTCGAGTAGTCCTCACAAGTCACGCTGACGCTTCTTGGGCTGAGGACCAGGCTACGCAGCGGTCGTCACAGGGTTACACCTTCAGCCTTGGCTCCGGCTCTGTTTCGTGGCGGTCTACCCGCTGGTCCTCTGTTCTCGGCTCTAGCTGTGAGGCTGAGATCTACGCAGGGGCCATGGCTGCATAGGAGCTACACTGGCTCACCTACCTGTTGACTGACCTAGGAGAGCCGCCTCGTTCTCCTCCAGTTCTGTACGTAGACAACAAGGCCATGCTGGCCTTGTGTCGGGAGCACAAACTGGAGCAAAGAACGAAGCACATTGCTCTCCGCTACTTCCTGTCTCGTGAGCTGCAGCAGCGTGGTCAGCTCCGCCTCACCTACGTGGCCTCTGAGGCCAACACAGCTGATATCTTTACCAAGGCCCTTCCGCCTTGTGATCATCAGCGCTTCTGTACTGTGCTAGGTCTTGTGCCTACCTGGCCTGACTTGCTCACTCCTTGATCTTGTTTGTACTGTCTTCTTTCTCTACCTGCCCTTGCTTGTTTTACCTTCATATATATGACCTTGCATGTGAACTCACCTTGTGGCCTTACTCTTGTGCTTGGACTGTGTGGTGACTTTGTGATCCACCCTGAGCTTGCTTTGCTTTGCTTGACTGGTCTTGTGACCACTTGTTCTCCCCCACCCATGGGGGTGTGTCAGAACATTATAGCTTATTCATTTGTGTAGGTTGTAGTGGGGTAGCCCATAAGGGGTACAACCCAATTAGGGTTAGTACTTGTACCAAACTGTTTCATAGTTCATTCATTCCATTCTCACTTCTCGTCACCCCAGACCCAAAACGCAGACGCATGGCCAACCTTCCCCGTCCACCGCAAGGCGGGGGAGGTCTCTGGCAAGGAGACCCGGGTCTGAAGGTTGAGCTGATGCGCGGCGTACTGAACCGCAAACGGCCACAGAAAATGGGGGGGCAGCCGCATGCATCATGGACGTACGAGCGACGTCCATGACCATGCCAATGCGGCGCTCATCAATCCCATTTTGCTGTGGAGAGGCCAGAAGCGTGAAGGTCTGGCGGAGGCCCTGTGCACGATAGAAGGCTCCCAAAAGGGCAGAGGAAAACTCCCCGCCTCTGGCCGAGTGCAGACGCAGAACAGGAAAGTCCGAGCCGAAACTCTCCCTGAGCTGGAGACGAGCTGCGCGGATCTAGTCGATCAACACCTCAGTGACGTCATCCTTGCTGCGCAAGGGGAAGACAGTGGTGTAAAGCGAGTAGTCGTCAACCACCAGCAGGAAGTACCGCTCGTGCCCCTGCCCACTGACGCGAGCGGGGCCCCACACGTCCATGTGGAGGGTCTGTAGCGGAGCCTCTGTCGGAGGAAACTCGGAGGAGTGAGGGGCGGCGCGCTGTCGCCCCTCGACGCAGGGGACGCAGGTAGGGCCAGGCCCCGGAGGAAGGGGAGGGAGAGACCGAGGGAGACCAGAGACAAGGACACAGGAGGCCATGCCTCGGAGACGAGGCAGGGAGGGGTGACCAAGGTGGTGGTGCCAGAGGAGAGTCTGGTGGGACAGTAGACGACACGAGCAGGGAGCAGACTCACGACCAGACCTAGACGCTGCAGCAAACACCTGACTTGACGCAGCTACCTGGCCAGACTCAACACCAGTGGCCTGCAGCAATGGACCATGGTGTCATGCTGCACAACTTGATGTCGTCGTCCTCACTTCCGAACAACGCATCACCGCATCTGCTGTGGACAGGGAAACAGGGCAGCACAAAAATTTTACGAGTTTTTGGGTGCATGGTACAGTACCGACCCCCAGAGGCACAAGCGGGAAGATTTTCACAGCGTGCACAGTGGGGACTACACCTCGGCATCGAAAAGAATTACAACGCGTGGAAAATCTTCGACGTCCACTCCAAGGAAACAGTAGCTGCACGTGACGTGATCTTCTACGAACGACTCACACTTCAGACGTACCTCGCCAACTTGCACGAGAATCAAGATCCCACAGGTGGCTTTCGTGGTGACCGAGCCTTCGCCTCAGCAGCGGACGAAGCAGACTGGGACGAGCTGAACGTCGACAACGCATCCAAAGAAGCCGGACCTCTCCCGTTCTGCTCCGTCAACGTCCCCATGGACGAAGAAAACCCTCGCGAAAGTGCCAACGCCGAAGTTTTCTACCACTTCGCCGACAACGGCTACGTAACACCTGCGACAGTCAACACCAACGAAGCAGAACGGATAGGGCCGAATTTCGAACCCGACCCAGAAGCGGGAGATGAAGCAGCTTATCCCGAGGACACAACACTCCCCCGCTACTCACAGACTGGACTGCAGACTCTCGGCCTCGTCACCGCAGTCCACGGCAACACGCTTCCTAAAGAGCCTGCGACGGTTCAGCAGGCTCTGGGGGGGGAACACAGGGAAAAATGGCGTGAAGCCATGGACAGAGAATTAAAGGCGCTGGAGGAACGTAACACCTGGAAAGTCGTTCCCGTAAGCGTGGCAAGGAACAAGACCATCCTCACCGGGAAATGGGTCTTCCGCATCAAAACGAAGGCAGATGGCACAATCGAGAAGTTCAAAGCACGCTGGGTCATGCGTGGATTCGATCAGGAACACGGACGGGACTTCACCGAGACATTCGCCCCGGTTAGCCGACACACTTCACTCCGAATCCTCCTCGCGATCGCCGCCATGAAGAAAAGGAAACTACGGCAAATCGACGCCGCTAACGCCTTCCTCTACGCACCCGTCGACGCCGAAATCTTCGTCGAACTTCCACATGGTACCCACGGGGAACCTAACCAAGTCTGTCAGTTACTAAAATCGCTCTACGGAATCAAACAAGCCCCGCGGCTGTGGCAACAGCACCTACACACTCGCCTCACTCGCATCGGATTCCGCCAACTACCTCACGACCAAGGAATGTATCGACTCACCAAAAACGCCGACTATATCCTGCTGATCGTCTACGTCGACGACCTACTCTACATTGGCTCCACCAACGACGTCACCACCTGGTTCGAAGGAGAGCTGAAGAGGGACCTCACACTCACGGTCTCCTCTACCGTCACTCAGTACCTCGGACTCGACATCCGCGAAGAAGAGAACGCGATCTATCTCAGCGCCGAAAAGTATGCCGACACTATTGCCAAACGCTTCGCACTCACACCTACTACTATCTCCACGCCATACCGCTACATGGCAGGAAACGACAAGGGAGGTCCCACTCTACTCAAAACCGCCGGAATACGCGACTACCAGAGAAAGCTGGGTTGCCTTCTCTTTGCGGCCGTCACCTGCCGCCCAGATCTGTCCTACTCCGCAAGTCAACTCGCCACCTACCTCAAGAAACCCGAAGCAGAACACCTGGCGGAGCTCGACCGCGCACTCCACTACTTCGTAAGCACCTCAACGATCGGTCCGACATACCACAAGAATACAACTACACCGACGAAACTAATCGGATACGTCGACGCCGATCACGCCGGCGACTCAGACAACAGGCGCTCCCGCACTGGCTACATCTACCGCCTCGAACCTATCGGGCCTATGTCCTGGCAATCGATCAAGCAGGAACTAATTGCTCTCTCCTCAGCTGAAGCAGAATATATCGCACTCTGCTCAGCCACTAAGGAAGGACTCTACCTTCGCGAGCTGCTGGAAGAAGCGAAGTTAGCCGAGTTACCCAACTTCACTCTGTTCTGCGACAACCAATCTGCGATTCGCATCGCCAACAAAAGCGGATTCGCGAACAGAACGAAGCATATCGCTCTGCGATATTTCTTCGTGAAAGACGAGATCAAGAAAGGGAAACTCGAACTATCCTACTGTCCCACGTCCGAGATGGCAGCCGACTACTTGACCAAGAAGCTCGGAAAACAGAAGTTCGAGTACTGCATGCTGCTGACTGGACAAAGCCACGTCACCATCAGCGACACTCCAGAAGCGAAGGGGAGTGTTGGGAACAAATAGCCTTAAGCGCTTATGTCGTGTCGAAACTTCAAGACACAAGCGAAGCAGCGCAAATCGAAGCACCAGCGAGTCAACCCTCGGAGTTGATGTAACCGCTGGAGGTTACGAGAAAGTCAAAGGTCAGCGACCTTTGACTTGACAAATGCAGCGCGACAGCAAGGACACAAAACTGACTCGACATTGAGCAGTTACTCTGCGGAGATAACTGCAGCAACGGGAGCTAGGCTACGGGCTAGGCACGTGTGCTCGTGTGATCTCTGCGTTCGTTCACTTAGTCGTTTCCTTGTGTTCACGCTCCTTGCTAGTTCACGGGGAGAATTTGCAAGAGTTTCACTAGGAAAACATGACAACAATGATACAATGAAGTTGGCATAGCAATACTACATCAGAGCAAGCATTCAGGTCGGCCAACTGCCAGCGCAGCTTGGTCGACCGCGCTCCAGCAAGGCAAGATCGACGGCGTGCCAACGTCGCAGGTTGACGGCGTGACAGCGTTGCTCACGCAGGACAGCAATGCATCCGCTTCGCAGGTGCGCGCAGATGATTGGCGTGCAGTATCTCGTCACCTGCACAGCGCACAACACCACGTCAACCTCGAGCTGACGACTGCCTCTGATCGGCCACGTCGACCTCGGGATACCACCACCGAGGTCGGGCTTGCCAACTTCGCCTGGGCGACCGTCGCACTCCTCCGCAGCACTTCGTCACTCAGGTAACCTGGTCGACCAGGCAACCACGTCGACCAGCAGCTCCCGTTCGTGCCCGTCGACCTCCCAAGTCGACGACCACCTCCACGTCGACCTCCTCCAGGTCGACGTCCCCTCTGGTCGACCAGCTCCACGTCGACTAGTACTCCTGGTCGACCTGCTCCTCGTCGACCAGCACAGTCGTCGGCCGACCACCCACGTCGGCCACCCGAAGCTGGCGTCACGAAGTTGACGCCCCGCTACTCGACGCCCGACTGCTCGGCGTCCTGCGTCAAGGTCGACGTCGGTCCCTCCTTCGTCGACCACAAGGTCCAGTCGACCACCCGCAGGTCGACCAGCGGTCCGTTAGCCGACCGCCGAAGTCGGCTTCGACGTCCTCCGCAGGTCGACTCCCAAGTCGACCTCCCCGAAGTCGGCGCCACCCTGAAGTTGGCGCCCGTGCAGTGGTCACCGTGCAAGTCGACCTCCTCGTCGACCCGCTCGCCCACTGCTCCAGGTCGGCTGCTCCCCTCACACCCGACCACGATGTCGGCTCCGCTCAAGCGTGGACGGGGCCAACATACAACTCCCGTTGACATGCTCGAGTCGCACTGTATCGAACCGCAACAGTAAAGTAGTTACAATTATGTCTCTTCATATTCTCTGTACTCATATATATATTCTTGTATCCCTTTGTTTTAATCAACTTACTTTGCCCTCACATACTAGCGCAAGGTGGTTCAAGGACTTTATTAAAACGCTTCCGCTACTACATCATTTACTCAGACTTTAACTCTACTAAAGATCCTAGGGCGTTCAGCCCAACACTTTCCTGGAATCATCAATTCCTGCGGAATACCAAAAAGGATTGATTCCTCTTCTCATGTTTTCGGCATTCTTGCGCTACTCCGACCTCGTCTCGCTCCAATGGAATGATGTACAGTTCTAGGAGAAGGCAATGTGGCTGCTCATCCCGCACTCCAAGACGGACCAGGAAAGGAGGGGTGTCTGGATCCCAGTGGCGGCAATTCCAGGCCCATATTGCCCGGTGAGGTGCACACGCAAATTCATACACATCGCAGGCCTCACAAAGGTGCCACATGGACTGCTGATAAGGGTTTTCCCGAAGAACTCGCAAGCCACACTACACGACAAATCGCCATCGTACGTTACGATCAGAAACTGGTGCCTCGAGGCCGGCAGGCAAGCTGGACTGGATGTCGCGCACATCGGAACCCACTCATTCCGCAAAGGCGCAGCTACTGCGGCGGCAAGCCTCGGAGTTCCTGACCGGCTCTTCAAACGCATGGGCCGATGGCGCAGCGACAACGCGAAGGAGATGTACGTTACAATCACGCAGGATCAGCTCATCTCCCTCTCCACGAAATTGCAGGATCCTTTGACGGCTCCCTCACTCGCTACGCATCAACGATCAATCGAACGGCACCGCCAGCCCCGACTGCACTTGCCTTAGAAGACCCATATGAAATGATAACGCTGCCTTTGCAATATGATAATTTTTGAAAGTGTAATGTAATGTAACACTTTCTAAATTTTTGTATTGTGAAAAGGTGTACGTGGCCAACACAGCAAAGGTAGCGCCGAAGCGCTACTCACCCTCTTTTGCCTACAAAAGAGGGACGTGGGGACATTCGTCCCCACCTACGTGTTCATTTTCAAAATTGTACTACTTTCCCACCCGCCCACCCATTTGTGTATGTTGTTATGTAGACATAGATAAGACGAGAACGATGTACTGCTACCCATATGAAATGATAACACTGCCTTTGCAAGTCAGCCTAAGTACACTTTCACAATGTCATGCCAATGATCGGACCAGGCGCGCCAACAAAGCAACTCTCGTAGTGATTAGCACGGGGCAAATTTGTGTGGTAGTTACTGTCAGGCGGTGCTGACACCGCGGGAATCTGAGGTTCCCTGTATTTCCAGGCAACTACACTCGGAACGTGTAGGAATCGCATTCAGTGTCAGTCTCGTTACAATGTAGTGGAATCGGTGTCCCTGTAGAAATAAGCCTGAAAGTTCAGAGTCATCTGGCAGGAAAAGGCTGAAAAATCAGTCCCACAAAAAGCTGAACACTGGAAAATCAGTGCAGGTACCGCACAAAAAAATCACTGAAAATCAGGAATTTCAGGGAAAAATTCCTGATATTGTAGTGCCTGCATGGTATGCAATACCGTATTACCCCGGACATACCACACGCCGAAATAGAGCACCCCTCGGGTGGCTTGTGCGGGGGGGGTGCTATAGCGGGCCTCATTTCTACTATACCCCCCTTTTGGGGCGATCTGATATAGCACCCGGGGGGGTGGGTGTTATGTACGGGTAATATTGCAGTTTTTGCAAATATACACTGTGGTTGACGGCGAACGTGCACTGTACTTTGGGTGGCACATTGTGGGCGATATTCGTGGCTATGTGGTGCCAAGTCACACTGACGTGTACTTTCGCGTACACTTGTCCAGATTTTATGGCAGGCGAACTTCAGAAGAACCGTGATCTGACCCAACAGTTTGTGTGACTTCAGTACAGTAAAATCACGACTGCCAGCTTGGTTGTGTGTTCTGTTTGATTTCGACCGGCCAGGGAAGTAAGGCGTGGGAGGGAAATGGGAGAAATTTGCGTGATTGGCTGCAACACTGATTTCTTGCTCTGAACCCTGACAACTATGAGTAAGTCGTTGTTGGACACTGACCTATCAGAGTAGCAAACGTACGAAATATGTGCCCTCATAATCCAGGGAGAATTTATTTCCCGAAATCAAGGGGGCCCGAAATGAAACGTCAGCCCTGGGGGGTGTGTCTTCTTTCCAATCAGGGCCTGACTGTGGGCCTTGTTGGAGCTTGCAATGTGGCAGCTAACCCACGAGACTAACGTTATCGCCCAATCCTCGGTTTTGCGCACCCAACCAACAATCTACCACCGCGTCAAACATGTACATTTTGTTCTCAACCTTTTGTGCTCTAAAAAAATATACATTATGTAACAACCCGGGTGCAATGTAGCTTTTTCAGATGACAAGACTGTCAAATGTTGTAGCCTGTAGTGAGGTTTGTCTTAGGGGGTACAGAAGTTAGGATTTGTTATATGTACCCCAACCAACATCAATGGTATCATCATTCCTCATTTTGACATGGTATCAGCTAGGTTAGGATCCTGTGGGATCCCGTTCCTCCGTTCTCCGTTCGTCCCTCCCGAGCCTGATCCTACCTCTCGTTCGTACCGGTTCCGTTGTTACCGCGCCTAGTACCAAGCCTAGCGCCTTCTCCCCGTCGCCTAGCGCCCTTTCCCCCCCCCCCGTCGCGTCGCGCCCTTTCCCCCCGTCGCCTAGCGCTCTTTCCCCTTGTCGCGTCGCGCCCGGTTTCCCCGTCCCGTCACCCTGCCCCGTCCCGTCGCCCTGCCCCGTCGCGTCGCCCTGCCCCGTCCCGTCGCCCTGCCCCGTCGCGTCGCCCTGCCCCGTCCCGTCACCCTGCCCCGTCGCGTCGCCCTGCCCCGTCGCGTCGCCCTGCCCCGTCCCGTCACCCTGCCCCATCGCGCCGCCCTGCCCCGTTGCGTCGCCCTGTCCCGTCCCTACGCCCTGGCCCGTCGCCCTACCCTACGCCCTGGCCCGTCGCCCTACCCTACGCCCTGGCCCGTCGCCCTACCCTACGCCCTGGCCTGTCGCCCTACCCTACGCCCTGGCCCGTCGCCCTACCCTACGCCCTGGCCCGTCGCCCTACCCTACGCCCTGGCCCGTCGCCCTACCCTACGCCCTAGCCCGTCGCCCTACCCTACGCCCTGGCCCGTCGCCCTAGCCCGCTCTTCCGCTGCGACTGAGTCCCCTTCCCACCTGAACCCTAATTTGCCTCTTCTCCCCGGTTGTTACTCGCCTGTTCGTTCGCGTTAGTTCTCACTATGGCGACTCCGCGAGTTCTTCGTTTCGACGCTGACGGTAGACCACTTGACTTTTCCGTCTGGCTTCTTCGCGCTCGCCGTCTGTTAGAGAGTCAGGTCCAGGGGGGCGAGACCCTCTGGTCGCACGCTACTGGTGACCTCCCCGAGCCCCCCGAGCCTACAGCTTTAGGCTCTGCCCCTGACGACGCTGCTACGGCTCGCTTTGCCCGTCAGCGCGCTGACCGGACGGCTTGGACGTCGCGTGACGCTGCGGCCTGCATCGCACTCAGCAGCCTCCTCCCTGAGTCAGAGGAGGTCCACTTTACTTAGGTTCGCACCGCTGCTGCGTACCTCACTGCGATTAAGGCCCGCTTCTCTACTCCCGCTACTGTCTCTCTTGGCCGTCTTTTCCTCCCGTTCTTGTTTCCTGATCTCGCCTCGTTTGAGCGCTCTGCTGACTTGATCGCTCACCTCCGCTCGCTCGACGCTAGTTACCGCGCTGCTTGCACTGAGGCACAGCTTGCACTGCTTCCTCCCCCCATGGCGATTACTGTCTATTTCATCGCCACTAGCCTCCCTGACCGCCTAGCCTCCGTTCGTGACGCGCTTCTGCTGAAGCACCCTAGTGAGCTGACTATCGAGGTCCTTGAGTCTGCACTCAAGGACGTCGAGAGCAACCTTCGCTCGGTAGCTGCCGCCTCTGGTACTATGTCCCCCCCACTCTTCCACGGGTGCACAGTCCCGCAGTTACCCACCTTCACTGCCTCTCTCGCCACTGCCGCTACTGACGCGACTGCGGCTGCTGTTACGACTGCGTCGCGGTCCCGCGGCAAGGGGGGCAAGAAAGGTAGTTCTGGTGGAGGTGGAGGTGGAGGTAGCGGAGGTAGTGGGGGTGCTGTTGCGACTGGCGGTGGTGGGAGTGCAGCGTCTGGAGAGACCCCTCGTGCAGCGGCTGGTGACTCCACTACGCCTGCTGGTGGCGGCGACCCCCGAGCTCGTCAGTCGCCTCCTGTACTGCCGACCCCGCTAGGTGGAGCAGCGGCGTGGTACCAGGCTCAGCGTCAGCAGCACCTTCAGCAGCAGCAGCAGCCCCTTTCCTCCCGCCAGCCTCAGCAGCAGCAGCGTCAGCAGTTGGCTCCGGGGTCGGGGCTGCGTCAGCCCCAGCGCGGTGCTTCTTACCCTCCCTGCACCTATCAGGTTCTGACAGGTCCTCGTCGGGGCCACCCTTGTGGCCGCTTTCACCCCCCTGGTCAGTGCTTTGCTCAGCTCACTGACACGGTCCGGTTGGCCTACGGGGTTGGCGGTCCTGCTCTTGACTGGCTTCCTCTGGTTCAGCGCTACGGCTCCGCTCTGTGGGGCATGTCTGCTGAGCAGTTAGTTGATCTGATTGGTGCTCCTCATGCTATGTATGCTGTTGTTGACTCTAGTGTTTCTGACTCTGTTTACTCTGGTGTTGTTAGCTTAGGTGCTAGTCTTGCTCAGTTGCCTGTTGCGAGTGTAGGTTCTTGTGTAGACTCTAGACCAGCGACTACCTCAGAGGACGCTTCGCTGTCGTTCACGCTGGACTCTGGAGCCTCACACTGCTTCTTCCGGGACAGCACGACACTTACACCACTTCCTGCGCCTGTTTCTGTGGCTTTGGCTGATCCCACTACGGGACCAGTCACTGCACGTCACACTACCACTTTACCGTGTCCTGCTGCTCCCTCCGGGTCTCTCACTGGGTTTCCCGTCCCCTCGTTCTCCCGGAACTTGGTGGGCGTGCGACCCCTCGTGAGTCAGCACGTGGGTGTGTGGTTTGAGCCTTCTGGAGAGACTGCGGTGTGTGTTGACGGAGACTCTTACCAGCCTCTTGCTACCTTTACTGCTGAGCCGGGCTCAGGTCTCTACACTCTTCACACTGGCCCGCGTGCGCCGCAGCAGCAGCCGCAGCAGCAGCAGCAGCCGCAGCCGCAGCAGCAGCAGCAGCAGCAGCAGCTGCACCAGCGGTCGCACCAGCAGCCGCCCCTACTGCCACTGCCCCCGGTTCCCCCCCCCGTTCGGGTCCCCGCGTCTCACCAGGTTGCTTCGTCCCCCCAGATGTCTGTGTCGTGTCAGGTTCCTACGTCTGCTCCAGTCGCTGCGTCGTGCTCCTGCCGGTCGCTTGCCCACCCCACCGTTCTGTGGCACCACCGGATGGGGCACCCGTCCCTTCCTCGTCTGCGCGCTATGTCTAGTCAGTGTCTTGTCCTAGGCCTCCCACGTGTCTTGCCGTCGCTGCCGCCTTCGCTTGCGCCGCCGTGTGGTCCCTGCGTCGAGGGTCGGCTGCGCGCCGCCCCTCACTCCTCCTCCCTTCGTCCGGCCACCGAGCCTTTTGAGACGCTTCACTTGGACGTCTGGGGCCCCGCCCCTCGTCTAGGCCCTGAGCGTGAGCGCTACTTTCTGGTGGTCGTTGACGACTTCTCCCGCTACACCACAGTGTTCCCTCTGGCGAAGAAGTCTGAGGTGACTTCTACGCTGATCAGGTGGTTGCTCACCACCGAGGACACTCGTGGTCGTCGTGTCAGCTGCCTCCACTCCGACCGTGGGGGTGAGTTTCGCTCCGGCATTCTCGCTGGATTCTGTCGCGAGCAGGGCATTCGTCAGTCCTGGACGCTTCCAGAGTCCCCACAGCAGAATGGGGTTGCTGAGCGCCGCATAGGCCTGGTCATGGAGATCGCCCGCACCTCCCTGACTCACGCCTGTGCCCCCCATTTTCTGTGGCCCTACGTGGTCAGGTACGCCGCGCACCAGCTGAACCTCTGGCCACGTGTCTCTCGACCAGAGGTTTCACCGACCAGTCTTTGGACAGGGTCCCCTGGTGTTGCATCGCGGTTTCGTGTCTGGGGGTGCTTGGCTCTTGTCTGCCACACCTCCGCGGACAAGCTCTCGCCTCGTGCCATCCCCTGTGTCTTCCTTGGTTTCCCTGAGGACTCCTCTGACTTCACCTTTTACCACCCTCCCTCTCACCGGTTCTTTGACTCCCGTGACGTCCGTTTCGAGGAGTCCACTCCGTACTACGTCAGGTACCCCAGTCGAGGTCTCCAGGTTCCTCCTCCCCCCCTCTTCCTGACTGCCGCTCCCCCTCCTGTTCCCCCGGTACAGCCTCCCCCCCCTGGTCCAGCCCTGTCGGGTGTGTCCCAGGCTACCCCTCCTCCTTCGGTAGCCTCTCCGGTACAGCCTCCCTCCCCACAGTCCTCCTCGCAGCGTGCCGCAGGTGCTAGCTCTCGAGAGGTTGGTGCTGCGCCTGTTCCTGTACCGGTTTCTGGTTCTGGGGGTGGTGGAGTTGGAGCTAGAGTTGGAGCTGGAGTTGGAGCTGGAGTTGGCACTGGAGTTTCTGGTTCTGGGGGTGCTGGGGTTGGAGCTGGAGTTGGAGCTGGAGTTTCTGGTTCTGGATTTGGAGCTGACCCGGTGGGTGCAGAGGACTCTTGTCGTCCGGGAGCTGGTGCTGGTCGTGCGGACACTGGGGGTGAGAGTGCGCCTCCTTCGGGTTCTGGCGAGCCTGGGTCTGGAGCTGGTGTTAGTGCTCCCTCTGGGGGTGGTGCGCCTGGTTCTTCGGGGGTGGACTCTGGAGCTACCGCTGCTTCGGACACTACTCCGCCCCCCCACCCCTACCCGACTAGGCACCAGGCTCGTGTTCGCCGTGCCCGTGACGAGCAGCTGGCGTTGGAGAGAGAGGAGAGGGAGTTACAGCGGCTGGAGGAGCAGCAGCAGCAGCTGGAGCCGCAGGAGCAGCAGCAGCAGCAGCAGCAGCAGCTGGACCCGCAGGAGCAGCAGTCCCAGCAGCAACCGCTTCCGCAGCAGCAGCAGTCGCAGCAGCAGCAGTCGCAGCAGCAGCAGCAGCAGCCACTTCCTCCTCCTGTCTCGGGTCTTCGGACCCTTGATCTCCCCTCCCCTTCTCCTCCCTCCTCCGCCTCTCCTCCTGTCTACGGTCCCACGTTTCCTCCTCCTGACTCCTCCCCCGTTGTTTTCCCCAGTTCTCCGCCTTTGTCCTCTCCTCCTCCGTCTCGTTCTTGGGCTACTCGTCGCTCCCCTCGTGCTCGTCCCTCGTCTCCTGTTCCCTTCACTGACCTTCGTACTGCCTTCCTTCTTTCTATTCCACCTCGTCCGTCTCAGTCTGTGCTTCCGTCTCCTCCTGAGTCGGCCCTCACTGTGTCGCTCCCTACTCCTGTCACTGACTACTACCGCACGTACCGTCCTGTTCTCTCTCGTGTTCTCGCCTCTCTTGTTACTCACCCTCGTGCCTCTGTGTCCTCTGTGTCCGCTCTTACTGCCGCAGTTACTGACTTTGCCTCTACCCGCCGCCTTGACTACGCCACCACGCTTGTGGCTGCTCCTCTTACCAGTCCTCTGGCCGTCGGGGGTGTGTCTGCCCTTGGCTGTGACGCCCTAGAGGACAGGCAGTTTGAGCTAGAGTTCCTGGCGGCCGCTTCCCCTCATCTCTGTGCCATGCTCCTCGCCCCTGAGGGTGACCCCGACGCCCTTGACATTCCGACTCCTCGCACTTACGCTGAGGCAGTGTCAGGGCCTTGGGCCTCTCAGTGGAGAGCTGCCATGGACGCAGAGATGGCCTCCTACAGATCCACAGGCACCTACGTCGATGAGGTTCCCCCCCCTGGGGCGGACGTAGTCGACGGCATGTGGATCTACCGGGTGAAGCGGCCACCAGGATCTCCCCCGGTCTTCAAGGCGCGCTACGTGGCTAGAGGTTTCAGTCAGCGCGAGGGAGTTGACTTCTTTCAGACCTTCGCACCTACCCCGAAGATGACCACTCTTCGGGTGTTACTACACGTAGCAGCACAGAGAGACTACGAGTTACACTCTCTCGACTTCTCCACTGCTTTCCTTCAGGGCAGCCTACACGAGGAGGTGTGGTTGCGTCGTCCCTCGGCCTTCACTGGCACCTTCCCTCCTGGGACCCAGTGGAGGCTGAGGCGACCTGTTTACGGTCTTCGCCAGGCCCCTCGTGAGTGGCACGACACTCTGCGTTCTACCCTCTCTGACCTTGGGTTCCAGCCGTCTTCTGCCGACCCGTCGCTGTTCGTTCGTCGTGGGTCCACACCGTTCTTTGTTCTGGTTTACGTCGATGACCTCGTTTTCGCCACTCCGGACAGGGTTGCTTTGGCAGACGTGAAGTCCGAACTGCAGAAGAGACACACGTGCACTGATCTTGGTGAGCTGCGCCACTACCTTGGCCTGCAGATCACCAGGGACAGAGCCGCTCGCACCATTACACTCTCACAGTCACACATGGTGCAGCAGGTCCTTCAGCGGTTCGGGCTTCAGCACTCCACCGTACAGCGCACACCTCTCGCTGTTGACCACAGACTCACTGGTCCCTTTCCTGACGAGCCGTTTGAGCCTAGTGGTCCCTACGCAGAGCTTGTGGGTTGCCTCATGTACCTGATGACTTGTACTCGCCCGGACCTCGCCTTCCCTCTCAGCATCCTTGCGCGCTTTGTTGCGCCAGGGAGACACCGTCCTGTTCACTGGACGGCAGCTGTGAGGGTGGCGAAGTACCTAGCGACTACATTAGGCGTGGGGCTAGTTCTTGGAGGGCAGCAGTCTGTCGTACTCACTGGTCACTGTGACTCCTCTTACGCTGACGACGCTGAGACTCACAGGTCTACTCAGGGGTACTGTTTCAGTCTGGGTTCTGGAGCTGTTTCCTGGCGTTCCACGCGCTCCTCTTCTGTCTCGACCTCTACAGCTGAGGCTGAGATTTACGCTGGTGCCATGGCGGCACAGGAGTTGCGTTGGTTGACCTTCTTGCTCGCCGACCTTGGTGAGCGGCCGAGCTCTGCACCGACCTTGTTCACTGACAACAAGGCGTCGATCCTCCTCTGTCGTGAGCCGCGACTGGAGAGCAGAGTGAAGCACATTCACGTCAGGTACTTTCTTCTGCGAGAGTTGCAGAGACGTGGACAGGCTCGCTTCGAGTTTGTGGAGTCCGAGGCCAACACTGCAGACATCTTCACCAAGGCGCTTCCGCCTCGTGACCATCAGAGGTGTTGTGTGCAGTTAGGCCTTGTTGACACAGGTTCTAGTCATGTGTAGGCTTGAGTTTATTGCCTGCTTCGTCTGTACTCTTGCTATATATACTTGTGATCTCTTGGACTGGCCTTGTGGCCACTGTTGCTTGTGCTCAGAGAGTGTGGTGACGTTGTGATCCACCCTGAGCTTTGTTTTCTTTTGGACTGGTCTTGTGACCGTTCTCTTTTTTATTTTGCTAGACACCCCTCACTTAGGCTATGGGGGTGTGTCAAATGTTGTAGCCTGTAGTGAGGTTTGTCTTAGGGGGTACAGAAGTTAGGGTTTGTTATATGTACCCCAACCAACATCAATGGTATCATCATTCCTCATTTTGACAAAGACCCCCCCCCCCCCCCCCCCCCCTTTTTTTTTGTGTAGTTATCATAGCACCCCAGGGTGGTATGTCCGGGGTAATACGGTACCAGCAAACTTTGGAATGATACTTGCATGGAACTTTACAAAACCGTGGAATGACAACTCGAATATCCACAAAAACAGAAATCACTCAGCAACACACACTCAGCAATTGTGGCCACAGAAGAGAAATAAATCTACACTTCGTCACACACAGCATGCACATACATCAAACAATACAAACTGGATGCGTTATTGAATGCAAAGGTAAGGCCCTACGACGGGGGCCTGATTTTACGCAGCGGCAACGGGTTGCTGAAAAGGTCTTCCAAGTCCTCAGGGTCTCCCATTTGCATCGACTCCATCTGCTCCAACACCTCCCTGTCCTCCTTCCTCAACCCCTTCACAAAGTTCTGCTCATCCTTGAACAGCTCTGCGAACCCTCTTCTGAGGCCCTCAAACAGCTTCAATTCATCCTTGCCTGCTTTCACCACCTTCTCCTCCAGCTGGATCACCTCCGCCACCACTGCCTTCTCTGCCTGCACCACCTTCTCCTCAAACTGCAACACGTCAGCCACCAGTGCCCTCTCCACCGCCTCCACCTTCTTCTCCAGCCGTGCAAACAGGGGCTGCTCGGCAGGGCACGTGTTATCTGTGGTGATGAAGTCTGCGAAGTTGAGCCCCACGGACTGTGCAGATCGCTCCAGCTCTGGGATAATGCGTGGTGGGATAGTGCGGCTGCGAGTGTACAGCACCGCGCCACCGTACCCGTCCCAGGCATCGTTGCTGCCGCGGTAGTAGACAAAGAAGTAGTCGTCCTTGGTGTCACTGATGTTGGACGAGATGATGAACCTGCAACACAACCATTCGACCGCGTTAGAGAGTTTACATTGCACCAGATCACAGAGAACAACATCAAAGCAATCTTGCATTTGGAAAACATGTGGCTGCTTGTACATAATGAAGACTCTCTGACCTTTCCCCATTAGCCGATGCTCCCAACCGGCTTACCTACATGGGTAGCACCTAAGTTGTCCTAATATGGACACCATATGTTCTATCGATAAAATTTACCCTACCGTCCGTCAAATCTTCCGACTATACGATGACCTATTTCTCCCCTTCAATTGCCCCTTCCCTGGCAACAGCCATCCCCTCTTCCCCCCCCCCCATCCACTCACCAGTCTAGTGCTGCAAAAAAACGTTCTTCCAATTCCCAATCTCCCCTTCACTCACTTACCCCTTCCCGTCCCCCCTCCCCATCCCCACCTCTTCCCACTTTCCCCATCCCCCGCCAGCCCCCCTTCCCCACCAACTCACCAGTCGTCCTGGTAGTGCAGGAACTCGTTGTCGTGGTTCAGCAGCACGCCGGGTCGCACGGGGTCCTGCACGAAGTCCTGCAGCGCGGAGCGCGTGAAGAACCCGCCGTCGGGCGTGTTGATGCGCCACGTGATGTCCACGCGGAACTGCCCCTCGCCGGTCGGCTGGAACGTGTGCAGCTGGCAGTCGTACGTGTCGAACGTGGGGTTCAGTCCGCTCGAGATGAACCACGGCCCGTCCAGCTTTCCCACGTCGAATTCCGGCACCAGCGCTTCGTCCGGCGGGAGCGGAAAGAGGTTCTCGTCCGCCTTTTGCGGGACGCAGCCGGACTTGGTGATGGCGCAGGCGTTGAAGCGGTCGACGACCTGGTTCTCGAAGAGGTCTCCGCACCCGATCTGGCACTCCGTCTCGTCCGGGCGCCCGTTGCACGACTGCAGGCACGCGATGTTCGCCGCGCACTTCACGTCGCCCAGACACTGCAGCAGCTCCGTTCTGCATGGGTGCGGGTACGGGGGGTGAAGGGGAGGAGAGACAGGGGAAACGGAGGAGGGGTTAGAGGGGTTAGAGAGGAGCGGAAGAAAGTGGCAGAGAACACGGCGTGACCGGGAGTAGAAAACGTGGCAGTTATTAGCGCACTAACACTCGCTCACTCGCGGGAGCGGGAAAAGATCTAGACGTTGCATGCGACGTGGAAATAATCAAGGAGGGCTGCCGTATGTGTTCGCAATTAACGCGATAGGGACTCTTTGCACACGTGAGACTAAGAACTGTAAATGTTCACCTGAAATTATTCGTGATAATTTACCCGTGTTTTGAAATTGTAAAAATTAGAGATGGGAGAACAAATAACAAGGTCTGCCGTCGTTACTTGATTCTACCGCCCGCGCTGTCGACCTTAGACTCGAATCCCATGGCATTTCCTCACATTCATCGGCGCTCTCTCGACGACTCACCTGCACTGGCCCAACAGGCACGTGCACGTCTTGAGCGTGTCAGCCGCGAGCGCCATGCCGCCGCTGCCGCTGAACGGGTCACTCAGCGCCAGCACGCACGCCAACCCCGCAGCGGCTGCCCCTCGCATCAGCCACGTGCCGTCTCGCCCACGCTCCTCGCTGCTTCCGCTTGCTCGCACCGGCCGTGAAGACGCTGGCTGGCGTGACGCGCTGGCGCGCGCGGGCGCGACGCCGTGTCGCGCAGCGAGTGGGATGCGGCGGAGGCCGACGTACGGCGCGGTTACATGCGGATTGTGGAGAGACGGAATCGGCAGTGGCATTATGGCGTGGCTACGCAGGCCAGTCCCCGCGTGAAGGGAGGACAGCGCCATAGCGATGATATCTTGGTTCAGCTGGCGCACAAGCCCGTGGTAACTACTTAGGAGTCTTTGCTATCCTCGTTGAGGCAGCAAAGATCGATGATGGGCGAGGGAGGGGTGACTGAATGGAAAAAGCAGCCAGTGGCAATAAATGTCCCCAAGGCAGCGAGAGATACAGGGAGATCCCTGAGGCCGGCCAAGGGACGATACCACACATGAATTGCGAAAGTGTGGCGCTGCGCGCGAGAGGGAAACTGGGCATTCATTGGCTGAGCGACGACTTGCGAAACAGGTTACAAAGTCCTCCTGGCTGCACTTTTGATCCGTCCAGCCTTACGTTCAGGTGCAGGTGACGTGGGGCATTTACATCCACGTGGATTTGGCTGACCTGGTCTCGACTCTCAGCATCAGTGTGGCCTGTCGCCTTGGGCTTGTGTGGCTGGTTCGGGGGGAAGCCCGAAGCGCCTATTCTTGAGCTAAGTCCCGCCTATTTCTGGCCAGAAACAGGCGTTCAAAATATCCGCTCGAAGAGGCCTCACTACACATCATTATACAAAGAGAAAAGAATCAAGATAGAAATGCGATCATCAGTTTGACTCTGCTTCTACAGGCGACTAACACCTTAGTATCACAGATATAAAACACGGGTTTGAATACACACAAAATAGGGAAATGCATACCCAAATATTTATATATATATATATATATATCACACCATCATACACATGGATGTGTACGTAATTACGCATGCCTTGTACACAATATGCTGACTCGTCAAAAAGCAGATACGGTGTGCACTGGTCACATATCAGGACGCGGTAAGAGTGCAAATATCGCAGGATCGTCTGCACTTATCGATCCCCGCAATTGATTGGGCAGATCGACTGGCGAAGCGTGGCGATCGCGACGTTGTAACGATCGCTACTGAGATTTGACAGATCTCCCGCGATCAGTGATCAGTCGCATTCAAACACTGTACAAAAAAATTGGCCAAAAAGTGTACTGTAGCATAGTTACAGCGTAGTAGATAGGGTAACTAATCTGCACATCGATCGCGACTGACGATCGATCGTCTACTTTCACCGCGTCCTCAGAGAGCGATCCAGCTCAGGACGTGTCTCATGTGAAGGGTCCGCTGGATCTGGTCCGCGACTAGAATCTACACGCCTGGTCCGGGGTTCTGGTCCGACGGACCCACTTGGCTGTACCAGACACGGACTGGTCTGCCTAATGCGTCGCGCTTTGGGCTGCACAGTATTTGCGAGATGCAGCAGTAGCGACGAATTTGAAACTGAGCTACCCATCTTCTTCGTCTGTACAAAAATCTCACGCGAAACTTACAAAGCAAAAAACTTCGCAAAAATGAATGTTTCACCACCTACTGTTTACGGACCAGGCGCGGACTGGTCTGGAGGGCCAAATAAAAGGCACCGTTTTAGTGCCATTCGAAAGGTATAGCGGGGTTACAATTCCCGCACCCTGGTCCCGGTCCGCCCTGGTTCACGCGCTGGTTCTTGAGCTGGTCCGTTAGGTCCGAGCCGGACCCACGTGGACTCAGACATCTAAGACACCCTCTCATTTCCCTTCCCGCCAAGCGATGTCAGGATTTGGGTTGCGGTGTCACCGCAGCAACTTCACAAACCCACGCCCACCTTTTTGGGGTTCGATTTTTGAAAGCAAAAATGCTGAACAGCCTAGAAAACGATACAACTCTGTACGGTACCATCACAGATCTCACTGGTCTGTACATAGCGAGAACTCTCGCACATCGCGCGTGCGATCTCCTCCAACCCAACTGACAACGAGATATTTATTTAACTGTTGAATTCTTCTGACCGAGTCTTCACTACCCGACACTAGGATTAGAACTCTGTAACGTGCCTGCGCGTAAAACATATTTATACATCAACTTGATTTTATTTTCCGCTTTCATCCAGATAATCATAGGCCACGGCGCGCTCATGGAAGCTCATATTTGTTTTCATAATCATAGTACGATCGAGAGTTACCGTCGCAGCGCCGCGTCAGCAACACGACTCGTGTAGATCACATCCTGCGTCGACTCGACGTAGCGCAAACCATAGCAGAATGACATCGCCAATGGCCTCCACCGACCACATGCAGCCGCAAAATCGCTGCTCCATCCTCCGCGCCTGCCGCCCCTCGGGTATCTCGGCTCCAGAGGCGGCGCGGGTGGACTGTGGTCGGAAAATGGCCGCCGCGCGCCGCCGTGAGAGTCGGGTAGAACAGCAGCACCGGCCGCAGCAGCCGCTGACTCAGCCTCGAAAGCAGCGGCAGCAGCGGCGCGGCGCGCTGGAACTCGCGTGGTGCCTCGCCGCGCTTGCCGCCACGCGCCTCGCCACGCCCTTCGCCGTGGTCCACGCCGTGTCGCTCGAGGCCTCGCAAGGTGCCGGTTGTAGTACAAAGTACCGTCAAAGTGACCTTTGGTGAGATCATTGGATCACAGCACAACAATCACCTTCCCCGAACCCTTTTCCCCGTAGTCCACTCCATCTTCCTCCCTCTCCCAACTCATCCCCCCGCGCCCGCCCCCCCCCAACCCCCCAATTCTCCTGCCCTCCATCCTCCCCCACCACCATCATCTCCCCTTTTCCCTTACCCCCTGTCCCATTTCCCCCCTTTCCCTTCACCACCCATCCATCTCCCCGTTTTCCCACCAACACCCCTTCCACCCTCCACTTCCCCCGATCCCCCATCCCCCAACCGCTCCTCCACACCCCACAGTGCAGTTCCTACAGGACTGCCAGTCCGCATGGGGGCGGACGTTCCCTGGCTGGAGTGGCGCCAACCCCCGCTGCTCATCTATATCTTACATCAGCTGTGACAGTAAAGGGATGATCGTGGACATGTGAGTTCCGTGCATGGTGCGTGCATCTGCTCGCACTACACTGCGCGCCCATGTGGGGAAGATGACGCCCTGCGGCGCTCATGCAGGGGAATGCCCCCCGCGCGCCCATGCAGGGGAATGGGAATGCAAATGTGATGCGATGCAATGCAATGCTGTGCGGTGCAACGAGATGTGATGCAGATCCTTATGGACAAATAAGTCATGCCTGCCCACCACACTAGACGTGCCTAATGGCCGTTCCATGTGACGTATCATGCCATGCAATGCAATGCAATGAGATGCGCTGGTGCATGCCCTTATAGAGCAACCGTGATATTGAAGCTATACCATTTGTGTGCTGCATCATGCGGTGCGATGCGTTGTGTTGGTGCAGAAGTCTAATGGGCATGGATCTGCAAGGGCCCATTCCCGACTCCATTGGCAACCTCAGGAGCCTCAAATTCCTGTACGTGCTCTGCTGCCCCCTCCGCCCCCCTCCCGCTGAGCTGGGCTGAGCTGGGCTGGGCTGAGCTGAGCAGGGCTGAGCTGCCTGGTTAGAAGGAAGGATCGGTCGCATTTGGGGCATGAAGTTTCAGCGGACTGAATGCAATATGAGGAGCAATGGGGAATGAGGTTGGGAAGTTGAGAGGGCAGCAGCAGACTATAGATAGATGCGATAACTGTGTGAGAGGGGGGATGGGCACTGGGCTGGGCACTATGTGCAGAGCACCATTCATGTTCATTGTCTCAAATTCTTGCAAGCAATCGGTTCACGGGGTCAATACCCGGTGCCATTAGCAGCCCTGACAAGCTCACTCACAGAACTGTAAGGCTGCTCCCATCACAACAGTACAAGGCCTCTCCATCAGACCACAAGTGCTTGGGTACTCTGCTCTGTTGCTCCGTCTCCACTCATTCTCCTTTTGCTTCTTTTCCTGCCGTCTTCTCTAGACCGTTCCATCTCCTCTATCTCTGAACCTTCTCACATTTCTGTCGAATAACCATTTGCATTCCTTGCCACAGAAATCTAAACGAGAATCTGCTCTCAGGCTCAATCCCTCCCTCACTGTACACTCTAACAAACCTGGAATATCTGTAAGGCCTTTATAAGGACCCTTGTCTTCACTCTCCCAACTCCCATCTTTCCCGTCAACCCTCTTGCCCGACCTTTGCTATAGCCTCCGTACATGCTCTAGTCAAGAATCCCCATGATGCCTATGTGTTGCTTCAGCATCTTTGCTTTTGCTTTGTGTTCTGTCGTTTTTTTCTTATATTTTTTTATTGTTTGGGTGCTTTTGCATATCTTCGATTTCTTTCATTGCACCCTCCCACTCACATTGTTTTACTCCCACCGAGATGCTCTCATTCGCGCTCACCACTGCAGAGGTCTCTCCGAAAATAATTTCACCGGCTCAATCTCAGCAGCGATCGGCAACCTTGTAAAGCTGAACGACCTGTACGTGGACTCTTCTTGAGGCATCTCACAGGACCTGAGAGGCCTGTAAGCCCTCTGTCTTCTTTCTCATGCGTGCGCGCCTTGCCTGCACGCTACAGGTTACTGCCAACCCTCCTCTCCAGTCTTTGCTCTCCTTCTCCTTGAAGCATGAATCCTCTGTTTCCCTCTTTTTTTTTTCTGCTCTTCTCTTGCATTATAAGCCTTCTGTTTCAAGAATTTTCATATCTCCTTTTTGGAATATGGAGCCTCCTCTTAGTGCTGATTTGTCACTACTCGTAAATTTTATCATTTCCACTTCTTCTTTTGAACAATCTTTCTATACTTTCCCGGTTCATTGTCATCATCATTCATCCAGGTACCTGTTCTACAATCAGATCAGCGGCCCAATCCCTGCTGCAATCACCAACCTCACAAACCTGAATTACCTGTAATACCCCCTCTGATTCTGTCCCCCTTCAGCCTCCGTCCGTTCATCCTGTCACATCTCTCTATGCCATATATTCTTACAAACTATCAGTCCTTTCTTTCCCTTTCCCAATACAACCCTCCAGTTTTTCCCTTGCGCCCTTTACAGATACATATATAATAATCAACTCACGGGTTCAATACCCGCTGCGATCGGCAACCTTAGAAACCTGAATTACCTGTGAGCCCTCTTTTGTGATTGGATTCACAGTCACCTCTCTGCTCTGCTTTTCTTCTGCACTTCCTGTCTCTCTGCCCCTGCCCTTCTGTCTCTGCCACTCCCCTCAAATCTTGCCCCTGCTCCTGCTGCATCCTGGAATACCTCTCTTTCCCTGTCCACGCATCCATCTTCCTTCTTCGCCTCTCCATCCCAGTCCATGTCCCACCACCCTCTCCTTTACTGTACATAGGTAGTAGCATCGCATGCATCATGCCAATTAAGTGCATGTTGCTCCTCTCTTCCCTTCCGCCCCTACAATTCCCACCCACTCATGCCACGCATATCTGGTTGGTACTTGTCCTCTCATTTCAGAAATTCCTCTTCTAGTTCTGTACAAGTTTGTTCTTCTATTCTCACCGTCTCTCCTGCTTGACTCATTTCGCTCATACCATTTGCGTTCTTTCCTCTCGTTTCACATCCTCTTCTTTCCTTCGCTCTTTCCTTTCCCTCTCTGTGTACCACTTCTCTTCTGTCTTATCTGTTCATTTTCGTCATTTACTACTCTCCCCACTCCTCGCTTCTCTTCCAACTCATTTTGGACCAAACCTGAAATTCAAGTTTCCAATCCCCGTCTATAGTCTGCCTTTCCCTGCATAACAGAACCGTATCTCTGGAGTCAACTCAAAACCACCCCTTGCTGCTTCTTATTGTCTGCCCATCCTGCAGATCTCTTGAAAGGAATAAGCTCACAGGTTCAATTCCCACTTCCATCGGCAATCTTACAGGCCTCACAAACCTGTAAGCCCTTAAAGATTCATTCTGTGCTCATTCAACTGCCGGGAATGACTGACTCAGGCCAATCAGTGCACTGCCACTCCTCTTTTACTCCGTGTCACCCCTTCAGTTGTTGTCCCCCATCCACTCACTGTAGTCTACTGGCTCAAGAACCTTGCCTGCCTGGCCCCTGCCTGCTTCACTGCGAATGTGCTGAGGTGGGATGTGACATCGTCTTAGATAGGGTGTACTATTGACTCCCATCACCTCAGAAACGTGTTTTTTTTTTCTGCCATTGGCCCGTCGCACCTTGAACCCTCTGCACCTCTGCCTGCATCCATGTCATGCCCCATCCATGTCATGCCCCATCCATGTCCATCGCAACAACAGAAAACTCTACGCCAATCAGCTCACAGGCTCACTTCCTGCTTCAATCGGTAACCTTAAGAACTTGATGTCTCTGTAAGCCCACTCTTTCCTACCTGCGCCCCTCCTCTCCGCACTTCTACCTTCCAATTGTTTATTGCTAGGTTCAGTCTAATCTGAGCCCAACCACTCCATTCAGCCCTTCTCCTCCTCATCCTCTCCTTCCCATTGCACGTGTCACAACCCTCCCCGTCCCCGCACATGGCAATGCATGTGCTTCATCTAGTAGAGCTAACTCAATGCTACTGCAGCCTCGCACCCACAAACTTCATATCCCACAGTTTTTTTTTTTTTGAGTCGAGTGAAAAATTGCACTCCTTATATCCCACGGTGCCCTTTTCCCCAGCATATATTCACTCTCTCGCCCGCCCGTATTCTCTGCTTACTGCTCCAGGGACCTTAGCAGCAACCGCTTGACAGGCCCCATCCCTCCATCCATCAGCGGCTTGAGAAATCTCCTTGTCATGTCAGTGTTGCTATGCCATGCCACGCCATGCAATGTCACGCCATGCCATGCCAAGCCATCCCAAGCAGATATAGTAGGGGTAGATTCCTGTACCGGCATATTGTCTCATGGAATGATGCATGGCTGATCTTGAAAACCCCTCGTGACCCCATCCATGCGTCAAAACAACGTCCTATCACTCCCCTCTACCTCACAGAAACATAGAGAGAGTGTTAGAACCGCATCCTACTACTCTCTCATCCTTCTGCCCGGCAGGCACATAGAGAAGAACGAGTTGGAAGGTAGCTTGCCAGGAAGCCTCTTCTCACTCACGAATCTGCTGTGGATGTAAGATGCTGCCATGCACCCTCACGCATCCCATCCCATCCCATCCCTCATTCAAAGTCGTTTCTAATTTGCCCTCAGTCAGACCATGATCGTGTTCCTTGCTCTACTACCATCACACTTCTCTTCATCCACTGCCATCTAAAGAGCATGTCCTGCAGTGCGATGCACTGTGGTACAGCGCAGCGACGCAAAGTGCAGTACAGTGCAGTGTGGTGTAGTGCACTCAAACAATTTGTTAGGCTGCCAGAAGTGCAGTGCGGGGAGAAAAGAAGGAGTTTTCTCCGGTTGCAGCAGCATCGGGGCTGCAACCGACCTTAGAGCATCGCACACAGTGCATCTTACAATGGCGCTTCCACTGCATTCCTTTGAAGTTCTGTCTCTCCCCGGTCGGTACATGCACACATGCAGGGAGGTGAGCATGAACAAGCTCTCAGGGCCTGTTCCCTCCACAGTCAGCAAGCTCTCCAAGCTCTGGTCTCTGTGAGTTGCTCACCTTTCTCTGACTTGCTCAATGGGGAGGCGACTTGCTCACCTCACTCTGTCCTGTGTGACTTGCATTGCATTCCTCCAACAAGGCACGTTACGATACCCGCATGCCTCCATCCATGCCTCCGTGCCTCCATGTCTCTTATAATGGCTGTGTATCACGCATGGCAGCTGCCATGTATGAAAGGCATGGCCTTGTGAACTCGTCACTCACACGCCGTATGCGCGCATCAGTGAGTGTGAGTGCACACAAAACACAAGCATTCTCTTGCCACCCTTTCTTCTTTGCTGTCCCTTGCTCTCCCTTTGCCTTCCCTTTGCCTTTGCTCTGCCTTCCCTTTGCTCGGCCTTTTCCCTCCCTTTGCCCTCCCTTTGCTTGCCCATTGAATGTACCTCGCAGTCGCAGAACACATACTCGCACATCTCTTGCAATACCTCACTACACCGCACTCTATGCCAAGCTGGCCCCTTGTAATTCACCCTTTATTTCAAGTCTATATCTAAACCGCGCGTGGCACCCCTGTTTTTGGCAGACGCCTGCACAGCAACCAGCTTGCGGGAGTCATCCCTGACACGATACGCAGCTTAACTGCCTTAGTCTACCTGTGAGCCCGCTATAACAACCTTCTCAACATCCCGCGGTGCTGCACTCACTTGAGAGCTTTCTCTCACTCACCCTTTCCCTCAACCTGCAAGGTGTGATATGCAGGTGCTCCTGCCGTGCCATACCTCCCACGCTCTCCTACATTGTCTCGCAAATTGCATGCACATGGGCGCAGCTTCTAGTTTCATACCATCCTTACGTTAACCCATCGTTCTTATACCAAAACCCATCTCTTATATGGTTGCTGCACAACTCCTGCTCCTTGGTCATCCCTCTCTATCCACCTGGACCTACCCGTTTCCCCTTTCCACTGCCCCCCCTCGGCACGAGCATTAGGTCACTCGCATACAACCAGCTGTATGGCACCTTGCCCGCGTCTCTCTCGCAGCTCACGGATTTGAAAGAATGGTAAGCACAACAAGCACCAGTCACTGGCCTACGTGGTGACTCAATCGTCTTACTCCGGCACTGTGAACCACCCGCTGTCATTGATGCATGCTCACTTCACCTTGCTCATACACTCTTACCTTACCCGCTGCTCTTCTTCTCCCTCCTACTGGTGCCGGTAACCCATACCAGCACAGCTCTCCTGAATGCAGTGTTGACCTTTATTTCCCTCCTCCTCCTCCTCCTCCTCCTCCTCCTCCTCCTCCTCCTCCTCCTCCTCCTCCTCCTCCTCCTCCTCCTCCTCCTCCTCCTCCTCCTCCTCCTCCTCCTCCTCCTCCTTTCCCCTCCTCCTCATAGCATTCACAGCCGTATAATCATCTGCTTCTCAGATTCCTTTCGCAAACCTGCTGCCTGTTTTTCTTACCCCCTCAACCCACCACCACCCCCACTTCCCCTTCCTCTTCCCCTCCCCTTTCCAGTGATCTCTCACACAACTACCTCACAGGTCGCCTTACAAACACCACACAGTTCAGAATGGATCTTGCAAACAACTACCTATCCGGTGCTATCTCAGAGCCCACCTGCACGCAGCACAACATCATCGCCAATTGCTTCACACTCGACAACGCATGCAGCTCTGACCTGCTGCAGAGGCCAGCAGCAGAGTGTGCAGCGTTTTGCGGGATCACCAACGCGACATCTGCATGTGAAGGCCAGGGGACTTGCTATCCGGACGGGCCCAGCTTGGTGCCCACTTGCATGCGCTGCGACCCGGGGTCTCTGCAGCTTCCAGGAAACACCTGCATTGCTGAAGGTACACACATATAAACGTGCCCTTTGCTTAAAGAAGAAACAAGGGTCGCCCACCCTTTACACACAGCTTCGCCCATCCTTGGCTGTAGCATGGGCATCACAAGCAGAGTAAGAGCAGGTGCACGCACTGGAACAAAACACCATCCCTCTGCTTCCTTCCTTCCTCTTCACTGCCTCCCCTCGCATCCCTTCAGAGTGGGTGAAGACCCTCCCTGTCAGCAGCCCCATCCTCCCGCCCTTCACCATACTCACCAAGGGCACCAAGCGGGAAACAGCCGGGAAGTTCATGGCAAAGCCAGTCACCCTCTTCGCATACCCTTCCGGTCTGCCCCAATCCCTGGGATGCGGTGTGGAGCTAGCGTTCACTGTCAACTTCACCTTCTCCCTTGTTCCCGAGTCTGGCGCTGCCGGGTCCAACGGCTTTGCGTTTGTCATTGCAGCAAAGGCCAAGGTGGGGAGGGGGGACGGCGTGGGGTATGGCGGGGTGGGGCCGCGGAGCCTGGCGGTGGAGTTTGACACGTTGCAGAACGGCAACCACAGCGATGTCAGCCGGCAGCACGTGGGGCTCAATATCAACGGCCTGGATCGATCCTTGGTCGCTGAGGTGTCCCCTTACATGCTCACGGATGGCAACGCATATACGGCATGGGTGGACTATGAGCCTGGTGATCCCGGGGATCCCGGCACCATGCGGGTGTTTCTAGCTGATTCCAGGAGGAAGCCAGAGGAGCCGCTGTTGCAGGAGGAGTTTTCCCTGTGTGTGGTGCTGCAGGGTGGTGTGCGGCAGAGCGCGTTCTTCTTTGGGTTTGTGGCGTCCACTACGGTGAAGCCGTTCCAGCTGCATGGCATTGTGCGCTCTGCCGTGCAAACAGGTCAGGGCTTGCTGGGTGGGGTGATGCGGATGGGGGGATGGGGATGCGGGAATGGGGATGGGGACGGGGGGATGGGGATGGGGATGGCGATGGGGATGGGGAAGGGATGGTGATGAGCTTGGGAGTGGTGTTGTTGCAATTGTCATGAAATTAATGGGTAACGAGGGGACCGGTGCAGGTTTGCAGTACTTCTGGTTACGTTGCAACCAGTTTGGTAAGGTAAGGTGTTGAGGTGGTAGCTGGTTCAAACGATCTTGCCTTGTCATTGCTTGCGATTCATGTGGCTGGTCCTCTCCTTGTCTCAAGGCCCGATCATGTGTCGATCGTGTACCTGTTGCTGTTATCTTTCTTTGTGCCGTGTGTGTGTGTGTGTGTGTGTGTGTGTGTGTGTGTGTGTGTGTGTGTGTGTGTGTGTGTGTGTGTGTGTGTGTGTGTGTGTGTGTGTGCGTGTGTGTGTGTGTGTGTGTGCTCCCACTCACAGGCGTGTTTCCACTCAAGCCAGTCCGCATCAAAGAGCAAGGTGAGCTCCCTCTGCCACACACACAAAAAGCAGCCTTGACATCTGTCATTTAGAACCAACATCAGAGTCACAAACCCTCATCCACATGCGCGCCTCTCTCCTTTTTCCTCCACCCCTTCCCCCCCTCACACAGCTCGCGGCCTTGCACTCACATCAGTCACATACGCTCCCCCTAGAGCCAGCCCCTTCCTGCGCTATGTGAGCACGGACTACGAACTGGCGTCCAACGATGACGACTCGTGGCGCATCCGTGATTTCCACACCTGGAACTCTTTAGACTTCCTCGCTTGGCTGGTCAAGGACCAGGCCGACTGCAGTGAGTGGAACGAGGGTGGCAAGTTGGATGGAGAGCACGAGGATGCTTCGGATTCAGGGAGTCTTATCAGTTCAAGCTTTCTGGACACTGGTGCATGTGTGTGCGTCACGGAAATGCACGTTCTTCCTCATCCCCGTGTCACATCCCTCACCCATCGCCATCTTGTTATTTTCCTTCTTCTTCTCCTTCTCCTCAGATGCATGCTGGGCGTACGCAGTGGTGGCGAGCATAGAAGCAGCGTACGGCATTGCACGGCATCAGAGTGCGCCACAGCTATCACTGGAGCCGCTCTTTGCAGCCATGGGGCTGGCTGGTGCAGACCAGTGCTCCTCTGGAGGCTCTCCCACTGAGGCTTTTGAGAAGCTCGTTGCCCTTGATGCCGGGAGTGGGCTCACTGGGGTCACTGAATCGGTAAGTCTTGAGTCGCCTCACTCACAGCTGGCAATGTAAGCACTCTTTGCAGCCGTGGGGTTGACTGGCTGACATGAGGCATCTCAGAAACCGATGCAGACAAGTGCTCGGCTGGAGGTTCACCTGCCGAGGATATTGAAGAGCTTGTTGCTCTTGAGTGACATGCACGCGAGGCATGCGCGGCCCTTGCTGGCCGACGGTGTTTCTATCGCTTCATTTATCTCCCAACAATCTCTATGTGCTCTGATCTGATCTGTCCAGATCTTATGATGTATATCGATTTGATTTTATCTGTTCTTTCATCAATATCGTTCTTGCAGACGACAAAGTACCCCATCCAGGGCTTTGAGCGCACATCATTCAAGGGGTATGTGGGGCTCATGCTGGCAGTGCGGCGGCAGCCAGTGGTGGTTCACATCGAAGCCTCTGCTGCCACGTTTGTCGGCTACGATGGGGTGAGCAGTCCGTGCATCGATGGGGTGAGCAGTCCGTGCATCGATGGGGTGAGCAGTCCGTGCATCGATGGGGTGAGCAGTCCGTGCGTCACCTAGGATGAAGGGAGTTCGTGCAGCACTCGTTTGGTGTGATCGTCTTGCAAAAAGATGTCCATCCGTAAGAATGCGGCGCATTCCCTTGTGTTGCAATGCAATGTCATGCTGGTTACTGAACATCTTCTCGGATGTGCTGTGCTGTTCTGTGCTGTCCTCTGTTTGTGCATCAGACGTTCAAGTACCAGGATCCTGACTGCTACACCGGCAATCTGAACCACGTTGTACTCGTTGTTGGCTACTTCATTAATAGAAACGACGGCAGCCAGAACCGCATTGCGCCGCCGTTTTGGATCATCCGCAACTCGTGGGGAGAGGAGTGGGGAGATAAGGGCCACATGCGCATGGACATTCAGGGAGGGGATGGCGTGTGTGGCATCAACGTGCTGCCTGGCATCTACCCCATTGTCAAGAGTGAGACATTTATTCCATCTTCGGGTTTATCTTTCAATGGCGATGGCAAGTTTGCCAGGCACATACACACCGACTGGCACTGAGCTTCCATGTACGCTACTACTAGGGTGACTTGAGTTGCACAGTCCCATTCCCGTTCCCCCTGTGCTACGATCTTGCATCTTCCATCTCAATGCACCTCCCTCCCTCACATGTATTCTCCTGTCTTTCCTCCAGTTCTGGGGGACCCATGCAGCAGCAACAGCTACAGGGGCGACCAGGATCTGTCCGGCATGAACCCGTGCGGTCGGTTCAGGTGCAATGCGGTGGATGACAGCAGCTATACCTGCAGCTGCACCATAGAAGGAGCTGCCAGGCAGCCGTTTGTTGAGGCTGACAACGGGAATGGCGCCAGCACGTGTGCTTATGGTAAGCTGCGGGTGGGTTCTACTGGGTACTGGGTTGTTAGGTTGCAACAGCACAGCAGCGCAGCACCTGCTGTGGCTGCAGCACCGGCAGGTTCAGTTCAGTTCATATTACTGAGAGTCAGAAGGAGCAGAGGTGTTAGGGGAGGTGAGGGGGCTTCGGAACCCCACATTTGTGGCAGCATGTTTGTGTTTCCTTTCTCTTCTTCCTCTTTGTCCCACCCATGTGCTATCTATCTGTCAGTGGACGTGTGTGGGTCGTACTTCAAGAACCCCTGCTACGTGGGCACATGCATCAACGACAGCAGAGGCTCCTACTCCTGCATCTGCCCTCCCAACTGCGTTGAAAGCACAACTGTCTATGACACCCCCACCTGCGACCCAGGTGAGAAGTTACTCTAGTGTTTGGCTGTGTGCGTTTCTCCTGCTCTTAATCTCCTTTTGTTTCCATCCCAAGTCCGTACTGTATGTCGTACAGCTATTTAGAGTTGGTGGCATGAATCTGCTCAATCTCCAACCTTGCCCCCTTTTCCTGACATCTTCGTCTCCCTCCTTCACTAACTCTCTACCTGCTTTGCAGCTAACACCACAGCCACCGCCATGACAGTCAGTGGAGACAACTGGTGGTGCTCAGATGTGTATCCTCTTGCCGGCCTCTCACTGGCTGATTTCACACTCCAAAATGCGGTAAGTGAACGAGGCAAAGGAATGGGACTCATGGGGTCGCCACTACTCAATTCCCTGTTGTTTTTTCTCCGGTCTAAAGTGGGCTTTTACACATCACCACAATATCATCAATCTCCCATGCTTTACTTCTCCATGTCTGAGACACTTCACTTGGTCTCATGCATTCTTGTTACTCCATGTTATGTTTGTATCGCATTGGTGTTGTGTACTAAGGTTTGTAAACCTCACGCCCATGCAAGGTATGATAAGGCCCTCTCACTCACCCTGCCCCTTGTCCCAATGTGCTCCGCAACAATTGCAGGCAGTAGACTGCACCGAGCCACTGCCCAGGGGCACCGTCCTCCAATTGACTGGCACACCCACCACACCCTGCACTGCTTTCTTCTACTCCCTCCATGTGAGATGCCATACCATGCCCTTGGGATTGCACCAACGTTTCAGTTGCTTTAAAGGCCGTCTTCTACTCTCTCCATGTGTTAATATCTGATACAATTCCAATAGGATTCCACCAACCGCACCGTGCACAGCAGGTCGTTCGAGCTTGTTGTCATCCCACCCTCACCTCAATGCCACGCAACATTCCCAGTACCAGATGCACTATGCAACCAGCACATGCACCCCGCCCCTCTGTTCTCCACCTCCCACACTATGTTCCAGGGAGACCTCTGTTCCACCATCGCCGATCAGACCAACTTGAACGAAGCTTCTCTTACTGCGCTCAACCCCGGGCTTGACTGCGCCGAGCCCATCAAGGCGGGCCGTTCTGTGTGCATCGAGCGCAACCCCGCTTTTGCCTTCACCGTCCCCGAGTGTGTGAAGCACGGCATGCTCACACCGCAAGACACGTGCGACCGGCTGCTTCAGAGGACTGTGAACGAGCCGAACCTGAGCGCAAACCACTGGGCTGAGCTCTACCGCAACAATCCCGGCCTCACTTGCTCGGATAGCATCCCTGCCTCTGCCTCTGTTGTTGGCAGCAAGATTGGCGTGCAGGTGAGGTCTTGTGATTGTGGGGAGAGAGAGGAGAGGGTAGGGAGATGGGAGGAAACAGAAGGGAACAGCTATTGTGGACAAGGATGGTTGTGCTCTGTCTGCTGTCAGTGCCCACCTGGGGGAAGGCACACTCTTATTGCCACCTCGCCTTTTTTTTTCTACAAGTTTTTTTATCTTCACTTCTGGTCAGGCCTTGTCATTTTTAGGTTTCTTGAACTTCCTACTCATTTCATGCACTTTGCACATGCACTTGGGCATCTTGCTATCCCAGGTTTGTCTTAGGGCAGACTGTTGGTCATTCAGATTGGGATTCTGCAAGAAGGGGAGAGTCAAGCCTGTCCCACCATCAATGGCATGTTCAGCTGCTTACCGCTTTTACGGCGGAGCTACAACCACAGCTATTTCAAAGTTCTATGAGTATAATGCTAGGTCCTGCTCTGGAACTGTAGGAGAAAAATATATTTGTGTGCCAGCATCATTCTGACACTTCAACCAAGAAAGTGATGGGATTATAATTTTGTTCATAAACCCATGAATCCTTCGGACGCCGCGCACACGGGTTACTGTCGACAATGTTTGCATCCAAGGAATACCGTAATACCCCGGATAGAAGCGCACCTGCGCTTATAATAAAACATTGTTTTTTGGGGGGGTGCGCTTATAATTGAGTCAGATTTATAAGCGCATGCGCTTATAAAATGACAATTACAGAAATGTGTTTTAAATTCACCAAACTGTACATCTCTGTCGTGCAATTTCAATCTAATCAGAACATTACAGCATCCCACATCAGAGAATCGCGCGAGGGCGGTTTCAGCCGCCGCACAGGGGCGAGGACACGTCACAACGCAGAGGGATGTGTCAAGCTCGCCCCGAACCAATGTACGAGCCAGTCGCACGGAGTCGCTTGATCGCAGCGCAGAGGCACAGTCGTTCCCGAGCCCCCCCGCCTGCCCCTTTTTCGCTCGCACAACGCACAGGACAGTCGTTTCCAGCGCCCATCTTCCCTCCCCCCCCTCCCAACGATGTGCTGTCAGTCAGTCAGCTTCACGCCGTTTCGCTTCTCCTGCGAATCGCTCGCCCTCGAGCGAGTCAAACAAGTAGGAACGGATCTGGACTCGCTGCAAAAAGGGAAATCGTTACTGTATTAATTAGGATTTAATATTAGAATTATTGATGCGCTTATAATAAGTCAAGGTTTTACAGGGGGTGCGCTTATAATTGAGGATCGGCCATAAGCGCATTGCTCCAGATATAAGCGCATGCGCTTAACATAGGCCTGCGCTTATATCCGGGGCCATACGGTATCATGACATGACGAAGAAGTTGCCATACGGTAACATTCAATCCAACTACCATAATCACCGCGTTGTAGACCCCCTATAGTAGTAGACCCCCGGGTCCATATTACGAGTACTTTAATTGTGTCAGATGTAGGTAACACCCCCCAATATGGCAGGAAACATCATAAGCACCCCCCCTCCCTCCTCTCTCCTCCCCACCAACTCTGCGTACGGACCACTAGGCTCAGCCGGCTCGTCGGGAACAGGAGTCGTAAGCTTATGGTCAACAGCAAGTAGAGTGGATTGTGCGGAGGGGAACTGCAGGCGGAACCGCTGAAGGAGCTGCTGCACCATGGCTGACTGAGTCTGAGTGATGGTGCGCGCTATTCTAACCCTGGTGATTAGCAAGCCAAGCTAGTTGCACATCTCACCAATGTTAGTGCAAGTGTGTCTTTTCAGCATCTCATCCTTCACTAAAGCCAGAGCAACCTTGTGTGCAGCAGCAAACTCCAAGTCGTCGGCGTAAACACGGATAAAGAACGGCATCGGCCCCGTGCGAACGAAGAGGGAAGGCTCAGCACAGGATGTGAAGAAGCCGAGGTCAAAGAAAGTAGTACGCAGTGTGTTATGTCACTCTCGGAGAACCTGACGTGGACCTTAAAATGGCAGTCAAAAGCTCCACTAGGTCCCCTGAGAGAAAGAGCCAGTGAAGCCAGGAGGACGGTGCTGCCAGATCTGCTCATGGAGGCTACCCTGAAGAAAGGCCGTAGAAAAGTGTAGTGACCACAGCTTGTAGTCTCGTTGTGCAACAACGTGCAGCAGTACCTGAAGAGTGGTCATCTTCGTGGTGGGGGAGAAGGTATGAAAGAAGTCTACCACCTTTTGCTGTCGAAAGTCTTGCGCCACGTAGCATGCCTTGAAGACAGGCGGAGATCGACCGTTTCATTTTGAAGATCCACATGTCATAGACTACGTTCGCCCCAAGAGGGGGGATTTCGACGACATAGGTGTCAAGGTGAGAGAGGAATGATGTCGACTAGTTTGGGGCATGGGGTACAAAAGTGACGAGAGAAAAGTTGTACCCCCTAAGAAACACCCCTACAAAACCTAAACCTAAATTATATAAATCATATAATTTGACACACCCCCATAGGTGAAGTAGGGGGATAGCCAAACCTAACAGGGGTCACAAGACCAGTTCACATGCATGTTTATAACACAGCAAGAGATGCAGTGATCACATCCTAGCAAAAGTAAACATGCAGGCATATATATATATATAGTGATCACAGTACAAGCAGGGTCAAGAAGTAAGCAAGTGAGGTCCAGTAGGCACAAGGCCTAGCAGAGTGCAAAAGCGCTGATGGTCAACAGGCGGAAGCGCCTTGGTGAACACATCAGCAGTGTTGGCCTCAGTGGCCACGTAACGCAGACAAAGCTGACCACGCTGCTGCAGCTCTCGAGCAAGAAAGTACCGCAGAGCAATGTGCTTCGTTCTGTGCTCCAGTCTGTGCTCCTGACACAAGGCAATGGCAGCCTTGTTGTCGACGTATAGCACTGGAGGAGAACCAGGCCGCTCTCCAAGGTCGGTCAGCAGGTAGGTCAGCCAGCGTAGCTCCTGGGCAGCCATGGCTGTGGCGTAGATCTCAGCCTCACAACTGGAGCTGAGAACAGAAGAAGAGCGTGTAGAACGCCAGGAAACTGAGCCTGAGCCAAGGCTGAAGGTGTAACCCTGTGACGACCGCTGAGTAGCCTGGTCGTCTGCCCAAGAAGCGTCTGAGTGCCCTGTGAGAACAGGCCGGTCTCGCCCTCCAAGCACTAGCCCCATGCCCGACGTACTGCACAAGTAGCGCAACACCCTCTTAGCTGCATCCATGTGCTCCTTCCGGTGACGGCCGGGAGCGACATAGCGTGCAAGGATGCTAAGAGGGTATGCAAGGTCTGGTCGTGTGCAGGTCATCAGGTACATGAGGCAACCCACAAGCTCTGGATACGGGCCACTCGGCTCTACGGACTCATCCGAAGGCAGAGCTGAGAGCGAGTGTCCCGTAGGCAGAGGAGTGGGCTGAGGCGAGGAGTACGTGAAGCGGAAGCGCTGAAGGACCTGCTGCACCATGTGTGACTGAGTCAGGGTGATGGTGCGCCGTGCTCTGTCCCGGGTGATCCGCAAGCCAAGGTAGCTTGTCAGTTCACCCAGGTCTGTGCACGTGTGTCTCTTCTGCAGCTCCAACTTCACGTGGGCGAGACCAGCTCTGTCCGCTGTGGCAAAGACCAAGTCGTCGACGTACACGAGGATGTAGAACGGCGGCAGCGAGGTGTCGGTGCGTAGAAACAGCGACGGGTCAGCAGTAGAGGGAGCAAACCCAAGAGCCGCAAGTGTCGTGCTCAGTGTGTCGTGCCACTCACGCGGTGCCTGGCGGAGACCGTAGACCGGCCGCTGAAGCCTCCACTGGGTGCCAGGGGGAACCGACCGAGTGAAGCCAGGAGGGCGGCGCAGCCAGATCTCCTCGTGCAGGCTGCCCTGCAAGAAAGCTGTGCTGAAGTCAAGAGAGTGAAGCTCGTAGTCGCGCTGAGCGGCTATGTGCAGCAGCACCCGAAGAGTAGTCATCTTCGGGGTGGGGGAGAAGGTCTGAAAGAAGTCAACTCCCTCTCGCTGACTGAAGCCCCTAGCCACGTAGCGCGCCTTGAAGACAGGCGGAGAACCCGGCGGTCGCTTCACCCTGAAAATCCACATGCCACTGACGATGTTCGCCCCAGGAGGGGGAACCTCGTCGACGTAAGTGCCAGTGGACTTCCAGGAAGCCATCTCTGCGTCCATGGCTGTCTGCCACTGAGAGGAGTAGGGACCCGCCATCGCCTCAGTGTAGGAGCGCGGGGTCGGGATGTCTGGTGCATCCGGGTCTCCCTCAGGGGCAACAAGCATGGACACGAGATGAGGCACAGCAGCAGCAAAGCAGTGAAACTCCTCCTGTCTGTCCTCAAGGACGTCCGTGCCAAGAGCACACTCACCCCCGACGGACGGAGGACAGGCAGACTCAGACTCAGCAACTAGGCTAGCAGCGTAGTCCAGGCGACAGCGAGAAGCAAAGTCAACCAGCTCAGCGACCAGAGCAGACGCAGCAGCGGACTCAAAAGACGGGTCAGTGACGACAGTAGCGAGAAAACGCGTGACAGTGGGACTGGCAGCACGACGGGAGTCAGACTCCGGGTCAGGAAGAGTAGGCAGTGAAGACTCAGGAGGAGACGGCAGCGGGACACGCTGCGGAGCAGTGGAGGGACGCAGAGTCATGTAGTGAGTGCCCGGGACAGGAGGAGGACGCTCACGCGGGGCACGACGACCGGTGCGCGCAGTACGGACAGGCGACGCTGGACGTGACTCAGGCGCACGACGCTCAGTAAGGCCTCCCGTGGGACCAGTGTAGGGAGAGGGACCAGGGAGAGGGGAGGCGGGCGGTAACTGTGACTGCGACTGGACTGGCGTGAGACCAAGAACCTGCTGAAGGAGCGGGACAAAGTAGGGTCGCGGCCGCGTAGCGGCTCCAGAACCAGAAGAGACAGCAGCGGCGGGGTCCTCAGCACCAGCGACAACGCCAACGTCCGGGTCCGCAGCACCAGCAGCAGCTCCAACGCCCGGGTCCTCAGCACCAGCGACAACGCCAACGTCCGGGTCCTCAGCACCAGCAGCAGCTCCAACGCCCGGGTCCTCAGCACCAGCGACAACGCCAACGTCCGGGTCCTCAGCACCAGCGACAACGCCAGTGTCCGGGTCCGCAGCACCAGCAGCAGCTCCAACGCCCGGGTCCGCAGCACCAGTGACCACACCAGCGTCCGGGTCCGCAGCACCAGCAGCAGCTCCAACGCCCGGGTCCTCAGCACCAGCGACAACGCCAACGTCCAGGTCCTCAGCACCAGGGGCACCACTCCGGAGACTGCAGCGCCGCGCGTACCACTCTCGGATCTGCTGAATGGGGGGGAGCTCCTGGGCAGGAGGGGAAGTACTGGGACGAGCTCCAGAAGCTCCGCTCCGGAGGCGGCAGTACTGTAGGTACCTCTCCTGCAGCTGCTGGGAGGACAGAGCTCCTCCAGACGTAGTGCGCTCAGGCTCAACACCCCCAGACGCAGCACCCCCAGTCGCCACACCCCCAGGCTCCGCACCCCCAGGCTCAGTACCCCCAGGCTCCGCACCCCCAGGCTCGGGACTGTCAGGCTCCGCACTCTCAGGCTCAGCACCTCTGGCAGGGCGGGACTCGACAGCTACCTCAACAGGGTCAACCGGGTCTACCTGGGACACACCTGAGGGAGCGGCACCCTGAGGGGGGAGGGGGTCTACCACAGCAGCACCTGGTGCGAGGAAGAGCGGCGGTGGGGGGAGTGGGGCAGTGCGGTAGGGGAAGAGGCGATAGAAGGGGACAGACTCGTCAAAAGTGACGTCCTGAGAGGCCAGAACCCGGCGCGAGGCGACGTGGTAAAACTGCCAGCCAGGCGCGTCGGGGACAAAGCCAAGAAAGACACAGGGAACAGCGCGACGCGAGATCTTGTCCGCAGACGTATCGCGGACAAAGGCTCGGGATCCCCACACCCGGAAACGCGACGCATCACCAACCTCTCCCGTCCACCGCAGAGTCGGGGAAGTCTCCGGGAAGGATGTCAAACATTATATATGTTATGCTTGTGTAGGCTACAGTGGGTTAGCCTATAGGGGGTACACAATTCTAGGGTTTCCTACTTGTACTCATTTCACTGCTAGTTCATTCATTCCTGTTCGCTTATTCTCACATGGTATAGAGCGGGTCCTTCTACGGACCGTTTTTTGGGCCCACCGAAGCGCCCCCCGAGGCGCGATCTTTTTTTTTTTTTTAGCGACCCCTCGGGTCGCCATTTCCCCTGCGGCCCCGCCGCCTTCACTGACGCGGCCCCACCGCCCTCTCTGTCGCGGCCCCGCCGCCTGCTCTCACGCGGCCCCGCCCCGGCTCCTTCGCGGCCCCGCCGCCTGCTCTCGCGCGGCCCCGCCCCGGCTTCTACGCGGCCCCGCCCCGGCTTTCACGCGGCCCCGCCGACGGCTTTGTCGCGGCCTCGCCCAGGCCCTTACGCGGCTCCGCCGCCTGCTCTCACGCGGCCCCGCCCCGGCTCCTTCGCGGCCCCGCCGCCTGCTCTCGCGCGGCCCCGCCCCGGCTTCTACGCGGCCCCGCCCCGGCTTTCACGCGGCCCCGCCGACGGCTTTGTCGCGGCCCCGCCCAGGCCCTTACGCGGCTCCGCCGCCTACTCTCACGCGGCCCCGCCCCGGCTCCTTCGCGGCCCCGCCGCCTGCTCTCGCGCGGCCCCGCCCCGGCTTCTACGCGGCCCCGCCCCGGCTTTCACGCGGCCCCGCCGACGGCTCTGTCGCGGCCCCGCCCAGGCCCTTACGCGGCCCCGCCGCCTGCCCCCGTCGCGGCCCGGTCACCTCCTGACGGCCCCGCCGTCCCTTCGTGACGGCCCCGCCGTCCCTTCCTGACGGCCCCGCCGTCCCCTCCTGACGGCTCCTGCCGTCCCCTTCTACCGGCCCCGCAACTGCACCTGCTGGCCCCGCCGCTGCACCTACCGGCCCCCCCACCACCCACCCCCCCTTTTTCCCGTCGCCCGTCGCGGCTCCTTCGGGGGCCGCAAGCGGCCCCCTCAGGTCGCCCCGACAGGCGACCTGAGAGGCCAGCAGAGGGGTGGCAGGTGTGTGGCCTCCCCTGCTTCTCCTCCTCCTTCATCTCCCACTGCAGCAGCCGAGCCGCCCCACAGCCGAGCCGCCCTGCCGCCGAGCCGCCCTGCCGCCGAGCCGCCGAGTCACCGAGCTACTGAGCTGCAGTTGCTGCTGAGCCGCCTTGCCGCCGAGCCGCCCGAGTCGCCCGAGCCGCCGAGCCGCCGAGCTGCCGAGCCGCTGAGTCGCCGAACCTACTCTTCCCACCACTGGTGAGCTCTTGCCCTGCTAGCACGCTGCGCGTCGCCTGCTTGCCTGCCTGCCCTGCCTTTTGGCTTGCCTGGCTGCCTGCCTCCCTGCTGCTAGTCCTGCTCCTGCTTCTACTTGCGGAGCCAAATGCAGCCCCAGCGACACCGGCGTGAGTCCCTCACGCCGCAGCAGCTGCGTGAGTGGTACGCTGGTTGGGGCTGTAGGGGTGGCGACGCTACTCCTACTACCACTCCTGCTGCTTCTACTCGTGGTGGCGGCCAGATGCAGCTCCCGCGACCCTCTCGCGTGTCTCTCACGCCTCGCCAGCTTCGTGAGTGGTACGCTCAGAGTGGAGGGTCTCTCAGTGCTGTTCGCTGCTCTTACGTGATTCGCACTGGTACTCGGACTGGTCAGCCTTGTGGGACACGTAGTCATACACCGTCCCGCTGCTTCGCCCGTCTGAGCGACGCCTGGCGTACCGTGTTTGGCGACGAGGCTGAGCTTCCCGACTGGGAGGAGTTGCTTAGGCAGAGGGTAGATATATATGCTCTTGACTATGATGCTATTCTCACTGCCATGTATGCATTGCCTACTAGTGCTGACCGTGCAGGTCACCTGTGCGTCCCGCCTGACCCAGGTATAGGACCTGCTGCTCTAGCTACTGGTGAGGCTGCTGCTCTGGGTGCTAGTGAGTCTCCTGCTCCAGGTACAGGTGCGGCTGCTGCTCTAGGTGCTAGTGAGTCTGCTTCCTCAGGTGCGGGTGAGGCTGCGCTCTCAGGTACCGCGTTGGCTTCGGCCTCCCTCACCTTTACACTTGACTCTGGGGCTTCTCGCTCCTTCTTTCGGGACCGCACCACACTCACGCCGCTTGGTCGGCCGGTTGCAGTCTCCCTGGCTGACCCCTCTGGGGGTCCTGTCCTCGCTCACTTCTCCACTGTCCTCCCGTGTCCGGCTGCCCCCTCGGGCACCCTGTCTGGCCTGTACCTCCCCTCGTTCTCGACGAACTTGGTGAGTGGTGCAGACCTCCAGGATGCGGGGGCTCACCAGTTCACTCCTGCGAGTCAGCGGGTGACCCACTGCACGGACGCACGCACAGGCCGGCACCTGGCCACGTTCTCGCGTCGGCCGGGGTCGAGCCTCTACACCCTGACCACTAAGTCTCCTCCTGTCCCCGCGTCCGGTCAGGTAGCAGCGTCGGGTCAGGTGTTTGCTGCTGCGTCCAGGTCTGGTCCTGAGTCTGCCCCCTGTACTTGTCGCCTCCTGTCTCACGAGACTCTCCTGTGGCACCACCATCTTGGCCACCCCTCCTTGCCCCGTCTTCGGAGCATGGCTTCCCGTGTCCTTGTCTCTGGTCTTCCCCAGTCTCTCCCTCCTCTCCCCTCCGGGCCAGGACCTTCCTGTGTCCCCTGTGTCGAGGGTCGCCTCCGGGCTACTCCTCACTCCTCCCACTTCCCCCCGACAGAGGCTCCCCTGCAGACGCTTCACATGGATGTGTGGGGCCCAGCCCCCGTCCGTGGGCAGGATTACGAGCGCTACTTCCTGTTGGTGGTTGACGACTACTCGCGTTACACCACAGTCCTCCCCTTGCGCAGCAAGGGTGAGGTCACTGAGGTGCTGATCGACTGGATCCGCGAGGCTCGTCTCCGGCTCAGGAAGAGCTTCGGCTCGGACTTTCCTGTTCTGCGTCTGCACTCGGACAGAGGCGGAGAGTTCTCCTCTGGCCTTCTGCGTGCCTACTGTCGTGCGCGAGGCATCCGCCAGGCCTTCACGCTTCCGGACTCACCACAGCAAAATGGGATTGCTGAGCGCCGCATTGGCATGGTCATGGATGTCGCTCGTACGTCCATGATGCATGCGGCTGCCCCCCATTTTCTGTGGCCGTTTGCGGTGAGGTACGCGGCGCATCAGCTCAACCTTCACCCCCGGGTCTCTCGGCCTGCGATGTCCCCAGCCTTGCTGTGGACAGGGAAGGTTGGCGATGCGTCTGTGTTCCGTGTCTGGGGATCTCGGGCGTTTGTCCGCGACTTGTCTGCGGACAAGCTGTCCCCTCGTGCTGCTCCCTGTGTCTTCCTTGGCTTCCCCACTGACGCCCCAGGGTGGCAGTTTTACCACCCCTCCTCTCGTCGTGTTCTGTCCTCCCAGGACGTCACGTTCGACGAGTCAGTCCCCTTCTACCGTCTCTTCCCCTACCGCACTCCTTCCCTCCCCCCTCCCCCGGACTTCCTTGTACCGGTTCCCCCCCCGGTAGACCCCCTCCCCCCTCAGGTTCCTTCCCCCTCAGGTGTGTCCCAGGTAGACGCCGTTGACCCGGTCGAGGTTACAGGTGACTCTGGTGCTGCTGCGGGTGCTGAGCCTGGGGGTGCTGACTCTGGGGGTGCTGTGCGTGGGGGTGCTACTGCTGGGGGTACTGGGCCTGCGGGTGCTACTGCGGAGAGTGCGGAGCCTGGGGGTGCTGAGCAGGGGGGTGCTGTGCCTGGAGGTGCTGCTGGAGCTGGAGCTGGAGCTTCTTCGACCGTCGAGGGTGCGGGTGCTGCCGGTCCCGGAGCTACTGGACCTGCGGGTCCTCCTGGAGCTGGAGCTGCTGAGGGCGTTGGTGCTGAGCCTGCTGCTGTTGGTCCTGCCGCTGGAGGTGTGGGTGGCGCTGGTGCTGTCTCTGAGGGCGCTGGTGCTGTCCCTGCTGCGTCTGGAGCTGCTGAGCCTGGGGTTTCTCCTGCTGCTGCGTCTCGCCGGGAGCCCCTCTCTCCACAGGAGCTGCGCGAGTGGTACGCTCGCCGCTGGAGGCGTGCTGCTGAGTCTGGAGGTGCTGCTGGAGCTGGAGCTGGAGCTTCTTCGACCGTCGAGGGTGCGGGTGCTGCCGGTCCCGGAGCTGCTGGACCTGCGGGTCCTCCTGGAGCTGGAGGTGCTGAGGGCGTTGGTGCTGAGCCTACTGCTGTTGGTCCTGCCGCTGGAGGTGTGGGTGGCGCTGGTGCTGTCGCTGAGGGTGCTGGTGCTGTCCCTGCTGAGTCTGGAGCTGCCGCGCGGCCTCGGCCGTACTTCGTTCCGCTCCTACAGCAGGTTCTTGGTCTTTCTCCTTCGGTAGAGTGTCCACAGCCTGTCCAGTCGCAGTCACTGTTGGAGCCTTCCTCTCCTCTGCCTGCTCCCTCTCCTTACACTGGTCCTACTTGAGGTCTTGCTGAGCGTCGTGAGCCTGCGTCTCGTCCCGCGTCGCCTGTTCGTGTTGCTCGCGCTAGTGGTCGCGGTTCGCGTCAGCGTCCTCCTCCTGTCCCTGGCACGCACCGGATGTCTTTGCGTCCGTCCACTGCTCCTCTGCGTGCCCCTTTGCCTTCGCCTCCTGAGTCCTCTCTTCCTGCGCTTGCCGACCCTAAGTCGGACTCTCTTCGCGCTGCCAGTCCTACTGTCACGCGTTTGCTTGCTACTCTCGTCACTGACCCCTCTTTTGAGTCCACTGCTGCGTCTGCTCTAGTCGCTGAGCTCGTTGACTTTGCTGCTCGCTGTCGTCTCGACTACGCTGCTGGTCTTGTTGCTGAGTCTGAGTCTGTCTGTCCTCCGTCCGTCGGGGGTGAGTGTGCTCTTGGCACGGACGTCCTAGAGGACAGACAGGAGGAGTTACAGTGTCTAGCGGCTGCTTCACCTCATCTCGCGTCTGTACTGCTTGCCCCTGAGGGAGACCCGGATGCACTAGACATCCCGACTCCACGTTCTTACGCGGAGGCCGTAGAGGGTCCCTACTCCTCTCAGTGGCAGGCAGCTATGGATGCAGAGATGGCTTCCTGGAAGTCCACAGGCACCTACGTTGACGCAGTTCCCCCTCCTGGGGCGAACATCGTCAGTGGCATGTGGATCTTCCGGGTGAAGCGGCCGCCGGGCTCTCCACCTGTCTTCAAGGCGCGGTACGTTGCTCGTGGCTTCAGTCAGCGGCAGGGAGTTGACTACTTTCAGACCTTCTCTCCCACCCCGAAGATGACCACTCTTCGGGTGCTGCTGCACATAGCCGCTCAGCGCGACTACGAGCTTCACTCTCTCGACTTCAGCACTGCGTTCCTGCAGGGTAGCCTGCACGAGGAGATCTGGCTGCGCCGTCCACCTGGCTTCACTGGGACTTTCCCTCCTGGCACCCAGTGGAGCCTCCGACGGCCACTCTACGGTCTCCGCCAGGCACCGCGTGAGTGGCACGACACACTGAGGACTACGCTTGCGGCTCTTGGGTTTGCTCCTTCTACTGCTGACCCGTCGCTGTTTCAGCGCACCGACACTTCACTGCCGCCGTTCTACATCCTCGTGTACGTCGACGACTTGGTCTTTGCCACAGCGGACACTGCTGGACTCGCCTACGTGAAGTCCGAACTGCTGAAGAGACACACGTGCACAGACCTGGGTGAACTGCGCAGCTACCTTGGCTTGCAGATCACTCGGGACAGAGCACGCCGCACCATTACCTTGACTCAGTCACACATGGTGCAGCAGGTCCTTCAGCGCTTCGGCTTCACGTACTCCTCGCCTCAGGCCACTCCTCTGCCTACTCGCCACTCACTCTCAGCTCTGCCTTCGGATGAGTCCGTAGAGTCGAGTGGTCCGTATGCAGAGCTTGTTGGCTGCCTCATGTACCTGATGACCTGCACACGACCTGACCTTGCATATCCTCTGAGCATTCTTGCACGCTATGTTGCTCCTGGGAGACACAGACCAGAGCACATGGCTGCAGCGAAGAGGGTATTGCGCTACCTGTGCAGTACGTCGGGCATGGGGCTTGTGCTTGGAGGGCGGAGTCCAGTGGTCCTTACCGGCCACGCGGACGCTTCTTGGGCTGACGACCAGGCTACGCAGCGGTCGTCACAGGGTTACACCTTCAGCCTTGGTTCCGGCTCTGTCTCGTGGCGGTCTACTCGCTCGTCTTCGGTTCTCGGCTCCAGTTGTGAGGCTGAGATCTACGCCGGGGCCATGGCTGCACAGGAGCTTCGCTGGCTCACCTACCTGCTGACTGACCTTGGAGAGCCGCCTCGTTCTCCTCCAGTGCTGTACGTAGACAACAAGGCCATGCTGGCCTTGTGTCGAGAGCAGCGCTTGGAGCACAGAACGAAGCACATTGCTCTCCGCTACTTCCTTGCTCGTGAGCTGCAGCAGCGTGGTCAGTTGCGACTTGCGTACGTGGCCTCTGAGGCCAACACTGCTGATGTGTTCACCAAGGCACTCGCGCCTTGTGACCATCAGCGCTTTTGCACCCAGCTGGGTCTTGTGCCTGTCTTGCCTCACTTGCTCTCCTCTTGACTTCACTTGTACTGTGACATATATATATACCTGCTCTTGCTTGTCTAGTTTTATATATATGTCTGTACTCCTGCATGTGAACTGGCCTCTGGCCCTGCTCTTGTGCTCGGACTGTGTGGTGACTTTGTGATCCACCCTGAGCTTGCTTTGCTTTGCTTGACTGGTCTTGTGACCCCTTGTTCTCCCCCACTTTGCCTATGGGGGTGTGTCAAACATTATATATGTTATGCTTGTGTAGGCTACAGTGGGTTAGCCTATAGGGGGTACACAATTCTAGGGTTTCCTACTTGTACTCATTTCACTGCTAGTTCATTCATTCCTGTTCGCTTATTCTCACAAAGGAGACACGGGGCCAGAGGTTGAGCTGATGCGCTGCGTAACGGACCGCAAACGGCCACAGAAAGTGGGGAGCAGCCGCATGGGTCAGGGAGGTACGAGCGACCTCCATGACCAAGCCAATGCGGCGCTCAGCGACCCCATTCTGCTGTGGAGAGGCCGGAAGCGTGAACGACTGCTCGATGCCGTGCTCAGCACAGTAGGCTGCCAAGAGGTCGGAGGCGAACTCACCACCTCTGTCAGAGTGCAAGCGTAGGACTGGAAAGTCCGAGCGAAAGCGCTTGCCTAGCTGGAGACGGGCTCGGCTGATCCAGGGGATCAAGACATCAGGGACGTCACCCTTGCTGCGCAGGGGGAAGACCGTGGTGTAGCGCGAGTAGTCGTCGACAACTATCAGGAAGTACCGCTCCTGACCCTGACCACGGACGCGGGCTGGGCCCCACACGTCCATGTGTAGCGTCTGCAAAGGAGCAGTCGTCGGGGGGAAGGAGGAGGAGTGGGGAGCGGCGCGCTGCCGCCCCTCAACACAGGGAATGCAGTCGGGAGCAGGTGAGGGGGGGAGGGGAGGGAGAACCCGAGGGAGACCAGAGACAAGCTGCCGCTTGTGCATGGCACGAAGGCGCTGCACAGACGGGTGGCCAAGTCGGTGGTGCCAAAGGACAGTGTCGTGCGCCAGAGAGCGACACGAGCAGGGGGCGGACAGCTGACCTGACGCCGACGCAGACGCGGACGCAGCTACCTGAGGGGACTCAGTGGTCAGTGTGTACAGGTCCGACCCCGGCTCCCGAGTAAAGGTAGCCAGGTGGCGACCCGTCCGGGCACACGTGCAGTGGGTCACTCGCTCGTAGGCAGGGGTGGTCTGGTGAACACCCCCATCCTGTAGCTCACATCCTGCCACCAAGTTCGTAGAGAACGAGGGGAGGTAGAGACCCGACAGCGTGCCGGACGGGACTGCAGGACAAGGGAGGACAGTGGAGTGAGTCGCAACGACTGGACCCCCAGTGGGGTCAGCTAGCGAGACTGCAACCGGCCGAGCAAGAGGCTCAAGGACAGTGCGGTCACGAAAGAAGGAGCGGGAAGCACCTGAGTCAAGAGTGAAGGTGTGGAGTGCGGCGGTCGGCTCAGTACCAGGGGCGACTGGGGCTATAGCACCTAGGGCAGCAGCCTCACCAGGACCTGGGGCAGCAGACACACTAGTACCTAGGGCAGCAGCCTCACCAGGACCTGGGGCAGCAGACACACTAGTACCTAGGGCAGCAGCCTCACCAGAACCTAGGGCAGCAGACACACTAGCACCTAGAGCAGCAGCCTCACCAGAACCTGGGACAGCAGTCTCACAAGTACTGAGAGCGGGAGCCTGACAAGTCACAATGCCCGGGTCGGGCGGAACACGCAGGTACTGAGCACTCTCTCCACTAATAGACATCGCATACATGGCAGTGAGAATAGCATCAAAGTCTAAAGCCCAAATATCAACACCCTTCTTTTCCAGCTCAGGCCAGTGGGGCAGCTCAGCACCCCCAGGAAACTGGGCGCGCCACGCGTCAGTAAGGCGCTGGTAGCAGCGCTGCGTGGGGTGCGGCCTCCCACACGGCAGGCCCTTGCGGTCACCAGTGCGGTGGACGTACGTGCAAGTGGAACCACGCTGTGCGTACCACTCACGGGCGGCCTGGAGGGTCGGGGCGTGCTGCTGACCCTGGCCACCACTAGCGTCTCCACGACCACCACCGCCACCGCCACCGCCTCGGCCACCTCCACCCCTGCCGCGACCACGACCACCACCGCCGCCGCTGCTACCGCCGCTGCCGCCACTACTCCCGCCGCCGCTGTCACTACCCCCACTGCCACCACCAGTGTCTCCAAACCCACCGCCACCCCCACTGCCGCCACCCCCACCGCCCCCGCCTCCACCCCCACCCTTGCCCCCCCTGCTCTTGCGACGCCCGCTCGAGGCAGACGCAGCCCCGACCTTCTCAGCACCAAGGAGGTCGACAGCAGCAGCAGTGGCGACAGAGGGGAGAAGGGGGGAAGGGGAACACCCCTCAAAGAAGGGGTGGCGGGGCTCGCCACGAGAGGCACCTACGGCGACGATGCTCGCCTCAGCTGCAAGTAGATCCTTCTCAAGGATGGCGATGGTGAGCTCAGTAGGGGAGCAAGCAAGAAGAGAGTCCCTGACTGCGCGCAGTGAGTCAGGGAGGCGGGTGACAATGTGGTAGAGCGTGAGCCAGAGCGGTGGGGGGTTGCTGGCGAGGAACTCGGCAGGCATAGCAGCGCGAAAGCGGGCCTCACTGGTCTTAAGGTGAGTAATGAGATCGGCAACGGTCTGAAAAGAGGCCAGGTCAGGGAAGAGGTAGGGTAGGGTGAGGCGGCCTAGGGTGGCAGACGCAGGCGAGGAGTAGCGGGCAACGACGGCTGTGTACAGGTCCTGAGCAGTCTTGCACTGGCCGAAGTGCTCGCGCTCATCTAGCGGTAGCGAGTTGCGGATAGCAAAGCGAGCATGCGCGTCGCGGGTCTGCCACTGGGAGCGTAGCGTGCTGGCAGCAGAGGAGTCAGGGGCAGTAGCATGGCCGAGGGCATGATCATACAGGGAGATGTCTTCCTTGGCAGTGAGCTGTAGGAAGAGGTGGAGATCCTCAAGCCAGGTGTCAAATTTCACTGGGCGACCCTCAGCATCGAAGGCTAGGACAGGAGCGCTAGCCATGATAGCAGGAGGAGGAACAGTCGAAAATGGAAGGATAACAGGAACAGCAGCAGTTGGGACAGCTGCGGCAGTTGCTGCAGTTGAGTCGGCGACGGCAGCTGCTGCAGGAGGTGCGGCTGTTGCCGCTGCTGGAGATGCGGAGGCGGTCGTTGCTGGGTCGGCGGCGGCCACTGCTGCAGAGGCAGCGGCGGCTGATGCTGATGTAGCTACGGCGGCCGCTGCAGGAGATAGCGGCGGCTGCTGCTGCAGAAGATGTGGCAGCTGCTGCTGCAGTAGATGATGCGGCGGCTGCTGGTGAAGATGCGGCAGTTGCCGCTGTAGGATGTGGCGGCGGCTGCTGCTACAGTAGATGCGGCAGTTGTCGCTGCAGGAGGTGGCGGCGGCTGCTGCTGCAGAAGGTGCGGCAGCTGCTGCTGCAGGAGATGCTGCGGCGGCTGCTGCTGAAGATGCGGCAGCTGCTGCTGCAGTAGATGCTGCGGCGGCTGCTGCTGAAGATGCGGCAGCTGCTGCTGCAGTAGATGCTGCGGCGGCTGCTGATGAAGATGCGGCAGCTGCTGCTGCAGGAGATGCTGCGGCGGCTGCTGCTGAAGATGCGGAAGGAGCCGCTGGAGAAGATGCAGCAGCTGCTGCTGTTGTAGATGCAGCGGCGGCTGCTGCTGAAGATGCGGCAGTTGCCGCTGAAGAGGGTGCAGTAGTTGCTGCTGCTGGAAATGCAGTGGCAGTTGCTGCAGAAGAAGCGGCAGTTGCTGCTGCTGAAAATGCAGCGGCGGCTGCTGCAGACAATGCGGCCGTTGATGCTGCAGGAAATGACGCGGCGGCCGCTGCAGAAGGTGTGGCTGCGGCTGCTGCTGGAGATGCAGCGGCGGCTGCTGCAGATGGCGCGGCGGCTGCTGCTGCTGCAGCTGTAGTGGCGACCAGGCCGCAAACCGGCGGCAACAAGGCCGCGAATCGGCGGCGACGAGGCCGCGGCCGGGCGGCAGCGACGCCGCAAAAGGCGCGACAGAGTCACGACACGGCCGTGGAAAAAAAAAAGGAGGGGGGGGAGGCCGTGAGAGAGTCGCGCGGGGCCAACAAAGGGGCCGGGAAAAACGAAGAAAGAAACGGCCGCAACTGGCCGTCGAGGAGAAAGCGCCCGTGGCGCGACTAGGGGAAACGCAAAGCGCGCTCCGGGCAGAAAAAAATTTCTTAAACGTGGTGGGCCCTTCCTAGGAACCTTCCTGCTCTATACCATGTCAAGGTGAGAGAGGAATGATGTCGACTAGTTTGGGGCATGGGGTACAAAAGTGACGAGAGAAAAGTTGTACCCCCTAAGAAACACCCCTACAAAACCTAAACCTAAATTATATAAATCATATAATTTGACAATAGGTGCATGTGCGCGCGGCAGCGTGAGACGCGAAACACAGACGAGGATGCAGATGACCTAGTCGAGAGAAGGTTCGGTCAATCCTATGGGCGCGGGACACGAGGCCATATGTTCATCTAGTATGCGGCATAGGGGACCACAAATGGCCACAGAAAATGGGGCGCACGGGCATGAATCAAGGATGTGCGGGTAATCTCCATAACCAAGCCTATACAACGCTTGGCTATCCTATTATGCTATGGCGAGTTTAGAAGCGTGAAGGACTAAGGGATGCCCTGCTCGCTGCAGAATTGTGCAAGTCGACAAGATGTGAACTCACCACCATGGTTGGAGTGCAGACGAATCACAGGGAGGTCGCGCTAGGGCCGAGTGACCACCAATCACGTGATCAGAATATCAAGCGCGCCGACCTTCTGCCCAAGAGAAGCACCGTGGTGTAGCGTGAGAAGCCTTCTATATCCACAATGTATTAGCGCTCTTGTCGCGCCCCAACGACCAGGGCAGGGCCGCAGTAGGTACATGTATTATAGATATCACACTATTGTACACGCGGATGAGTATGCAGTTACGCATACAACTAGCATGTACAATGTGGATTGTACACATGTAATGAAAATTTTGTCACGAGTAACCAACATGGGACTCGATAACGTGAATGGTAAAAAAGTAATGCATACGGTCACTGTATCGGGTTTGCTGACGGGTTTAGTAAGTGGGGTCACGGATTCCGTCACTAACAACAGGCAAAAAATCACGCGAATGGTCACGCATGTAACTCCCGCCAAAAATTATTGAAACTCTACAAAATTCCCGCTCGCAACCAACCATTCAGCTAGTTTTTCAAAAATCTAAAACCCAATCGGAATTGTATGCGGTTTGGGAACGGATCAACCCCAAACACCTGGTGAGTTGTGTTTGTTAAAACTAGGAGCTAGGTGAGGAATGTCGATTAGGTAAGAGGGAGGGGTACAAGACTATCGAGAGAATTGGGTTGTACCCTCTAAGGAATGACCCCTACACAACCTAAAGTGAAATGAACATAACTATATGTTTTGACACACCCCCATAGGGGATAGCCAAACCTAACAGTGGTCACAAGACCAGTCAAGCAAAAGAACAAGTAAGGCAAAGCCCAAGGTGGATCTCAAGGACACCACACAATCTGAGCACAAGCAGGCGGCCACAAGGCCAGTTCATATGTAGATTTATAATAGCAAGGCAGTACACCGATCACAACCTAGCAAGAGTAAACATGCACGTATAAAGATATATAGCAGTGTACAACAAGAGCAAGTCAAGCAACCAGCAGGTGAGGCAGAGTGGCCACAAGCCCAAGAGCAGTGCAAAAACGCTGATGATTACCAGACCCAAGGGCCTTGGTGAAGACATCAGCAGTGTTGGCCCGAGAGGCCACGTCAGCAAGGCGCAGCTGACCACGCTGCTGCAGCTCAAGCGCAAGGAAGTAGCGAAGAGCAATGTGCTTCGTTCTGTGCTCCAGTCTCTGCTCGCGACACAAGGCAAGCATTGCCTTGTTGTCAACGTACAGAACTGGAGGAGAACGAGGCCGCTCACCCAAGTCGGTCAGCAGGTAGGTCAGTCAGCGTAGCTCCTGTGCAGCCATGGCCCCAGCGTAGATCTCGGCCTCACAACTGGAACCAAGCACAAAAGAAGAACGAGTGGACCTCCACGAGACAGAACCAGAGCCAAGACTGAAGGTGTAACCCTGTGACGAACGCTGAGTCGCCTGGTCGTCGGCCCAAGAAGCGTCAGAGTGTCCTGTGAGGACCACCGAGCATGAGCCCCATGCCCGATGTGCTGCACAAGTAACGCAGTACCCTCTTCGCAGCATCAAAGTGCACCTTTCGGTGTCTACCGGGTGCCACGTAGCGAGCCAGAAGGCTAAGAGGGTACACGAGATCAGGTCGTGTGCACGTCATCAGGTACATGAGGCAGCCCACAAGCTCTGGGTACGGACCACTCGGCTTTACGGACTAATCCAAAGGTGGAGCTGAGAGCAAGTGGTCGGTAGCCAGAGGAGTGGGCTGTGGCAAGGAGCACGTGAAGCGGAAGCGCTGAAGAACCTGGTGCACCATGTGTGACTGAGTCAGGGTGATGGTGCGACGTGCTCTGTCCCAGGTGATATGCAAGCCAAGATAGCTACGCAGCTCACCCAGGTCAGTGCAGGTGTGTCTCTCCTGCAGCTCCGCCTTCACTAGGGCCAGTGCCTCAGTGTCAGCGGTAGCAAAAACCAAGTCGTCAACGTACACGAGGATGTAGAGCGGCGGCAGAGTAGTGTCAGTGCGTAGAAACAGCGACAGGTCAGCAGACGAAGGAGCAAACCCAAGAGCCGCAAGTGTCGTCCTCAGTGTGTCGTGCCACTCGCGGGGCGCCTGACGCAGGCCGTACATTGGTCGCCGTAGGCTCCACTAGGTACCCTCAGGAAACGACCCATTGAAGCCATGTGGACGGTGCAACCAGATGGCCTCGTGAAGGCTACCCTGCAAGAAAGCTGTCGGGAAGTCGAGGAAGTGTAGCTCGTAGTCACGCTGAGCTGCAACGTGTAGCAACACTTGAAGAGTGGTCATCTTCGGGGTGGGGGAGAAGGTATGAAAGAAGTCGACCCCCTCACGCTGACTGAAGCCTCGAGCAATGTAACGTGCCTTGAAGGCAGGCGGAGAACCCGGCGGCCGCTTCACCCTGAAAATCCACATGCCACTGACGATGTTCGCCCCAGGTGGGGGAGCCTCGTCGACGTAGGTGCCTGTGGACTTCCAGGAAGCCATCTCTGCGTCCATGGCTGTCTGCCACTGAGAGGAGTACTCACCCGAAATCGCCTCCCTGTAGGAGCGCGGGGTGGGGATGTCAAGTGCATCCGGGTCTCCCTCAAGGGCAAGCAGCATGGTCGCGTGATGGGGTGAAGCGGCAGCAAGGCACTCCATCTCCTCCTGTCTGTCCTCAAAAACGTCACAGCCAAGGGCAGCACAGTCAAGAGCAGTCTCACCAACGACGGACGGAGGACAGGCAGGGACAGGGTCAGAGACAAGACTCTCAAGGTAGTCTAGGCGGTACACAGCAGCAAAGTCAACGAGCTCAGCTACTAGGGCAGACGCAGCAGGAGACGAGAACGTAGGGTCCATCACAAGCGTAGCAAGAAGGCGAGTAACAGTCGGATTGGACGCACGAGCAAGGTCAGACGGAGGGTCAACAACGTCAGGCAAAGAGGACGCAGGAGGTAACGGTAGGACAACACGCTGAGGAATAGAGGAAGGACAGAGTGTCATATCGTGAGTGCCGGGGACAGCAGGAGCACGCGGACGACGAACACGAGGAACACGAGCACGGACAGCAGCTCTAGGCTCAGGCTCAAGGTAAGAGCTAGACTCAAGCTCTCGACGCTCAGGGGTGGAAGCACGAGTCTCAGGCTCTTGACGCTCAGTCAGGGACTCTGACACCGCAGTGTAAGGAGCAGGAGCAGGCAGTGGGGAGTGTTGTAGCAGTGGCGGCTGTGACTGGTCTGCCGGTGGACACAGCAACGGAAGAGTAGTACCTGCCACAGGGAAGTTAGTAGCACCTGGCTGAAGACCGAAAAGGTGGCGAAAGGCACGACCTCCAGCACCTCCAGCCCCAGCAGCTCCAGCACCAGCAGCACCAGCAGCTCCAGTACCCATAGCAACTCCAGCACCTCCAGCACCAGCAGCTCCACGACCTCCAGCACCTGTAGCACCTCCAGTACCTCCAGGTCCTCCAGTAGGAGCTCTGACGACACAAACACCAGAAGGAGTCGCAGCACCCCCAGAGTCAGCAACCCCAGAGTCAGAACTCCCGGTCTCAGCACTCTCAGGCTCAGTACCCTCAGTCCCAGAACTCTCAGGCTCAGTTCCCTTAGTCTCAGCACCCTTGGGCTCAGTACCCTTAGTCCCAGCATCCTCACGCTCAGTACCCTTAGTCCCAGCACCCTCAGGCTCAGTACCCTCAGTCCCAGCACCCCCAGGCTCAGTACCCTCAGTCTCTGCTCCAGTGTCCACATCAACAGGCTACAGAGGCGACAAAGACGGCAGAGGTGGGAACCCGGGGGGGGTAGCAAGACAAGGAGAGCGGGCACCCCCAGACTCACCACCCCCAGCCCCAGCTCCAGTAGTCTCAGCTCCAAAGTCCACAGCAGCATGCTGCGGAGGCGGCAAAGACGGCCGTGGCGGGAAACCTGGGGGGTTCTCCAAGCGAGGAGTGCGGCGAGTGGTCGCCGTGTCGTCGGCGACGGCGTCACCCCCCTCAGGTGAGTCAGAGGAGTCAGAAGAGGTCTCAACTGGCTCATCCACGGGGGGTGGGTTTACCTGAGACACACCTGAGGGAGCAGGACCCTGTGGGGAAAGGGGGTCTACCGGGGGGGGGGGGACTGTTACCAGGAAGAGAGGTGTGAGGGGGACCGGGTGGGACGCGTGCGGGTGAAGTCGGTAGTAAGAGACTGACTCGTCGAAGGTGACGTCCTGAGAGGACAGAACACGACGCGAGGCAGGGTGGTAGAACTGCCAGGGTGGAGCGTCGGTAGGGAATCCCAGGAAGACACAGCAGAGAGTGCGAGGGGAGAGCTTGCTCGCTTTGGTATCGCGAACAAGGGAGAGCGCGCCCCAGACCCGAAACGACGACGCATCACCAAGCTGTCCCGTCCAACGGAGTGTGGGCGAGGTCTCTGGAGCAGAGACACGGGGCCAGAGGTTGAGCTGATGCGCGGCGTATCGGACCGCAAACGGCCACAAGAAATGGGGAGCAGCCGCATGGATCATGGAGGTACGAGCAACCTCCATGATCAGGCCAATGCGACGCTCAGTGATCCCATTTTGCTGCGGAGAGGCCGGAAGCGTGAACGAGTAGGCGATGCCCTCATCCTGGCAGAACATCTCAAGGAAGCCAGAGGAGAACTCACCACCCCTGTTAGAGTGCAGACGTAGGACTGGAAAGTCCTGCCAAAACCGCTCGCGCAGCTGGTGTCGAGTAGCACGGATCCAGGGGATCAAGACACCACTGACATCCGCCTTGTGCCGCAAGGGGAAGACTGTGGTGTAGCGTGTGTAGTCGTCAACCACCAGCAGGAAGTAGCGCTCCTGGTCCGTTCCACCGACGGGGGCCGGGCCCCACACGTCCAGGTGGAGAGTCTGCAAAAGAGCAGTGGTCGGAGGAAACTCGGAGGAGTGAGGAGCGGCGCGCTACTGCCCCTCGACGCAAGGAAGGCACGACGGCGCAAGCGAGCGCGGGCGGGGGGGGCAGGGTCGTAGGGATGCCAGAGACCAGGAGCCGGGAGTGCATTCCGCGCAGACGTAGCTGCGACGGGTGGCCAAGACGGTGGTGCCAAACCTGCGCAGGGTGGGTGAGGAGGCGACACGAGCAGGACGCAGCGAGTTGACCAGACGCAGCCACCTTACCAGACGCAGCTACCTGTGCAGACGCTGTGGTGAGTGTGTACAGGTTCGACCCCGGTTGTTGTGTGAACCTAGCCAGGTGTCAACCTGTCTTGGCGCATGTGCAGATCGCCACACGCTGACCTCCAGGAGTAAAGGTGTCAACCCATACATCCTAAAGGACGGCGTTGCTCACCAGGTTCGTCGAGAACGAGTGGAGGTGGAGACCGGACAGAGAGCCAGAGGGGACAGCTGGGCACGGGAGGACAATGGAGTGGCGTGCAACCACCGGGCCCCCAGAGGGGTCCGCCAGTGAGACTGGGACTGGTGTAGTGAGTGGGGTGACAGTGGTGCAGTCGCGAAAGAAGCAACGTGACGCACCAGAGTCAAGTGTGAAAGTGTGCAAGACCTCAGCAGTAGCAGCAGACTCACTAGCACCTAGGGCAGTAGCGACACTAGCACCTAGGGCGGCAGCAGACTCACTAGCACCTGGGGGAGCAGCATCACCACCAGCATCGCATGGCACACATGAGTAATACGCACCCTCAACACTATAATCAGCAACATACATGGCATAGAGAGCAGCATTGATCTTAGCAAAGTCAAGAGCAAACACATCTACCCCCTTCCCCATCAGCTGCAGCCAGTTCGGCACCTGCTGGTCCTCGGAGTACTCAGTCACCCAGGCGTCCTCAGGACGGCCGAAGCACTTGTACTCAGTGTGCGGCTTCCCGGAGACTGTGCCCTTCAGAAGCCCCATGTGCCGGACATAAGGGCAGCAACCAGAGCCCCCAGAGCCCCCACACTGGAGAACCCACTCAGAGGGAGTTGCTGGTCGGTGGGGTTGTCCGGGAGGCGCGGCAGCTGCTAACCACTCCCGTAGCCACGGGAGGGTCCACGAGCGCCACCACCCCTGCCAGACCCATCCGACCTCCTCCACTGCCCCTGCTACCCCAACCACCTCCCCCACCACCTCCGCCTCCTCCACCCTGTCCGCCTCCTCCACTGTCGCCACCCCCAGAGCCACCCCCAGAGCCTCCAGCACCCCCGCCACCACCCCCCCCACCCCCTCTGCTGCTGCCACCACCACCACCCTTGCCCCCTCTGCCCTTGCTGTTGTTGCGCCTTCCATTGGGAGCAGACGTAGCGCCAACGTCCTCAGCACCAAGGAGGTCGACTGCAGCAGCGGTAGCAACTGAGGGGAGGGAGTACACCCTTCAAAGAAGGGGGAGCGGGGGGGTGCCACGAAAGGCAGCAACAGCGACAGTGCTCTTCTCAACCTCGAGAAGGGCCTTCTCAAGCGAGTCAAGTGTGAGCTCAGTAGGGTCCATGGCTAGGAACTGGTCCCTGACAGTGCGAAGGGAGTCAGGGAGGCGAGTGATAAGTAAGTACAGGGTGGAATACTGTGGGGGGGGGGGGGGGGGGGTTCTTAGCGAGAAAGGCTGGCTTGAGAGCGGCACTGAAGCGATCCTCACTAGAGCGGAGGTAGGTAAAGAGGTCACAGACAGTGCGGAACTCAGCTAGATCGAGATGCAGGTACGGCAGCATGAGATGGCCTACAACAGCAGTAGCAGGGGAGGAGTAGCGAGAAACGACAGTGTCATAGAGATCCTTGGGCATTTTCTGCCGGCTAAAGTGCGCGCGCTCAGTGACGGGCAGGTGGTTGCGGACAACAAGGCGCGCAGCTGCATCACGCATGAGCCACTTAGACAAATCCTCTACAGCGTTGGCAACAGGGGCTAGGAGCTTTCCCTAAGTGACGCCATCCTTAGATTCGCTCTGCAGGAACAGCTGGAGATCGTCAAGCCAGACATCAAAGGTAATCGCACGACCCTCAACATCGAACATAAGAACTGACAGGTTAGCCATAGAAGCAGTAGCAGTGGCAGCAGTAGCAGATGTAGCAAGTGCAGTAGTAGCAACAGCAGCAGTAGCACTAGTTGTAGCTGTAGCACTAGCTGTAGCACTAGCAGTAGCACTAGCTGTAGCAGCAGTACTTGCAGTAGCACTTGCAGTGACAGCTCGGGCTGGGCGGCGCGGCTTGGACAGGGCGGCGCGGCTCGAATGGGCGGCGCGGCTCGGGCGCAGTGGCAGAGCAGCAACGGCTCGTAGCAGCAGCAGCCGGCGCGCAGCAGCAGTAGGCGCGCGCGGGCTGTGGGCTTGCAAACCAGGGGCGCGCAACAGGTGCGCGCAGGGCAGCTCTAAAAGGGCGCGCAGCAGGTGTGCGCTAGGGGCTGGCGGGCAGCGTGAGTGGCGCGCGCAGCATCAGGAACGAGGGGGGACCGGGCGTAGGGGCTGACGGGCCGCGCGAGTGGCGCACGGGTCAGCTAGGCCACGGTCAAGAGGGGTCGCGCGTGGCTAGGTAGCCTAGGGGACGGGACACGCCTATGGCAGGAAAAAACGTCTCGCCAAGGGCGCGTTTCGCGTTTCGCGTTTCTCCTAGGGGCGCGACTTGGGCGGCAGATTGAAATCGTAATGGTGGGCCCGTTTAAAAATTCGGTCCTAAGGAGCATTTCGCTCCTAATACCATGTTTAAACTAGGAGCTAGGTGAGGAATGTTAATTAGGTAAGAAGGAGGGGTATAAGACTATCGAGAGAATTGGGTTGTACCCTCTAAGGAATGACCCCTACAAAACGCAGAGTGAAATGAACAGAACTATATATTCTGACAATGTTTATGGCTGAATCATCCGAAAATGCTTCTAGATTCGTTTAGGGTATTATATTTTTTGGGCGAGAGTTTCATCTGTGACTATTCGCGTTATTTTTTCCCAGTTAATTGTGACTGATTTGTCAGAATGTTCTCATCTAGCCTGTAGTGGGGTGCTCTATAGCGAGTACAACCCTGTTAGGGTTTGCTATTTGTATCCCCATTCTTGCTAGTCAAACCCCCTTTCTTTCTTCTAATTCTGACATGCTATCAGAGCAGGTCGATCCCCTTGGATCGATCCTGTGGGTGGGCTTACCACCTTCTCGCTTCCGCTGCTACTACTGCAACTACCCTCTGAGCCGCACGCCACGGGGCGTGCGGCATTTTTCTTCCCGCCGTGCGCCCCGAGGCGCGCGGCGGTTCTCTGCCCGCTATGCGCCCCGAGGCGCGCGGCGGGCTTCTGCCTCGTCGCTCGGCGCGTCGCCCTCGGGAGGCGCTGCGACGGGCGACGGGGACCCGCGCGCCGGCCCCGCGCCGTCAGCCACGGCCCGTCGACGCCCGTGCGCCGCTGCCCCGGCTCGTCGACGCACGTGCGCCGCTGCCCCGCCTCGTCGACGCCCGTGCGCCGTCAGCCCCGGCCCGTCGCCGCCCGTGCGCCGCCCGTCCCGGCCCCGCGCAGCTGCCCCGGCCCGTCGCCGCCAGTGCGCCACCTGCCCCGGCCCGTCGCCGCCCGTGCGCCGCCCATCCCGGCCCCATGCCGCTGTCCCGGCCCCGGCCCCGCCTGCGGCCCCCTTTTCCCGTCGCCTGTCGAGGCGACCCTCGGGGGCCGCTGGGGGAGGGGGGCGAGCGCCGCCCCCCTTCTGCTGCCTGTCTTGGCGCCCTGGGAGGCCGCGCGTCGGCTCCCCCCCTACCCCCCCCCCCCGTAACCTCCCTACCTGCCATCCCGCCCTGCCTCTGTTAGGGTTTGGGGAGTGGCGAGTAGGGGGTGGCGAGTATGGGGGTGGCGGGTGTGTTGTCTCCCCTGCTCCTCCTCCTCCTCTGTCTCCCATTGCTGCAGCTGCCGCTGAGGGGGGTGGGTGTGTGGGAGTCGCTGGAGTCGTGCTAGGGGGTGGGGTGTGAGTGACCCTAGGGGTGCAGTAGGGGGTGTGTGCAAGGGGGGGTGAGACTGTTTGGGGAGCTGAATGAAGGATGCCGCTGTGTCGCTAGCAGCACCTGTAGTCCGGGGGCTTCGTCCGGTAGCTCAGTCGTAGCCAGCTGTGCCAGCCGCCCGTGGGTCCGTTGCTTGTCTGCCGCTACTTTAGCCGCGGGGCCAGTTACCCTTGTAGTCCGGGGGCTTCGTCCGGTAGCCGCTGTGCCAGTCTGCCTCCTGTTGCCCGTGTGTCTGCAGCTTCATCCGTCGCCTCCTATCTCCTTTCCTCTCACTCTCGCCTCCTCCTCCTCACTTGCCCTCTGCAATAGCCTCTAGCTTTGCTCATAATTCTTAACTTTAAACTATTGCTTCTTGAACTTGTGCTCAGAATGTGTGGTGACATTGTGATCCACCCTGAGCTTGTCCTGCTTTGCTTGCTCTGCTGATTACACCCCACTTTGGCTATGGGGGTGTGTCAGAATGTTCTCATCTAGCCTGTAGTGGGGTGCTCTATAGCGAGTACAACCCTGTTAGGGTTTGCTATTTGTATCCCCATTCTTGCTAGTCAAACCCCCTTTCTTTCTTCTAATTCTGACATGATTCCGTGAAACATTTTATCAAATACGTGAAAACACCCTTTGTAAAGACCGTACATGTTATTTTTTTGCCAGACATATTATCGAGACCCTTGTTGATTACGAGTGGCATATTTCCCCCACAAGTAAGGGCGTGTGTGATGATTTTTAAGTTCATAAAATGGGTCGAACTTTGGGTGGTAAACAGTTTCGCCAATGTCGTTAATATATTCGTCGATGTTGACTTCATTATGAAAACTACAAGATGCGAACAAACAAAAGTGATCAAGAGTCGAAAATATGACCAAACGTGGGAAGAAATGAGGAATGATTGCATTGAGCAGCATGAGGAGTACAAGTAGGAAACCCTAAAGTGTTGTACCCCATATGAGCTACCCCACTACAGCCTACACAGACTATAGCATATAAGTTTGACACACCCCCATAGGCAAAGTGGAGGAGAACAAGAGGTCACAAGACCAGTCAAGAGAAGTAAGGCAAGCCCAAGGTGGATCACAACGTCACCACACAATCTGAGCACAAGCACAAGGCCACAAAGCCAGTTCACATGCAGAGTTATATATCAAGATGAACAAACAAGGCAGTGATCTCAACCTAGCAAGGGTAAGCATGCAAGTGCAGGTATATACAGATCACAGTACAAGCAAAGTCAAGAAGTGAGCAAGTGAGGCCAAGTAGGCACAAGACCTAGCATAGTACAAAAGCGCTGATGATCACAAGGCGGAAGTGCCTTGGTAAATATATCAGCAGTGTTGGCCTCAGAGGCCACGTAAGCAAGGCGCAGCTGACCGCGCTGCTGCAGCTCACGAGCAAGGAAGTAGCGAAGAGCAATGTGCTTCGTTCTGTGCTCCAGTCTGTGCTCCCGACACAAGGCCAGCATGGCCTTGTTGTCTACGTACAGAACTGGAGGAGAACGAGGCGGCTCTCCTAGGTCAGTCAGCAGGTAGGTGAGCCAGCGTAGCTCCTATGCAGCCATGGCCCCCGCGTAGATCTCAGCCTCACAGCTGGAGCCGAGAACAGAAGACAAGCGGGTAGACCGCAACGAAACAGAGCCGGAGCCAAGGCTAAAGGTGTAACCCTGTGACGACCGCTGCATAGCCTGGTCGTCAGCCCAAGAAGCGTCTGCGTGACCTGTGAGGACCACTCGACGTCGCCCTCCAAGCACTAGCCCCATGCCCAACGTACTGCACAAGTAGCGCAACACCCTCTTTGCTGCAGCCATGTGCTCTGGTCGGTGTCTCCCAGGAGCAACATAGCGTGCCAAGATACTAAGAGGGTTGCTAGGTCAGGTCGTGTGCAGGTCATCAGGTACATGAGGCAGCCAAGAAGCTCTGGGTACGGGCCACTCGGCTCTACGGACTCATCCGAAGGCAGAGCTGAGAGCGAGTGGCGAGTAGACAGAGGAGTGGCCTGAGGCGAGGAGTACGTGAAGTCGAAGCGCTGAAGGACCTGCTGCACCATGTGTGACTGAGTCAGGGTAATGGTGCGCTATGCTCTGTCCCGGGTGATCTGCAAGCCAAGGTAGCTGCACAGTTCACCCAGGTCTGTGCACGTGTGTCTCTTCTGCAGCTAGGACTTCACGTGGGCGAGTCCAGCAGTGTCAGCAGAGGCAAAGACCAGGTCGTCGACGTACATGAGGATGTAGAACGGCGGCAATGAGGTGTCGGTGCGCAAAAACAACGACGGGTTGGCAGTAGAAGGAGCAAACCCAAGAGCCGCAAGTGTAGTCCTCAGTGTGTCGTGCCACTCACACGGCGCCTGGCGGAGACCGTAGACTGGCCGCCGGAGGCTCCACTGGGTACCAGGAGGAAACGACCCAGTGAAGCCAGGTGGGCGGCGCAGCCAGATCTCCTCGTGCAGGCTGCCCTGCAGGAAAGCCGTGCTGAAGTCAAGAGAGTGAAGCTCGTAGTCACGCTGAACGGCTATGTGCAGCAGCACCCGAAGAGTGGTCATCTTCGGGGTGGGAGAGAAGGTCTAAAAGTAGTCAACTCCCTGCCGCTGACTGAAGCCTCGAGCCACGTAACGCGCCTTGAAGACAGGCGGAGAACCCGGCGGCCGCTTCACCCGGAAAATCCACATGCCACTGACGATGTTCGCCCCAGGTGGGGGAACCTCGTCGACGTAGGTGCCTGTGGACTTCCAGGAAGCCATCTCTGCGGCCATGGCTGACTGCCACTCTGAGGAGTAGGGACCCTCGATCGCCTCAGCGTACGATCGAGGAGTCGGATGTCTGGTGCATCCGGGTCTCCCTCAGGGGCAATCAGCGTGGACACGAGATGAGGCAAAGCAGCAACAAAACACTGGAACTCCTCCTGCCTGTCCTCAAGGACGTCCGTGCTAAGAGCACACTCACCCCCGACGGACGGAGGACAGCCAGACTCAGACTCAGCAACAAGACTAGCAGCGTAGTCTAGACGACAACGAGCAGCAAAGTCGACAAGCTCAGCAACTAAGGCAGACGTAGCAGTGTACTCAAAAGAAGGGTCAGTGACAGCAGTAGCCAGGAGACGCATGACAGTAGGACTGGCAGCACGAAGAGAGTCAGACTCCGGGTCAGCAAGAATAGGAAGAGAGGACTCTGGAGGAGACAGCAACGGGACACGCAGAGGAGCAGTGGAAGGACGCAGTGCCATCTGGTATGTGCCGGGGACCGCAGGAGGACGCGGACGCAGAGCACGACCACTAGTGCGAGCAGCACAAACAGGCGACGCAGGACGAGACGCAGGCTCAAGACGCTCAGCAAGACCTCTAGTAGGACCAGTGTAGGGAGAAGGAGCAGGCAGGGGGGAGGCCGGCTGTAACTGTGACCGCGAGTGGACAGCATGTGGACACGCTAAGGGAGGAGCAGGACCAATAGAGGGCGGGAGACCAAGAACCTGCTCAAGGAGCGGAACGAAGTGCGGCCTCAGCCGCGCAGCGCCTCCAGAACCAGCAGGGACAGCACCAGTACCCCCAACGGCAGCACCAGCGCCAGCAGCACCTCCAGCTCCAACAGCGCCGACTCCAGCACCCTCAAAAGCACCAGCGCCAGCAAAACCACAAGCGCCAACACCCCCAGCAGCTCCATCTCCAGCAGCTCCAGCAGCTCTAGCAGCACCAACTCCAGCAGGACCGTTAGCTCCAGGACTAGCAGCAACAGTAGTACCTCCAACTCCAGCATCACGGCTCCTGCGCCGGGCAAACCACTCGCGCAGCTCCTGCAGAGAGAGTAGCTCCCGCCTCGACGAAGCACCGCCAGAGGCCACACGAGTAGACCCAGCACCCCCAGGCTCCGCACCCCCAGGCTCCGAACCCCCAGGCTCAGCACCCCCAGGCTCCGCACCCCCAGGCTCAGCACCCCCAGACTCAGCACCCCCAGGCTCAGCACCCCCAGACTCAGCATCCCCAGGCTCGGTACCCCTAGACTCTGCACCCCCAGGCTCCGCACCCCCAGACCTGGCACCCGCAGGCTCAGCACCCCTAGCAGCACCAGAGTCAACAGCTACCTCGACAAGCTCAACTACGTCTACCTAGGACACACCTGACGGGGCAGGACCCTGAGGGGGGAGGGGGTCTACCGGAGGACGACCTGGCGCAAGGAAGAGCGGCGGCGGGGGGAGGGGCGCAGTGCGGTAGGGGAAGAGACGGTAGTAAGGCACCGATTCGTCAAAGGTGACGTCCTGGGAGGATAGAACACGGCGCGAGGTGGGGTGGTAAAACTGCCAACCAGGCGCGTCAGGGGGGAAGCCAAGGAAGACGCAGGGAACAGCACGGGGGGACAGCTTGTCCGCAGACAAGTCGCGGACAAACGCCCGAGATCCCCAGACCCGAAACGCAGACGCATCGCCAACCTTCCCCGTCCACCGCAAGGTGGGGGAGGTCTCTGGCAAGGAGACCCGGGGCTGAAGCTTGAGCTGATGCGCTGCGTACTGAACCGCAAACGGCCACAAAAAATGGGGAGCCGCCGCATGGATCATGGGCGCACGAGCGACGTCCATGACCATGCCAATGCGGCGCTCAGCAATCCCATTTTGTTGTGGAGAGGCCGAAAGCGTGAAGGTCTGGCGGATGCCCTGTGCACGACAGAAGGCTCCCAGACGGGCAGAGGAAAACTCCCCGCCTCTGTCAGAGTGCAGACGCAGAACAGGAAAGTCCGAGCCGAAACTCTCTCTGAGCTGGAGACGAGCTGCGCGGATCCAGTCGATCAACACCTCAGTGACGTCACCCTTGCTGCGCAAGGGGAACACCGTGGTGTAATGCGAGTAATCGTCAACCACCAACAGGAAGTAACGCTCGTGACACTCGCCACGGACGCGGGCGGGGCCCCACACGTCCATGCGAAGAGTCTGCAGGGGAGCCTCTGTCGGAGGAAACTCGGAGGAGTGAGGGGCGGCGCGCTGCCGCCCCTCGACGCAAGGGACGCAGGTAGGGGCAGGCCTCGGAGGTAGGGGAGGGAGGGACCGGGGGAGACCAGAGACAAGGACACGTGAGGCCATGCCTCGGAGACGAGGCAGGGAGGGGTGACCCAGGCGGTGGTGCCAAAGGAGAGTCGGGTGGGACAGGAGACAACACGAGCAGGGCGCAGACTCAGGACTAGACCTGGAAGCAGCAGCAAACACCTGACTCGATCGCAGCTACCTAACCAGACTCAGCAATAGGAGGAGACTCAGTGGTCAGTGTGTACAGGCTCGACCCCGGCTGACGGGTAAACGTGGCCAAGTGTCGGCCCGTCCGAGCACACGTACAGTGGGTCACCCGCTGACTCGCAAGCGTGAACTGGTCAACCCCCCGATCCTGTAGATCAGCTCCACTCACCAAGTTCGTAGAGAACGAGGGGAGGTAGAGACCTGACAGGGTGCCAGAGGGGGCTGCCGGACACGGTAAGACAGTGGAGAAGCTAGCAAGGACAGGACCCCCAGATGGGTCCGCCAGGGAGACCGCAACCGGCCGACTAAGCGGCGTAAGCGTGGTGCGGTCTCGAAAGAAGGAGCGGGAAGCACCCGAGTCAAGGGTGAAGGTGTGCAAGGCCTGAGCCGACGTGGTACCTGAGAGAGCAGACTCACCAGCACCTGGGGCAGCAGACGCACTAGCACCTAGAGCAGCAGCCTCAATGCCCGGGTCAGGCGGAACGCACAGGTAACAGTCACCCTCATCACTAGTAGACACAGCATACATGGCAGCAAGAATAGCATCATAGTCAAGATCAAAGATAGCAACCCCCGCCCTAGACAGCTCTCCCCAGCGAGGGATCTAAGTGGCGTCAGGGAACTGATGACACCAAGCGTCCGTCAGGCGGCCGAAGCAGCGCTGGGTGGAGTGCGTGCCCCCGCACTGCTCGCCTGTACGGAGGACGTAGGTGCAGGGACCAGTACCCCCACCCCGCTGACGCCCAGCGTACCACTCACGAAGCTGCTGAGGGGACAGGGTCTCACGACTGCGCTGCTGCTGCTGGCGCGGACCACCACCGGAGCCACTCCTCTGCTCAGAGCCGCGACCAGCTCCACCGCTGCCTCCGCCGCCTCCGCCACCTCCGCCGCCTCCGCTCCCTCCGCCACCATCGCCGCCTCCTCCGCCTCCACTGCTGCCACCGACACCTCCACCCCCGCCACCACTCCCACCACCACCCCCACCCCCTCCATTGCCTCCACCACCACCTCCACCGCCCCCACCAGCCCCTCCAACTCCCTTGCCCCCCTTGCCCTTGCCGGTGCGGCGTTTCCTGCTAGGGGCAGACGCAGCGCCGACCGACTCGAAGCCAACGAGGTCGGCCGCAGCAGTAGAAGCAACAGAGGGCAAGAGGGGGGAGGGAGAACACCCCTCAAAGACGGGGGTGCGAGGGTCACCACGAGAGGCTCCTACAGCGACTATGCTCTTCTCTGCTGCTAGGAGGCGCTCCTCGAGGAGGTCAACGGTGAGTGTGGTGGGGCAAACTGAGAGGAAGTGGTCCCTGACTAAGCGAAGGGAGTCAGGGAGCCGGGTGACTATGTAGTAGAGGGTGATGTACATGGGGGGGGGGGGGGGGGGTTCTTGGCACAGAACTCAGCAGGAAGTGCAGCGCGGTAGCGAGTGTCACTAGTGCGAAGGTGCGTAATGAGGTCAGCGAGTGTGGGAAAGGCAGCAAGGTCAGGGAACAGGTACGGTAGCATGAGGCGGCTAAGCGCAGCAGTGGCAGGGGAAGAGTAGCGTGCAACTACAGCGTCGTACAAGGTCTTAGCACTCTTGTACTGGCTAAAGTGCGCACGCTCAGTGGTCGGTAAGTGGCGACGCACAGCAAGACGGGCAGCAGCATCGCGCGTGGCCCACTGTGAGCGAACAGTGCTGTCAGCAGTAGCAAGCGGGGCAGGACAGACACCAGAGGTGAGATCGAACAGGGAGATTCTGTCTGCCCTATCGCACTGTAAGAACAGCTGGAGGTCATCGACTTAGACCTCAAAGTCAACAACACGACCCTCAGTATCAAAGGTAAGGACACTGGGGGTAGCCATGTCTGCAGTGGCCTAGCAGGGAGTGAGCTCACCAGTCCAAGGAAGTAGGCCCGGGGCGCGCCGGTAGGAACAGTAGCGGCTCGACGGCAGGGCGGCTCGGCGGCTCGGCTGCTGGGCGGCACGGCGGCTCGGCGGCTCGACGGTTGGGCGGCTCGGCGGCTCGGCTGCTGGGCGGCTCGGCTGCTGGGCGGCTCGGCGGCTCGGTCGCTGGGCGGCGCGGCGGCTTGGCGGCTCGGCTGCTGGGCGGCTCGGCGTGGTGGCTCGGCTGCTCAGCTGCTGGGCGGCTCAGCGGTGAAGGGGCCGGTAGAGGCGGCGACGGGGCCGCGAAGAGCGGCGACGGGGCCGTTAGGGGCGGCGACGGGGCCGCTAGGGTCGGCGACGGGGCCGTTAGGGTCGGCAACGGGGCCGCTAAGGGCGGCGAGGTGGCCGCGAAGGGCGGCGACGGGGCCTCCAGGGGCGGCGACGGGGCCGCTAGGGGCGGCGACGGGGTCGCAGAGGGGCCGTAAGGGGCCTAGAGGGGGGGGCGACGGGGCCGCAAGGGGCGGCGACGGGGCCGCGAAGGGGCCGCGAGGGGCCCGGAGGGGCGGCGACGGGGCCTAGAGAGGCGGCGACGGGGCCGCGAAGGGGCCGCGAGGGGCCTAGAGGGGCGGCGAAGGGGTCGCGAAGGGGCCTAGAGGGGCGGCGACGGGGCTGCTAGGGGCGGCAACGGGGCCGCAACGGGGCCGCGACGGGCCTAGAGGGGCGGCGACGGGGCCTAGAGCGGCGACGACGGGGCCGTGAGAGGGGCCGTGAGGGGCCGCGAAAGGGGCCGCAAGGGGCCTGAGGAGGGCGCGACGGGCCGCTAAGGGCTAGGGACGCGACGGGAGGGAGGGCACACGGGGCGCGACTCGGGCAGGAGGGAAGCGCGCTCCGGGCAGGAAAAAAAAAATCAGTGGTGGGCCCTAGGAAACGTTCCCACTAGGGAACCTGCTCTATACTATGTGAAGAAATGAGGAATGATTGCATTGAGCAGCATGAGGAGTACAAGTAGGAAACCCTAAAGTGTTGTACCCCATATGAGCTAACCCACTACAGCCTACACAGACTATAGCATATAAGTTTGACAAAACGTGGTTTTGCATGATGAACCGAACGAGTGCGATTTTAGGCACGTACGAGGAGTCAGTGACGCTCGCGAATCGTTCGTTGACGTGTCGCGCTGTCAAGAAAACAATACCGAGTAACCTACGCACCCTATAGGCGACTCGGTTCACCCCTTATAATCTCGAATCTGCAATTTCGCACTTGCGTGTGTGATTGTGAGTCAAGCACCTTTGACACCCGCGGTTCGAACTTTCTACAGCTCAGAGTCGAATCATGTTCACTTCGTGTTCACATGCTACAATCGAAAAAAAAAAACATAAACTTATGGCAATTTCAAAAATTACACACGCCCTAAGGGAGGTTGTCACGATCGTGGGGCACGATTCCGCACACGGGTAAGTAGCTTTGGCAGGGGTACTACTAGCGACCCTGCGCTTTGAAGGGGACTACAGAGCCAGTAGCGGGCACTTTCCACCCCTCCGTGCCTCAGGCAGGGAAGTTATAGAAACAAGACAGTAGTCTCCCCCACATTCACCCACGTGTCACCAAAATCCTAAACGAATCCACACGCTGGATGGCTCGGTTGCCACACTGTTCCGAAATCTGATAGGCTACTGTTTCACGCCCAAAATTTCGGAACACAGGCCTGCGTCAGTAGGCAGTGCAATAAGTCAGCGGGCAAGTAAACAAAATAAACCCCACATGGAAGGCATGCAATTCGGGAGGCATCAACCCTAAAATTTGGGGTTTATATTTTTTGCCCACAGTCAGATTGGTTTCGATTTGGCAGAAGGGACAAAAGTCTGTTGCGCACAGTAGGTCAGAATGTCCAGTACAGTGCGTGGCATGGAAATTGGTGACACGTGGGTGAATGTGGGGAAGACTACTGTCTTGTCTGGGAAAAGATCAACGAGGGGCCGATGTCAGAACATTATAGCTTATACTTTTGTGTAGGCTGTAGTGGGGTATCCCATAGGGGGTACAACCCAATTAGGGTTAGTACTTGTACCCACTTCATTCATAGTTCATTTCATTCTCGTTTCTTCTCATGGTATCAGAGCAGGCTCCCTAGCGGGAACGATTCTTAGGGCCCACCACTTCAAACTTTTTTTTTCTGCCCAGAACGCACTCCGCTCAGGCCCGAGTCGCGCCCCGTGCCCTCTCCCTTCTGTCGAGCCGCCCGGTGCGGCCCGTCACCCTTTAGCGGCCCGTCGCCGCCCTAAGCTGCCCGGCGCCACCCTTTGTGACCCGGCGCCGCCCTCGTGCCGCCCTCGCGCCGCCCTCGCGCCGCCCTCGCGACGCCCTTGCGCCGCCCGTCCCGGCCCCGCGCCGCCTATCCCGGCCCATCGCCGCCCACATCGGCCCTCGCGCCGCCGGTTCCGGCCCGTCGCCTCCCTTAGCAACGTCGCACGCCGCCCTACCTGCGGCCCTACGGCCGCCCTACCTGCGGCCCTTCCGCCACCTACCTGCGGCCCACACGCCGCCCTTCCTTCGGCCCACCCGCCGCCCTAACTGCGGCCCACCCGCCGCCCTACCTGCGGCCCACCCGCCGCCCTACCTGCGGCCCGCCCGCCGCCCTACCTGCGGCCCGCCCGCCGCCCTACCTGCGGCCCGCCCGCCGCCCTACCTGCGGCCCTACCGCTGCCCTACCTGCGGCCCACCCGCCGCCCTACCTGCGGCCCGCCCGCCGCCCTACCTGCGGCCCGCCCGCCGCCCTACCTGCGGCCCTACCGCTGCCCTACCTGCGGCCCACCCGCCGCCCTACCTGCGGCCCGCCCGCCGCCCTACCTGCGGCCCGCCCGCCGCCCTACCTGCGGCCCTACCGCCGCCCTACCTGCGGCCCTACCGCCGCCCTACCTGCGGCACACCTGCCGCCCTAACTGCGGCCCACCCGCCGCCCTACCTACGACCGCCGCGCTCCCCTGAACCAGCGCCACCGAGCCTCTGAGCCGCCGAGTCGCCCAGCACCACAGCCGCCGAGCCGCCCAGCAGCCGAGCCGCCGAGCCGCCGAGCCGCCCAACAGCCGAGCCGCCGAGCCGCCCAGCAGCCGAGCCGCCGACCGCTGAGCTGCCCTAATTCCAGACCGCCCGATCTGCCCAGTCTGGTGAGCACAGCGCCTTTTTCACTGCACTGCCCTCACCCTACTGTTTGCACTACTAGGCGTCTGTCGTCATGGCTACCCCTAGTGTTCTCGCTTTTGACGCTGAGGGTCGGGCCATTGACTTTGAGGTCTGGGTAGATGACCTGCAGCTGTTCTTACAGTGCGATAGAGCAGACAGCCTCTCTCTCTTTGACCTTACCTCTGGCGCTTCCCCTGCCCCTGCTGCTGATGCTGACGCCACTGTTCGCTCCCAGTGGGCCACGCGCGACGCTGCTGCACGTCTTGCTGTGCGTCGCCACCTCCCTACCTCCGAGCGTGCGCACTTTAGTCAGTACAAGAGTGCTCAGACCTTGTACGACGCTGTAGTCGCGCGCTACTCCTCCCCTGCCACTGCTGCACTGAGCCGTCTCATGCTACCGTACCTCTTCCCTGACCTTGCTGCCTTTCCCACCGTAGCTGACCTCATTACGCACCTCCGCACTAGTGACACTCGCTACCGCGCTGCACTTCCTGCTGACTTCTGCGCCAAGAACCCCCCCCCCCCATGTACATCACTCTGTACTTCCTAGTCACTCGCCTTCCTGACTCCCTTCGAGTAGTCAGGGACCACTTTCTCTCAGTCTGTCCCACCACACTCACTGTCGACCTCCTCGAGAAGGCCCTCTTAGCAGCGGAGAAGAGTATAGTCGCTGTAGGAGCCTCTCGAGGTGACCCGCGCACCCCCATCTTTGAGGGGTGTTCCCCCTCCCCCCTGCTGCCCTCTGTTGCCTCTGCTGCTGCGGCCGACCTCCTTGGTCTTGAGTCGGTCGGTGCGGCGTCTGCCCCTAGCGGGAGACGCCGCCCAGGCAAGGGCAAGGGGGGCAAGGGAGCTGGAGGAGCGGGCGTTGGAGGTGGAGGTGGAGGCGGTGGGGGGAGTGGGGGTGGCGGTGGGAGTGGAGGTGGGGGTGGGGGGGTCGGTGGCGGCAGTGGAGGCGGAGGCGGCGGCGGCGGTGGCGGTGGGAGCAGAGGTGGCAGAGGAGGCGGCGGTGGAGGCGGCGGCGGAGGCGGCGGCAGTAGCGGAGGCGGCGGAGGCGGCGGAGGCGATGGGGGTGGCGGTGGAGCTGGTCGCGGGTCTTCGCAGAGGAGTGGCTCCGGTGGTGGCTCGCGCCAGCAGCAGCAGCGCGGTCGTGAGACCCTGTCCCATCAGCAGCTCCGTGAGTGGTACACTGCACGCCAGCGGGGTGGGGGTTTTGGTCCGTGCACCTACGTCCTGCGCACCAGCAACCGTGCGGGTGAGCAGTGTGGGCGTGCGCACCCCACCCAGCGCTGCTTTGGCCGCCTGACAGACGCGTGGCGTCACCAGTTCCCGGAGGCCTCAGAGATCCCTCGCTGGGGCGAGCTGTCTAGGGCAGGTGTTGCCATCTATGATCTTGACTTTGATGCTATTCTCTCTGCCATGTATGCTATGTCTATTAGTGATGAGGGTGACTGTTACCGGTGTTTCCCGCCCGATCCGGGCATTGAGACTGCTGCTCTAGGTACTGGAGAGGCTGCTGCCCTAGGTGCTTGCGACGCTGCTGCTCTAGGTGCTAGTGTGTCTGCGTCCTCAGGTACTGGTGAGTCTGCGCTCTCAGGTGCTACGTCGGCTTCGGCCTCCCTCATCTTCGCCCTTGACTCTAGGGCGTCTCGCTCCTTCTTTCGGGACCGCACCACACTCACACCGCTGAGTCGGCCGGTTGCAGTGTCTCTGGCTGACCCCTCTGGGGGTCCTGTCCTGTCTCGCTTCTCCACAGTCCTCTCGTGTCCGGCGGCTCCCGCTGGCACCCTGTCTGGTCTCTACCTCCCCTCGTTCTCTACGAACCTGGTGAGTGGTGCTGACCTACAGGATGCGGGTGTCCACCAGTTCACTCCTGCGCGTCAGCGGGTGACGCACTGTACAGAGGCTAGCACAGGCCGACACCTGGCTACCTTTACCCGTCAGCCGGGGTCGAGCCTGTACACACTGACCACTGCGTCTCCTCCCGTTACTGAGTCTGGCAGAGTCGCCTCGTCGGGTCAGGTGTTTGCTGCAGCATCCAGGTCTGGTCCTGAGTCTGCCCCCTGTTCGTGTCGTCTCTTGTCTCACGAGACTCTCCTCTGGCACCACCGTCTTGGTCACCCCTCTCTGCTTCGGCTCAGAGGCATGGCCTCCCGTCTTCTAGTGTCTGGTCTCCCCCGGTCCCTCCCTCCTCTTTCTTAGGGCCCTGGCCCTCCCTGTGTTCCCTGTGTCAAGGGGCACCAGCGTGCTGCCCCTCACTCCTCCCATTTTCCTCCTACAGAGGCCCCACTGCAGACGCTTCACATGGATGTGTGGGGCCCAGCCCGCGTCCGTGGGCAGGGTCACGAGCGCTACTTCCTGCTCGTTGTTGACGACTACTCGCGTTACACCGCAGTCTTCCCCTTGCGCAGCAAGGGTGATGTCACTGAGGTGCTGATCGACTGGATCCGCGCAGCTCGTCTCCAGCTCAGGCAGAGCTTTGGCTCGGACTTTCCTGTTCTGCGTCTGCACTCGGACAGAGGTGGAGAGTTCTCCTCTGGCCTTCTGCTGGCTTACTGTCGTGCACGAGGCATCCGTCAGACCTTCACGCTTCCGGACTCTCCGCAGAAAAATGGGATTGCTGAGCACCGCATTGGCATGGTCATGGACGTCGCTCGTACGTCTATGATGCATGCGACTGCCCCCCACTTTCTGTGGCCGTTTGCGGTCAGGTACGTGGCGCATTAGATCAACCTCCACCCCAGGGTCTCCAGACCGGAGACCTCCCCAGCCTTGCTGTGGACGGGGAAGGTTGGCGATGCGTCGGCGTTCCGGGTCTGGGGATCTTGGGCGTTTGTCCGCGACTTGTCTGCGGACAAGCTGTCCCCTTGTGCTGCTCCCGGCGTCTTCCTGGGGTTCCCCCCTGACGCGCCTGGGTGGCAGTTCTACCACCCCACCTCTCGCCGTGTTCTGTCCTCCCAGGACGTCACGTTCGACGAGTCGGTCCCCTACTACCGCCTCTTCCCCTACCGCACTCCGTCCCTTCCCCCGCCCCCGCTCTTTCTTGTACCAGGTCCCCCCCCGGTAGACCCCCTCCCCCCTCAGGGTCCTGCCCGTTCAGGTGTCTCCCAGGTAGACGCAGTTGAGCCTGTCGAGGTCACTGGTGACTCTGGTGCTGCTGAGGGTGCTCAGCGTGGGGGTGCTGAGACTGGTGGTGCTGAGCCTGGGGGTGCTGAGCCTGGGGGTGCTGAGCCTGGGGGTGCTGAGCCTGGGGGTGCTGGGCCTGGGGGTGCTAAGCCTGGGGGTGCTACGCCTGGGGGTGCTTTGCCTGAGGGTGCTGGCGTTCTGACTACTGCTGGCGGTCCTGCTGGGGGTACTCCTGGTGTTACTGGAGGTTCTTGAGCTGCTGGTGGTGCTGCTGGAGCGGGTACTCCTGCTGGGGGTACTGGTGCTGTCCCTGCTGTGTCCGGCGTCGCTGCGCGGCCTCGACCGTACTTCGTTCCACTCCTGCAGCAGGTTCTTGGTCTTTCGCCTTCCACTGGTCCTCCTCCTCCCTTAGAGTGTCCACAGCCTGTCCCGTCACAGTTACAGTTACAGCCGGCCTCCCCACTGCCTGCTCCTTCTCCCTACGCTGGTCCTACTGGAGGTCTTACTGAGTGTCGTGAGCCTGCGTCTTGCCCTGCGTCGCCTGTCCGTACTGCTCGCACTAGTGGTCGTGGTTCGCGTCAGCGTCCTCCTCCTGTCCCTGGCACGCACAGGATGTCTCTGCGTCCGTCCACTGCTCCTCTGCGTGCCCCTTTGCCTTCTACTCCTGAGTCCTCTCTTCCTGCTCTTGCCGACCCGGAGTCGGACTCTCTTCGTGCTGCCAGTCCTACTGTCACGCGTCTCCTTGCTACTGTCGTCACTGACCCTTCTTTCGAGTCTACTGCTGCGTCTGCCCTTGTAGCTGAGCTTGTCGACTTTGCTGCTCCCTGTCGCCTAGACTACGCTGCCTGTCTTGTCGCTGAGTCTGAGTCTGTCTGTCCTCCGTCCGTCGGGGGTGAGTGTGCCCTTGGCACGGACGTCCTTGAGGACAGGCAGGAGGAGTTCCAGTGCTTAGCCGCTGCTTCACCTCATCTTGTGTCCGTACTGCTTACCCCTGAGGGAGACCCGGATGCACTTGACATCCCGACTCCGCGCTCTTACGCGGAGGCGATAGAGGGTCCCTACTCCTCTCAGTGGCAGGCAGCTATGGATGCAGAGATGGCTTCCTGGAAGTCCACAGGCACCTACGTTGACGCTGTCCCCCCTCCTGGGGCGAACATCGTCAGTGGCATGTGGATCTTCAGGGTGAAGCGGCCGCCGGGTTCTCCGCCTGTCTTCAAGGCGCGTTACGTGGCTCGTGGCTTCAGTCAGCGGCAGGGAGTTGACTACTTTCAAACGTTCTCCCCCACCCTGAAGATGACCACTCTTCGGGTACTGCTGCACGTTGCTGCTCACCGTGACTACGAGCTGCACTCTCTCGACTTCAGCACAGATTTCTTGCAGGGCAGCCTGCACGAGGAGATCTGGCTGCGCCGCCCACCTGGCTTCACTGGGTCTTTCCCTCCTGGTACCCAGTGGAGTCTCCGGCGTCCAGTCTACGGTCTCCGCCAGGCGCCACGTGAGTGGCACGACACACTGAGGACTACGCTTGCGGCTCTTGGGTTTGCTCCTTCTACTGCCGACCCGTCGCTGTTTCTGCGCACCGACACCTCTCTGCCGCCGTTCTACATCCTCGTGTACGTCGACGACTTGGTCTTTGCCACAGCTGACACTGCTGGACTCGCCTACGTGAAGTCCGAGCTGCAGAAGAGACACACGTGCACTGACCTGGGTGAACTGCGCAGCTACCTTGGCTTGCAGATCACCCGGGACAGAGCACGCCGCACCATTACCCTGACTCAGTCACACATGGTGCAGCAGGTCCTTCAGCGCTTCGGCTTCACGTACTCCTCGCCTCAGGCCACTCCTCTGCCTACTCGCCACTCACTCTCAGCTCTGCCTTCGGATGAGTCCGTAGAGTCGAGTGGCCCGTATCCAGAGCTTGTTGGCTGCCTCATGTACCTGATGACCTGCACACGACCTGACCTTGCATACCCTCTTAGCATTCTTGCACGCTATGTTGCTCCTGGGAGACACCGACCTGAGCACATGGCTGCAGCGAAGAGGGTGTTGCGCTACTTGTGCAGTACGTCGGGCATGGGGCTAGTGCTTGGAGGGCGGAGTCCAGTGGTCCTCACTGGGCACGCGGACGCTTCTTGGGCTGACGACCAGGCTACGCAGCTGTCGTCACAGGGTTACGCCTTCAGCCTCGGTTCCGGCTCTGTTTCGTGGCGGGCTACTCGCTCATCTTCTGTTCTCCGCTCCAGTTGTGAGGTTGAGATCTACGCCGGGGCCATGGCTGCCCAGGAGCTTCGTTGGCTCACCTACCTGCTGACCGACGTTGGAGAGCCGCCTCGTTCTCCTCCAGTCCTGTACGTAGACAACAAGGCCATGCTGGCCTTGTGTCGAGAGTAGAGACTGGAGCACAGAACAAAGCATATTGCTCTTCGCTACTTCCTTGCTCGTGAGCTACAGCAGCGTGGTCAGTTGCGGCTTGCGTACGTGGCCTCTGAGGCCAACACTGCTGATGTTTTCACCAAGGCACTTCCGCCTTGTGATCATCAGCGCTTCTGCACTCAGTTGGGTCTTGTCCCTGTCTTGCCTCACTTGCTCACCTCTTGACCTTACTTGTACTGTTACATATATATATACCTGCTTTTGCTTGTCTATCCTTATATATATATATGTACTCCTACATGTGAACAGGCCTTGTGGCCTTGAACTTGTGCTCAGAATGTGTGGTGACATTGTGATCCACCCTGAGCTTGCTTTGCTTTGCTTTGCTTGACTGGTCTTGTGACCCTTTGTTCTCCCCCACTTTTCCTATGGGGGTGTGTCAGAACATTATAGCTTATACTTTTGTGTAGGCTGTAGTGGGGTATCCCATAGGGGGTACAACCCAATTAGGGTTAGTACTGTCAAGAATAATATATATTTCTATATATTGTTTTTGTAACTGCCTGTAGTGTAGACTAGTGTAGTTATATAATGTTCTGTTTTGGTGGTGCACCTTTCATTCTGCCTATATGTACTGCTCGCTCTATAGTGAAAACCCTTCTTCTCTTTTCACTTTCTCGACTCTAACTTAACTCACTCGAACTCAACTAGCTATGGCTCCTTAGCCTAGCTCAAGTTTTCACATGCTATCAGAGAGAGTTACGATCCTGGCCTTTTGCTTCCGCTGCTACTGAGTGTACTGCACGCCCCGTGGTGTGCCCTTTCATTCGCGGCCCCGCCACCCGCTCGCGGCCCCGCACCTTCTTAAGCGGCCCCGCCGCCCTACTGTCGCGGCCTCGCCGCCTCTCTGCTGTCGCGGCCCCGCCGCCCTACACTGCGGCCTCGCCGCCCTACTCCTGCGGCCCCGTCGCCGCCCGTCCCGGCCCGTCGCCGCCCGTACCAGCCCGTCACCGCCCTTCGCGGCGTCACGTGCCGCCCGTCCCGGCCCGTCGCCGCCCGTGCGGTACCCACCCTAGGCACCGATGCCACCTGCGGCCCCGCCCTCTTGCGGCCCCGACCCCGCCCCGGCCATGCCCTGTCGCCAGCCGCGGCACACCGGGGGCACGTGCACCGCCCCCCCCCCTTTTCCCGTCACCCGTTGCGGCTCCTTCGGGGGCCGCGGGCGACCTGGAAGGGGGAGGCAGGCGTCGCCCCCTCTGCCGCCTGCTTTGGCGCCCGGGGAGGCCGTGCGTCGGCCCCCCCCCCTCCCTCTCCCCCCTCTTCTCCTCCTCCTTTTGTTCCCTCTGCTGCAGCTGCCGCTGGGGGGGAGGGTGTGAGAGTGTGGGGGAGCCCGGGGAGGGACTGGGGGTGGCGGGTGTGGGGGTGATGGGTAATGTCTGTTCCCCTAGCCCTACGGCCCCATTCTCCTCCGTTTGCCCCCTCCCCCCCCCTCTGCTGCTCCTGCAGCAGTGTGAGGGGGATGGGGAGGGGGAGGGGGAGGTTGAGGGGATGTAGGGGGTGACCAACCAGAGCCTATCACCTCCTCTCCTCTCTCTCTCCTCTCTCCCTTCTGTTCTCTGTTTTCTGCATTGGTTGTCACTGCTCCTGCTTGGTGTACCCCATTATGGGGGCGTTGACTGCATATTCTTCCCTACAGGCACTTATGGGGGCGTGTCAAGAATAATATATATTTCTATATATTGTTTTTGTAACTGCCTGTAGTGTAGACTAGTGTAGTTATATAATGTTCTGTTTTGGTGGTGCACCTTTCATTCTGCCTATATGTACTGCTCGCTCTATAGTGAAAACCCTTCTTCTCTTTTCACTTTCTCGACTCTAACTTAACTCACTCGAACTCAACTAGCTATGGCTCCTTAGCCTAGCTCAAGTTTTCACAAGTACTTGTACCCACTTCATTCATAGTTCATTTCATTCTCGTTTCTTCTCAGCCGAACAGTGCCAGAGGGGTGATCAACCAGGGGCCGAGAGGCCCGGAACTTCCCAAACCGCTGCGCATAGAGGGATTAACATAGGGCTTTCCTTTATTGCACGTAATTATGTTATTAGTGGCATGTACCGGCTCGCATTTTCGCTCGCGTGTCGTTTAGCGAGCCTACTCTACTGGAAACTCTTAGGGTGTGAAACTATGAGCAGAGGAATGAATTGACTAAGTCAGAGTTGGGTACAAATACAACCCTAGCAAACTGTACCCCATATGTGCTACCCCACTATAGCCTACAAACATGCATCAGCTATAATAATCTGACACACCCCCATAGGCAAAGTGGGGGAGAACAAGGGGTCACAAGACCAGTCAAGCAAAGCAAAACAAGCTCAGGGTGGATCACAAAGTCACCACACAGTCCGAGCACAAGAGCAAGGCCAGAGGCCAGTTCACATGCAGGAGTAAAGACATATATATAAAACTAGACAAGCAAGAGCAGGTATATATATGTCAAAGTACAAGTAAAGTCAAGAAGAGAGCAAGTGAGGCAAGACAGGTACAAGACCCAGCTGGGTACAAAAGCGCTGATGGTCGCAAGGCGCAAGTGCCTTGGTGAACACATCAGCAGTGTTGGCCTCAGAGGCCACGTAAGCAAGTCGCAACTGACCACGCTGCTGCAGCTCACGAGCAAGGAAGTAGCGGAGAGCAATGTGCTTCGTTCTGTGCTCCAAGCGCTGCTCTCGACACAAGGCCAACATGGCCTTGTTGTCTACGTACAGCACTGGAGGAGAACGAGGCAGCTCTCCAAGGTCAGTCAGCAGGTAGGTGAGCCAGCGAAGCTCCTGTGCAGCCATGGCCCCGGCGTAGATCTCAGCCTCACAACTGGAGCCGAGAACCGAAGACGAGCGAGTAGACCGCCACGAGACAGAGCCGGAACCAAGGCTGAAGGTGTAACCCTGTGACGACCGCTGCGTAGCCTGGTCGTCAGCCCAAGAAGCGTCTGCGTGCCCAGTAAGGACCACTGGACTCCGCCCTCCAAGCACTAGCCCCATGCCCGACGTACTGCACAGGTAGCGCAATACCCTCTTCGCTGCAGCCATGTGCTCTGGTCGGTGTCTCCCAGGAGCAACATAGCGTGCAAGGATGCTCAGAGGGTATGCAAGGTCAGGTCGAGTGCAGGTCATCAGGTACATGAGGCAGCCAACAAGCTCTGCATACGGACCACTCGACTCTACGGACTCATCCGAAGGCAGAGCTGAGAGTGAGTGGCGAGTAGGCAGAGGAGTGGCCTGAGGCGAGGAGTACGTGAAGCCGAAGCGCTGAAGGACCTGCTGCACCATGTGTGACTGAGTCAGGGTAATGGTGCGGCGTGCTCTGTCCCGAGTGATCTGCAAGCCAAGGTAGCTGCGCAGTTCACCCAGGTCTGTGCACGTGTGTCTCTTCAGCAGCTCGGACTTCACGTAGGCGAGTCCAGCAGTGTCCGCTGTGGCAAAGACCAAGTCGTCGACGTACACGAGGATGTAGAACGGCGGCAGGGAAGTGTCGGTGCGAAGAAACAGCGACGGGTCAGCAGTAGAAGGAGCAAACCCAAGAGCCGCAAGCGTAGTCCTCAGTGTGTCGTGCCACTCACGCGGTGCCTGGCGGAGACCGTAGACTGGCCGTCGGAGGCTCCACTGGGTGCCAGGAGGGAAAGTCCCAGTGAAGCCAGGCGGACGGCGCAGCCAGATCTCCTCGTGCAGGCTACCCTGCAGGAACGCAGTGCTGAAGTCGAGAGAGTGAAGCTCGTAGTCGCGCTGAGCGGCAATGTGCAGCAGCACCCGAAGAGTGGTCATCTTCGGGGTGGGAGAGAAGGTCTGAAAGTAGTCAACTCCCTGCCGCTGACTGAAGCCACGAGCCACGTAACGCGCCTTGAAGACAGGCGGCGAGCCCGGCGGCCGCTTCACCCTGAAGATCCACATGCCACTGACGATGTTCGCCCCAGGAGGGGGAACCGCGTCAACGTAGGTGCCTGTGGACTTCCAGGAAGCCATCTCTGCATCCATAGCTGCCTGCCACTGAGAGGAGTAGGGACCCTCTACGGCCTCCGCGTAAGAACGCGGAGTCGGGATGTCTAGTGCATCCGGGTCTCCCTCAGGGGCTAGCAGTACAGACGCGAGACGAGGTGAAGCAGCGGCTAGACACTGGAACTCCTCCTGCCTGTCCTCTAGGACGTCCGTGCCAAGGGCACACTCACCCCCGACGGACGGAGGACAGGCGGACTCAGACTCAGCGACAAGACGAGCAGCGTAGTCTAGACGACAGCGCGCAGCAAAGTCGACAAGCTCAGTGACAAGGGCAGACGCAGCAGACGACTCGAAGGAAGGGTCAGTGACAGCAGTAGCAAGGAGACGCGTGACAGTAGGACTGGCAGCACGAAGAGAGTCCGACTCCGGGTCGGCAAGAGCAGGAAGAGAGGAAGCAGGAGGAGAAGGCAAAGGGGCACGCAGAGGAGCAGTGGACGGACGCAGTGACATCCGGTGCGTGCCAGGGACAGGAGGAGGACGCTGACGCGACCCGCGACCACTAGCGCGCTCAGTACGAACAGGCGACGCAGGACGAGACGCAGGCTCACGACGCTCAGTAAGACCTCCAGTCGGACCAGCGTAGGGAGAAGGAGCAGGCAAAGGGGAGGCAGGCTGTAGCTGTGGCTGTGACCGGACAGGCTGCGGACCCTCTAAGGAAGGAGGAGGAGGTGTAAGACCAAGAACCTGCTGCAGGAGCGGAACGAAGTACGGTCGAGGCCGCGCGGCGACGCCAGAAACAGCAGGAACAGCACCAGCACCCCCGGCAGGAGCACCCACTCCAGCAGCACCTCCAGCAGAACCACCAGAAGCTCCAGAACCTCCAGCAGCAGCACCAGGAGCACCGTCAGTCGGACCACCAACCGCAGGCTCAGCGCCAACGTCCTCAGCAGGACCAGCTCCAGGAGAACACTCAGACCCAGCAGCTCCAGCACCCACAGGACGAGCACCGCCAGGTCGCGTGGCAGCAGCGCCCTCCGCAGCCGAAGAACCACCAGCACCAGCGGCACGCCTCCAGCGCCGGGCAAACCACTCACGCAGCTCCTGTGGAGAGAGCGGCTCCCGGTGAGACGAAGCACCCCCAGGCACAGCACCTCCAGGCTCGGCACCTCCCGGCTCAGCACCCCCAGGCTCAGTACCCCCAGACACAGCACCCCCAGGCACAGCACCCCCAGGCTCAGCACCCCCAGGCTCAGCACCCCCAGGCCCAGCACCCCCAGACTCCGCACCCCCAGGCTCAGCACCCCTAGACTCCGCACCCCCAGGCTCAGCTCCCGCAGCAGCACCGGAGTCACCAGTGACCTCGACAGGCTCGACCGCGTCTACCTGAGACACACCTGAAGGGGCAGGACCCTGAGGGGGGAGGGGGAGTACTGGGGGGGGACCTGGTACCAAGAAGAGGGGGGGTGGGGGGAGGGACGGAGTGCGGTAGGGGAAGAGGCGGTAGTAGGGTACCGACTCGTCGAACGTGACGTCCTGGGAGGACAGAACACGTCGAGAGGTGGGGTGGTAAAACTGCCACCCAGGGGCGTCGGGGGGGAACCCGAGGAAGACGCAGGGAGAAGCACGAGGGGACAGCTTGTCCGCAGACAGGTCGCGAACAAACGCCCGAGATCCCCAGACCCGGAACGCCGACGCATCGCCAACCTTCCCCGTCCACAACAGAGCTGGGGAGGTCTCCGGTCGAGAGACCCTGGGGTGGAGGTTGATCTGGTGCGCAGCGTACCTGACCGCAAACGGCCACAGAAAATGGGGAGCAGCCGCATGCATCATGGACGTACGAGCGACGTCCATGACCATGCCAATGCGGCGCTCAGCGATCCCATTCTGCTGTGGTGAGTCCGGAAGCGTGAAGGTCTGACGGATGCCTCGCACACGACAGTAGGTACTCAGGAGGGCCGAGGAGAACTCTCCGCCTCTGTCCGAGTGCAGACGCAAGACAGGGAAGTCAGAGCCAAAGCTTCTCCGAAGCTGAAGACGAGCTGCGCGGATCCAGTCGATCAACACCTGAGTGACCTCACCCTTGCTGCGCAAGGGGAAGACTGTGGTGTAACGCGAGTAGTCGTCAACCACTAGCAGGAAGTAGCGCTCCTGACCCTGTCCACGGACGCGGGCTGGGCCCCACACGTCCATGTGAAGCGTCTGCAACGGGGCCTCTGTCGGAGGAAACTGGGAGGAGTGAGGGGCAGCACGCTGGCGCCCCTCGACACAGGGGACACAGGCAGGGCCAGGGCCCGGAGGAAGGGGAGGGAGGGACCGGGGAAGACCAGACACAAGGACCCGCGAGGCCATGCCTCTGAGCCGAAGCAGAGAGGGGTGGCCAAGGCGGTGGTGCCAGAGGAGGGTCTCGTGAGACAGACGACGACACGAACAAGGGGCAGACTCAGGACCAGACCTGGACGCTGCAGCAAACACCTGACCAGACGAAGGGGCCCTACCAGACGCAGTACCTGGAGGAGAAGCAGTGGTCAGTGTGTACAGGCTCGACCCCGGCCGACGTGTAAACGTAGCCAGGTGGCGACCTGTATCCGCCTCCGTACAGTGGGTCACCCGCTGACGAGCAGGGGTGAACTGGTGGACACCTGCATCCTGGAGGTCAGCACCACTCACCAAGTTCGTCGAGAACGAGGGGAGGTAGAGACCAGTCAGGGTGCCAGAGGGGGCCGCCGGACACGGGAGGACAGTGGAGAAGCGAGACAGGACAGGCCCCCCAGAGGGGTCCGCCAGGGACACCGCAACAGGCCGACTCAGCGGCGTGAGAGTGGTGCGGTCCCTAAAGAAGGAGCGAGACGCTCCAGAGTCAAGGGTGAAGGTGTGAGAGGCCGAAGCCGACACAGTACCTGAGAGGGCGGACTCACCAGTACCTGAAAGCACAGACGCACTGGCACCTAGAGCAGCAGCCTCACTAGTACCTGACGCGGCAGTACCAATGCCCGGGTCGGGCGGGAAACACCGGTAACAGTCATCCTCATCACTACCAGTCACAGCATACATAGCAGAGAGAATAGCATCAAAATCAAGATCATAAATAGCTACACCAGCCCTAGACAGCTCTCCCCAGCGGGGGATCTCAGCGGCCTCCGGAAACTGCTGACGCCAGGCGTCGGTCAGGCGGCCAAAGCAGCGACGGGCTGTGTGGGCGCCTCCACACCTCTCCCCTGCACGGTCACCAGTGCGAAGAACGTAGGGGCAGGGACCAAGCGCACCACCGCGCTGACGCTGCAAGTACCACTCACGGAGCTGCTGAGGGCCGGGGACGGTGCGAGAGCGCTGCTGCTGCTGCGGCTGCTGCTGTGGCTGCTGCTGCTGCTGCTGCTGCTGGCGCTGACCACCCCCAGAGCTGCTCCGCTGGGACGAGCCACTCCGACCCCCTCCTCCACCGCCACCCCCGCCTCCACCGCTACCCCCGTCGCCACCGCCACCTCCCCCACCAGGACCGTCGCTCCCACCGCTCCCACCGCCTCCTCCGCTACCACCTCCGCCGCCACCTCCGCCTCCACCGCCGCCACTACTACCTCCACTCCCGCCACCACCCCCTCCGCCACCCCCACTCCCCCCTCCACCCCCACCGCCTCCTCCACCGCCCCCTCTGGCTCCACCCGCTCCCTTGCCCCCCTTGCCCTTGCCAGTGCGGCGTCTGCCACTGGGGGCAGACGCCGCGCCGACCGACTCAAAACCAACGAGGTCGGCCGCAGCGGCAGAGGCGACAGAGGGCAGCAGGGGGGAGGGACCACACCCCTCAAAGATGGGGGTGCGAGGGTCACCCCGAGAGGCCCCTACAGCGACAATACTCTTCTCAGCCGCTAGCAGGGACTCCTCAAGGAGGTCGACAGTGAGAGTGGTGGGACAGACAGAGAGAAACTGGTCCCTAACGACACGAAGGGACTCAGGAAGACGGGTGACGAGAAAGTAGAGAGTGATGTACATGGGAGGAGGGTTCGCAGCGCGGAACTCAGCAGGAAGGGCAGCGCGGTAGCGGGTGTCACTAGCGCGGAGGTGGGTAACGAGGTCAGCGACAGTGGGAAAGGAAGCGAGGTCAGGGAAGAGAAACGGTAGCATGAGGCGGCTAAGGGTAGCGGAGGAAGGGGAGGAGTAGCGCGCAACTACAGCGTCGTACAAGGCCTGAGCGGTCTTGCACTGACTAAAGTGGGCACGCTCAGAGGAAGGGAGGTGGCGACGCACAGCAAGACGTGCAGCAGCATCGCGGGTCGCCCACTTGGAGCGAACGGCAGAGTCAGCATCAGCAGGCGGGGCAGGGACAGCGCCAGAGACAAAGTCAAAGAGAGAGACCTCATCTACCGCATCACACAGTAAGTACAGCTGCAGATCCTCGACCCAGACGGCAAAGTCAATGGCCCTCCCCTCAGCGTCAAAAGTGAGAACATTGGGGGTAGCCATAGCAGCAGCTGAAAGTCTCACCGGGATGGGAGAGTCGGGTAGGTCAGCAGCAGGCGGCTCGGGCTGCTCAGGTACCGGGCGGCTCGGCTACTGCGGGGCGGCTCGGCTACTGCGGGGCGGCTCGGCTGCTGCTGGGCGGCTCGGCTGCTGCTGGGCAGCTCGGCTGCTGCTGGGCGGCTCGGCTGCTGCTGGGCGGCTCGGCTGCTGCTGGGCGGCTCGGCTGCTGCTGGGCGGCTCGGATGCTGCTGGGCGGCTCGGCTGCTGCTGGGCGGCTCGGCTGCAGTGCAGTGGCGGGGCCGGGACAAGGCCGGCGGTAGGGCCGGCGGTAGGGCCAAGTAGGAGCCGGCGGCGGGCCGAGTAGGAGGCCGGCGGCGGGGCCGAGTAGGAGCCGGCGGCGGGGCCGTGTAGGAGGCCGGCGGCGGGCCGAGTAGGAGGCCGGCGGCGGGCCGTGTAGGAGGCCGGCGGCGGAGCCGAGTAGGAGCCGGCGGCGGGGCCGTGTAGGAGGCCGGCGGCGGGCCGAGTAGGAGGCCGGCGGCGGGCCGTGTAGGAGGCCGGCGGCGGGGCCGAGAAGGAGGCCGGCGCGGGGCCGCGTAAGGGGCCGAGTAGGAGCCGGCGGCCCAGGGCCGCGTAAGGGGCCGGCTCGGAGCCGCGTAAGGGGCCGGCGCGGGGCCGCGTAGGAGCCGGCGGCGCAGGGCCGCGTAAGGGGCCAGCGCGGGGCCGCGTAAGGGGCAGGCGGCGGGGCCGCAGGGGAGAGGGCGACCCGAAGGGTCGCTAAAACAAAAAAGGGCGCGCCTCGGGGCGCGCTTCGGTGGGCCCAAAAAAAAATTCGGTCCTGGAGGGACCTAGCTCTATACCATGTGAAACTATGAGCAGAGGAATGAATTGACTAAGTCAGAGTTGGGTACAAATACAACCCTAGCAAACTGTACCCCATATGTGCTACCCCACTATAGCCTACAAACATGCATCAGCTATAATAATCTGACATAGGGCAGCAAAAAAAAAACTACAACTCTTAGGGAACCTGGATGCATTTTCGGGATGGGTCAACCCTAAAACGGATAACTTCCTGGTATTTAGTGTTGATGCCTCCCGAGTCGTATCTGTTTCCGAATGGGTAAAATTTTTTTTTTCCAGTGCGTCTATGATCGGGTAGGTGATATTTATCATCCATAATATAATATGTTATACGTACTCACGATTTGATCCGCCGAACTTTATTTCCAGAAGAAAGCGACGCGCGCGCTGTAGTAGACGGAGGTCAAAACCCTCAATAAAAAACATGAATACACAATTTGGTTCTTCTAGCAAATATCGTTTACTTCCGGTTCGGCTTGTTCGCCAAGTCGGTTGGGCAGCTCTGGGTTGAAATCCTACGGTCTAGATTTACCGGCCCTACTTTGAACACTCCTCTGGCAATGTTCGGCCCCTGGTTGATCTTTTCCCGTCATGTTTCTATAAGGGCGCGTTTGGTCAGTTTAGAAGTTCAAAATAAAGTTCTAACTTTGGGTGGTTACCTTATTCGCTAATTTCGCGAAGGGTGCTTCGCGAACCAAGCATTGTATGGGCTCTGCAAAAGTTCGAGTTTGAAATATGAACTTGACTCGAGTCGGAGGCGGGAACGTGCGTGCGCACGTTCATGCGAGCGTGTGTGATTTGCAGCACGTCCGAACAGCTGGCGAAACGGGCGAGCGCTTCGCCAGTGCATGAAGTTGCACAACGAAGACACCCCACAATTCGTGCACACAGTGGTAGCCACGTGTCCAGCATCGTGGCACGTTCGAGCACGATGTGGCAACGCGTCCCGCCCGTCTTGACGTCAGTCAAAGAAACTCACGCCCTTGGTGTTGCCACGGGGGCTATTTGTACCCTGGTTACACACTCGGCGCGGAAGGTGAGTTGGAGCTCTAGGTCCTTGTAAACCGAGGCGCAAAATGTTGACGTGGCGCACTGTCAAGACGAGCGAACTGGGTAACCTATGATGTTGACGTGCGGCTCGGCTCGTTTTTACAAGTTCGAATGTCGGGGTTCGAACTTGTATGTGTGTGTGATTTTTTACAGTGTGGTAAGCCCGATGTTCGAACTTCGATAGAAGGAAATTCAAACTTCTTTCGTTGTAAGTTCAAAAATAAAATTCGCCCTTAAAACATAAACTTTTACAAATTTCAAAGACCACACGCGCCCTATCTTCCCTGTCTGAGGCACGGAGGGGTGGGAAGTGCCCGCTACTGGCACTGTAGGCCCCCTTCAAAGCGCAGGTTCGGTAGTCCTGCCAAAGCTACCTACCCTTTTGCACACATCTCACCCACCCAGCTCTTCCTTCCACCCACCAAGGTGCACGGGGTATGGTGGCTTCAGAGAATTCTGGTTGCGGGCGGACCCAACACAGTCAATCTAAAATATCCACGCCCACCTTTGGGTTCCGAAAGCGAAATTGCCGACCGAGCAGACCCAAAATCGTTTACACAGAAAGCGCGTTTGACTCTCACAAAGTTTTTTCGTCATTTAGGTGTTTAGTGAGTAGCCTTATTTCGCTTTCTCGCCAATATTCGCCACGGGCAAAATCGGGACTGTAGTGGGCAGGTGAAGAGATGTAACCAGCTTCTTCAAAATATCTCGCGAACGGACGGATGCCAGCGTGATAAGCTGTTTGTTCAACGGCTGCGATCAAAATAGGGGCTTGTATCGTGCGTGCAACTGGCTGATGCTACTTGCAATTGGGCAGGCTGTCGAACCGAGAAAGACCAAATTTGCGTGCAGTTGCTGAGCATCCTGTGTATATCGGTACAGCAGTACAGCCCTCACCGACAATTTTGGGCCGGTGCCTTCGAGCATGCTCGACACGACTCACGCACCGTGAGAACACTTCCACATGTGACGTGACAACGCGATCTTTAGCCGTTGAATGCTTCTGAATCTCCGATCTGACACACAGCGAGCTGACGGGGTCTTCCACTACACTAGTGTAGTGGAACCGCTCTGACCTGCTGAGATGAGATGAGACCCTCCTTTCCAGCTCGCTTGCTGTCGCGTCGTGTGTGTTGTTGGTTGTACTACTGTACAGATTCCACCACACCCAGCCTACAGAGCACGTCACAGGTAGTTCGGTTTTGCTTGAAACCCTACCAAAACGCAATGAAGTGAAAACGAGCAACACCACATTTCGCAGCAATCTAGTGAACTCATACTGCCTGTGTAGTACCAACTGTTTGAGAGTAGTTTCCGCTCTCATCCACATAATTATAGGCTACAGAGCGCTCACAGAAGCTATTGTATTTTTATTTATTTATTTTCAAAAGCATAGTAGGATCGAGTACAACGGTTAGTAGCGCCGCGTCAGCAACACGACTCACCGTGTAAATCACACCTTGCGTCGACACATACTAGCGCAATCATAGCAGAATGACAATGCCAATGGCCTCCGCCGGCCACATGCGGCCGCAGAATCGCTGCTCCATCCTCCGCGCCTGCCCCCCCTCGGGTATCTCGGCTCCAGAGGCGGCGCGGGTGAGCTGCGATCAGGAAATGGCCGCCGCGCGCCGCCGTGAGAGACGCGTAGAACAGCAGCAACGGCCGCAGCAGCCGTTAAATCAACGCCGGAAGCAGCGGCAGCAGCGGCGCGGCGCGCTGGAACTCGCGTGGTGCCTCGCCGCGCTTGCCGCCACGCGCCTCGCCACACCATTCGCCATGGTCCACGCCGTGTCGCTCGAGGCCTCGCAATGTGAGTGGGCGCTGCTTCGTTGTAGTTAGTACCTAGTACGTGGCGTTGGCCGCAACCAGCGCCGCTTCCCGTTCCATCTTCTTGACGCCCACCTCCGCTCCCCCCCAACAACCACCTCCCCTCCCGGCCGCTCCTGCACCCCAGCACCACCACCCTCTCCCCTTTTCCAACCCCCTACCTCCTTCCCCGTTCTTCCACCCTCGCCCACCCCCACAGCCGTCGTCTCCCTTCTCCCCTTACTCTCTCCGTCCTCTCCTTCCCACCCCACTCCCCCATTCCACTCTCTCGACTCCAACCAGCACCCCCTTTCCCGTTCCTTCCCCCCGTCCTCCGCATCGCCCTCCCCTTCCTTTCCCGAGCCGCAGCTTGCGGCGTCCAGATTCACTCCATTTCCTTTTCCTTGACAACTCCTCGCAGGACTGCCAGAATCCCGCTGCAGCACAGCAGAGAGCAACACACCACTGCCAACTCCGCCCTCAACCAACGCCCCTTTCCTCCCCACTCCCTCTCCCTCGTCCCCGTCATTCTCCACACCGCTCCACACCCCTCCACACCCCGCAGTGCAGTTCCTACAGGACTGCCAGGCCGCATGGGGGCGCACGTTTCCTGGCTGGAGTGGCGCCAACCCCGACTGCTCAACCATGCCTTATATCGGATGTGACAGTAACGGGATGATCGTGGACATGTGAGTTCCGTGCCCAGTGCATTTGTGTGCATTTCGTGCCCATGTGGGGAGGATGCCGCCCTGCGGCGCTGGTGCAGGGGGAATGCCCCCACTGCGCAGCCACACAGGGGGAAGGAATGCCCTCTCTGCGCGTCCGTGCAGGGGGGATGCCCCCACTGCGCGGCCATGTAAGGGGAATGCCCCAACCCCAATTCCGCCTCCTGGCCGCGTCATGCTCTGTGTTTGAGCATCACCCTGAACCCTTCACTGCTCCCCTCTCATCGTAGTATTATGCTGGCTTGCGTGGCATGGGATGCGATGCGATGTGGTGCGGTGCGGTGCGGTGCGATGTGTTGGTGCAGATTCCTATGGGGCAAGAATCTGCAAGGGGCTATTCCCGACTCCATTGGCGACCTAAGGAACCTCAACTACCTGTACGTGCTCTGCTCTGCTACCTCCCCCTTCCTTTGACCTGCCTGCCCTGCAACGACTGCCCGCAGTCTCTTCTGGAACATCATCAACTTTCAGTTGACTGATTACTTGCATTTGGCGTGACGGATGAACTAACTTTCAGCTGACTGATTACTTTCAGTTGACTTATTACTTGCATTTGGCGTGCGGAACAGTGGAGAGACGAAGAGGAATGCAGAGCGGGGCGGGTGGTGGTGGTGGTGGTGGGGGAAATACGAGATGAGGAACGCTGGGGAATGAGACATTATGGGTCTTTTGAGGTTTCTCAAAAGGCACTGGGTGGGTATCGAGACGTGTCAAAGCTGGGCAGGTACTGCGAGCACGGTGCAGTGCACAGCGTGATGAAAAGCCTTGATGGGAAGGCATGTTAGCAGGGCAGCAGGGGGAGGGGAGTTATGGTGTGCATGCGCGGGGTAAGAAGAGGCGAACAGCACAAGAACTTCATGTGAGAGTTATGATGGCATGGTACGAACACTGGACCTCACGGACAGTCGCATCTCGTACATGTCACAGAATCTATTGGTAAGAACAATATATTCAGTTACGTACGCTAGTATGGTGTAGAGTGGTGTACAAGTGGGTTATGTAACATTGCCAAGGGGGGTTGTTAGGGTCCAGGGGAGTAACGCGAAGTTGGTAGCAGTGGGAATTGCGAAGTGCAGTAAGAGGAGCTCAGGGAGCCTCGAGGGACAGGAAATCGGCATTGGCCAATCCAAGGCCTCGGCGACTCGAACCTAACCCAGTCTGTCGAGCAAATCACGACTTGGGAAGGACAATAAGTAGCCTAGCCTAGCACAGACAAATCCGTTCTCTCGTTTGTTTGCCTAAAATAGTGGATTTACGTTGCCGTTCTAACGCTACAGCAGCTAGGTGACTAGGCCACTAAGGGCAGCCATCGTGTGGGAGCCAGAATCTTTCACAAACGAGAGAAGGAAGATCGGGCAGAATGGACTGCCACGAGCTGCGCTGGCAGCAGGTAAACTCGCGTCGGGAATTTTCGCCGTCGCGGAGGTTGCGCTCACTGGAGCGCGGGAGATCGCGGACGCGTTCGCCACGGAGGGCGGCGTACCGCATGGATCTGGTGTCTGACGGACGTCGAGAAGGAGGCGAGGAGGATCCGCACGCGGGATCGGAGCCCAGGCCTCACCCGTCCAGCAGCGGCCCTTGGAATCTGGCGCGCGACCAGCAAGGAGAGGGTGGCAGGCGTCGCGACGACGCAGATGTGGTGGACTCGTCGGATTCGGCAAGCAAGGCCGACGGCAAGGAGGAAGCAGACGAGATCCTGATGGCGCGGGATGGTAAGAAGGACGACGTCGCGGAACAAGAGCGCGGCGAATGGAGCAAAGACGCAGGCAAAGATGGCTCGCTGGTAGGGATGCGCGGAGGCTGCGCGAAACAGCGCGGGAGCGCGGATATAGGTCTCTCGGCGGACGAATTACGTGAGAGCAGCGCGGAGGCAGATCGCGCGCCAGGGGAGGTGCGCGGGAGTGGCGCAAGGCGCCAGGGGAGCAGCGCGGAGGCAGTTCGCGCGCCAGGGGAGGTGCGCGGGAGTGGCGCAAGGCGCCAGGGGAGCAGCGCGGAGGCAGTTCGCGCGCCAGGGGAGGTGCGCGGGAGTGGCGCAAGGCGCCAGGGGAGCAGCGCGGAGGCAGTTCGCGCGCCAGGGGAGGTGCGCGGGAGTGGCGCAAGGCGCCAGGGGAGCAGCGCGGAGGCAGTTCGCGCGCCAGGGGAGGTGCGCGGGAGTGGCGCAAGGCGCCAGGGGAGCAGCGCGGAGGCAGTTCGCGCGCCAGGGGAGGTGCGCGGGAGTGGCGCAAGGCGCCAGGGGAGCAGCCCGGAGGCAGTTCGCGCGCCAGGGGAGGTGCGCGGGAGTGGCGCAAGGCGCCAGGGGAGCAGCGCGGAGGCAGTTCGCGCGCCAGGGGAGGTGCGCGGGAGTGGCGCAAGGCGCCGCAAGAGCAAGGAGAATGACCGCGCGATAGGGCGCATGCGTGGGGAAGGCGGACCGCCGGAGCCACAGCCGGAAACCGAGAGGAGGAGGCGTATGGAGATGGGAGCTCGACGATCGCCAGAGCCGTGGGACGAGGAAGAGGATAGACGGGAGCTGCGAAGGCGGAATGCACTACCATGGGAGGTACCTGAGGAGGAAACCAGGGGGAAGGCGGAAAAAGAGGAGCTAAGAAGGAGAAATGACGAGCAATACAGAAGGAGGGAGAGGTCGCCTGAAGGGAAGACAGGAAGTGAGAAAGAGGAGTATGAGCGAGGGAAACCAGCGGGTCGAAAGGGCCCTGATGCATGGGAGCGAGAGAGGCTGTATCAGGAGAACTTGCCTGAGAAGAAAGAAGGGCGATGGGAGGAATCAGAAAAGCAGAGGGAGGCTTATGAGGGTGAGCGAGGAAGGAGTCCACTGGGGCCGAGGAGGCCATGGCAATCAAAGGAAGCTAGAGCAGCCCGGGAGGGGCTAGAGAGAGTGTTGTACGGGACGAGCTCGGGGAGAAGAAAGGAGCAGCGTAGACGGCGAGAGTTGACGCCTGAGCATGACAAGGAAAACGAGGAAGGAGAGTGTGGCAGACCTGCACGCTACGGATTTGGCCGAAGGGAGAAGCCATGGGAAGAATATTCCCCTGAAAAGAGAGAGAGAGTCCGGGGCGGGAATCAGAGGGATATAGGGAGACTCGTGAGAGAGAGCGGGGAAAGAGCCCAAGTCAGAGCTGGCAGGGAAGGCCGCAGCAGTCATGGTTGGGCGCGGGAGGAGCCAGGGCAGCCAGGGAAGGAATCTATCGAGTGCTGTATGGGACAAAGTCAAGGAGCAGGGAGTCGAGGGAAAGGAGAGGAGAGAGTAGCAGGAGGAATGAGATCTCAGGGACTTGGGAGATGGGAAGGTGGAGTGTGCAGGCCCCACCTCAGGTGGAGGTGCCGGTGCGCTTTACGGGGGGAGCAGGATCTGGAAGCAACCTGAAGAATTACCTGATGCAGATCGCTAATGTGAAGTACCGCTGCGATAGAAGCGGGATGGACCCGATAGAGTTTTTCTTAAGCCTACCGAGTACGTTGGGGGGCGAAGCTGAAACGCTGTACCGAATGAAGATGCAGGAGTGGCTGAGGCGGGCAGAGGAGGATGGAGATGATCCCACGACGCTGTTCCTAGAGCGGCTGAGAAAGCAGTTTCCAAGGCACACGGCCGACCGTATCCGAGAGTTTCAGGAGTTTAAGCGGGGTAAGGCAGAGTCACTACTCACATACTTTGGGAGGCTCACCAACCTAGCAGAGGATGTGGCCTGCACGGACAGCAGCATGTTGATTAGCAAGTTCTTGGGGGGTTTAGATGTAGGACTGAGTGGAGGGCTGAGAATGAGAGTGTATGAGTTGGGAGCTGAAGCAACATTGGAGGAGGTGTTTGAACTGGCGGAGAAAGTGGAGCTTGCGCAGAGGCGGTACGAGGCATACCTGCCAAGGGCGTCAGATAAAGGGCGGCCCAGCTGGGCTGCAGCAATGATAACCGAGGACGAGGATAAGGAGGAGCAGTGGCAGGAGAGGCGAGCAGATACACGCACGTGCCACAGGTGCGGGCAGCAGGGGCATATCAGGAGGGAGTGCAGGAACTGTGATGTGTGCGGAAGATCGGGGCACCGCCAAAGGGACTGCCCAGATGCACCGATCTGTGCGTTGTGTAGAAAAAAGGGGCATAAGGCCAGGGACTGCCATGATAAAATAATGGAGGCAAGGAGATCACCCGAGGAGATTGAGGGACAAATCGAACAATTGCGAGCCCAACTGCAGGCGCTGGGAGAAAGAACTCAGGGGCAAGCGGGGTTGTACGCGGAGGAGGAAGAGGAGCAGGAGCCAAAACACTCCTGTGCGGTGCTGCGTAGCCATGCAGAAATGCGGCTACGCAGTGGGGGCAGGGACGGACGAAGGAAGCAAGTGAGTAAGGTGGGGGCATGGGCGTGTATGTTAGTAACGCCAGCAGCAGCAGGAGCAGAGGAGCGGGACGAGCCGGCGGGGGCAAAAGCGTGTGTAGTAGCAGCGGCGGAAGCGGAAGGGAAGAACGAGAAGGTGGGGGCATGGGCGGATGAACCAGAAGTGGCAGGGACAGAAGGGAAGAACGAGAATGTGGGGGCATGGGCGGATGAACCAGAAGCGGCAGGCACGGAAGGGAAGGACGAGAAGGTGGGGGCATGGGCAGCAGCAGAAGGGGAAGAGAGGGACGAGAAGAAGGGGGCAGGGGCGTGTGGACTGGTAGCAGCCGGCGCGGAAGGGAAGAACGCGCAGGTGGGGGCAGGAGCATGTGTAACAGCAGCAGCGAAGGCAGAGGAAAAGGAAGAGCAGGTGGGGGCGGGAGCGTGTGTACCTGCAGTAGCAGAGGCAGAACGGAAGGACGAGAAGGTGGGGGCACGGTCGTGTGTACTAAAGGCAGAGAAGCAAGTGCAGAGAAGTAGGATGGCGAAGCAGCATGTGAGAAAGCTGAGGAGGAACATCCACCGCTGCCGGGGGAGGAAAAGGGTGAAAGAAGCCATGAGAAGAGCTGAGACGGGTGTGAGGAGCATGCAAGTAGAGATGACGTGCGACTGGGGGCAAGGAGACCTACGGATAGGAGGATGGGAAGGTCCAGTGTGGGACGAAGCGCAGGAGCAGGAGGAAGCAGAGAGTGAGAGCAAGGAAGTGGGGACATGGGAGTGCCGGCCTGCGGGGGAAGAGGTAGGGCATACAATGGGAGTTGCGATGAGTATGGAAGGAAAAGAGGCCGTGAAGACAGTAAGGTGGAGTACGCGAGGAATATGAGCAGATGAGCTGATGCAGCCAGCAACACAGGTGCTGCCAGGACCGGCAGGAATGAAAGGGGCTGAGAAATGGGTGGCCTGGAAGGGGGCCAAGGCAGCAGGCCACCTGAGGGGAGTGCAAACGGCAGCAGAAAAGGACCTGCATACAGTGCAGACGGGGAATGCGTGCGAGTATGAGCAGCGACAGCAGCAGAGCAACAGAAGGACGTAGAAAGTGGTAGGGGTGGGAGGAGAAGACCAAGGTGAAGGAGGAGACCCGAGATGTGGAGCAGGGAAGAGTGCAAGAGAAGATGCAAGCAGGGCAAGGGGTAGGAGTGTTGGTGCTGGAGAAGGAGACAGGAGAGCAGACAGTGAACCGCCAGACCCACACGGCAGGGGTGCAGAGCAGCCGTCCTCAGCTTGGAGGTCCTGTGACTCGGGCCCGAGCAGCTCGAGCACGAGCACAGGAGGGGGCAGGTACTGGCTGAGGACAAGGGGAGGGATTAAGAACAGAAAAGGGGCATGAATGAAGGTAAGAAGAGAAGAGAGCAGAGACATGAGAGAAGGAAGCAGGAGGAGGAACACTGGTTTCCGACAACATGCATGGTGCTGTGCTTAGAAAGTGATAGGAGACGGAGCAGTGACGGATGTCGTTTCCTCTTCCCCGCCCATAACCTCACTCATCCCATATCCTATTAGACACTTTCCTGTCCTTCCTTCCTCCCCCACCTTACCCACCATCCTACCTATCGTACACCCCATTCATTTTCAATTTTACAGAAATTTCGCAAGCAATCGGTTCACAGGGTCAATACCCACTGCCATTAGCAACCTTGTCAAGCTGACAGAACTGTAAGGGCGCTCCCATCACAACTGTACAGGGCATCTCCAGTCGGATCAGAATCTCTTGGCTCTAATCTCTGCCCTGCCCCTCCTCTCCATTACTCTCCCCTTGCTTCTTTTCATGTCATTCTTCTCTCGACCATGCCATGTCAACCCTCTTGACCATTCTCCGTTCCTCTCATGAATGCCTTGTTGCCGTGCAACAGAAATCTAAATGAAAATCAGCTCTCAGGCTCAATCCCTTCTGCACTGTACACTCTAACAAACCTGGGATATTTGTAAGGCCTTTATTATGACCCTTCTCCTCCATCCCTCAAACCCCGTCTTTCCCGTCAACCCTCTTCTTGCCCGTCCTTGCTATAACCAGCGCACATTCTGGACTGGAACCATTTTTTTATCTCACAATGCCTATGTGTTGCTTTAAAATAACAATAATAACAACAACAGTAATAATAGTAATAATAATTATAGTAGTAATAATGGTGATTTTTAAAGCAAAATAATCTTTCTGGGCGTTTTTGTCGATCCTTCCTTTCGATGGAAGCTGAAGCTCACCTTTTGTTTCTTCCCACCGAATGCCCTTATCTGCAGAGGGTTGTCTGACAATCACCTCACAGACTCGATCTCAGCAGCAATCGGAAATCTGACAAGACTAAATGGCCTGTAAGGCCTCTTAGCCCTCTGCTTTTGTTGTCATGCTGCCAATTCAACCCTCCTCTCCATTCTTTGTTCGCATTTTTCTGGAAGCATGCTTCCTCTTTCGCCCCTTTTTTTTCAGCACTTCCCTTCAAACATGAGACTTTCGCTCCTGTGTGTTGAAAATGTCCATAACTGTATGCTGGAATATGGAGCCTCCTCTTGGTGCGGATCTGCTGCTGCTCCTCCCACCTTCTCCAATCCTTTCAGCTGAGACAATCATCCCTGTTCATTTCTTCCTTTCTCCTGTTCGTTCGTTGCCATCATGTCTCAGGTACCTGCACAACAACCAGCTCAGCGGCCCAATCCCCGCCGCAATCAGCAACCTCACAAATCTGATTTTCCTGTAAGGGCCATCCTAATCCGACCTCCACCGATTCATCCTCTCACATCTCTTTTTGCCAAAAACCTTATTCGAGTATCATCTTCTTACCCTTTCCCCCTTTTTTTCTCTCACCTTGCGCCCCTCACACCCTTTACAGATACATGAATGAGAATCAGCTCACGGGTTCAATACCTGCTGCAATAGGCGACCTTAGAAACCTGCACCACCTGTGAGCATTCTCTTCTGAGTCGACTTGGAGTGACACCTCTGCTCTGCTTTTCTTCTGCACTTCCTCTGTCTCTGTCTCTGCCCCTCTGTCTGTGCCACTCCTCTTTCAATCCCCCCTCTGTAGCCGACTCAAGCCCTCCCCGTGTTAATTTCTGCCCATACTGCAGATCTATCGAAAGGAATAAGCTCACAGGTTCAATTCCCACTGTCATCGGCAATCTTACAGGCCTCTCAAACCTGTAAGTCCCCGTAGCTTCATTGTGTACTCACTCAACTCAACCGCCATGTGACAAAGACAGGTCAATTCGTGCTCTGCTTCTCCTCTTTACTCCGTTTTATTACCCTTGAATGCCCCTAGAGTCCTGACCCCTTTAACTCACTTTAGCTAACTGGCTTACGAATCTTGCTTGTATAGCCCCGTCCATCCCTTGCTGAGGGAAATGCCACTCAAGGACTGCTATAGTGCTTATATGAATGTGCTAATGTCCTTGTACTGTGTGCTATTGTCTGCCTGCCCACATCCCAAGAGTATTTTCTCATCATTCTGCCATCGGCCCATCGCACCTTGAACCCTCTGTGACTCTGCCTGTACCCATCTCATGCCCCATTCATGTGCCTCACACCAACAGAGCAATTTCCGACAATCAGCTCACAGGCTCAATGCCTGCTTCAATCGGTAACCTTACAAACCTGATTTACCTGTAAGCCTACTCTTTCCTATCTCCACCCCTCCTCTCCGCACTTTCACCTCCCAGATGTTTATGGCCGGGTCCAGCCAGTGTTTGAGTTACTTTTGAGAACTTTCAAATGTAAACACCCATGCATACTACAGTTCAAGCCAGACGTTTTCACTTGAATCGACTCAAAACACGCTTGAGTCGACTCAAAGCGCGTCTTCACATTCAAGGCTTGTTGTTCCCCATTGAGTCTTCACTCCCTCGGCACCCCACGCCCTTTGCCTTGTGCTCCAGGGACCTTAGCAGCAATCGCATGACAGGGACCATTCCTCCATCCATCAGCAGCTTAAGGAATCTTCGTGGCTTGTCAGTATTACTATGCATGCCACGCCATGCCATGCCATGCCATGCCATGCCACGCCATACCATGCCATACCACTCACTCATATCTATCCACGGCACTCACCACCTGTATAGGCATATCATCTCATGGGAAGAGGCGTAGCTGATCTTAGATATCCCTCCTGACCACAACACACTCATGCCTCAGCACTGCCGTCTCAATACTCCCTCTAGATGGGAGAAGCCTAAGGAGAGACTCAAAACCACGCCCTACTATCCCTGTCCCTCTACCCGGCAGAAACCTCGAGAAGAACGAGTTGGAAGGCGGCTTGCCTGAAAGCATATTCACACTTACGAATCTGCTGTGGCTGTAAGACGCTGCCACGCACCCACACCCACTCACTCCTTGGCCAGACCTTCCCACCCCACCCAAGTATTTCAAAATCGCCTCTGTCTTCCCCTCGATCAGACCACGGTGTCATCTCTTTCTCTGCTGCCATCGCGATGCTATTTATCCGCCTGCTACTGAGCATGGCGTGCAGTGCGGTGCGGTGCGGTGCACTGCATTCCTTTGAATCTCTGCTTCTCCCCGCCCGGTGGCTGAGTGCACACATGCAGGGAGGTGAGCATGAACAAGCTCTCAGGGCCTGTTCCCTCCACAGTCAGCAAGCTCTCCAAGCTCTGGTCTCTGTGCGTTGCTGCTTCCCACCCACCCCGTTGCTACATGGACAGCTTTCCTATGTCACGTGCATTCCTTCACCAAGGTTCAGCTGTCCCGATCCCCGCATGCCATGCCGCCAAGCATCCATGCCGTGCATGCCTGCATGCTTCTCATGGCCATGTGTTGCGCATGGCAGCTGTCGTGCATTGGGATTCATGGGCTTTGGGAATTTTTCACTCCCACGGCTTCTAGCAATATTTTTGGATTGGATGCACACAACACAACACGCATGCATCCACTTGCAGACTGTGTTATCTCTTTCGCTTTCGCCTTTCTTTCCCTTCTGGGTTTTCGCTGCTTTCCCTTTGCGTACCCTTTCTATGTACCTCGCAGCCGCACAACACTTATTTGCATCTTTCCTGCAATGCCACACTGCGCCACAATTTACACCATCTTCCTTCCTATTGTCTGCAGACGGATGCACAGCAACCATCTAGCGGGAACCATCCCTGGCACAATATACAGCCTCACCGCCCTACTCTATCTGTGAGCCTGCAACCACAACCTTCCCTGCTTCTCACCTTACCGCAATCGCTTCTTCTTTCTCTCGCACACCTTTTCTCCTAATCTTCTGGGTGTGTTGTAGCACTCTCAACAAGAACACCTTTTTCCTCTACCTGCCAAACACCCGGCGTGCCTAGTCCAACCAATCCAGGTGCTCCTGCTGTCCCGCGCTCTCCAAGATTCCATCACGAATGATGCTCACATGGCCACATCTTCTAGTTACATACCATCCATACGTCAAACCCCTTTGTGCTTCTGGCACTTGCCATCTCCTTGCGTGGTTGCTGGACGATCCCTGCTTCTCTCCTTCCCTCCCTATCCACGTTTGTTATGCTCTCCACTGCTCCCTTTTCACGAATCACGCGCATGGTGTCCCATGGCATCCCGTGGCATCAGGTCACTGGCGTACAACCAGCTGTATGGCAGCTTGCCCGCGTCACTCTCAAAGCTAACGGCTCTCAACAAATGGTACATTCTAATGTTCCTGCGCTGCATCTGTAATTAATGATAGAGTGGCCTCACTCCACCGCCACCATCGCGAGTTACGCATGGGAGCTTGTTTTCACTACATGGATGCAAGATGGTAGATGGGAGCAAGATGGTAGATGGGAGCAAGACGGTATATGGGAGCAAGACGGTATATGGGAGCAAGATGGTAGATGGGAGCAAGCACACCACTTTTTAACTCTTCGCTGAGTCAAAGTGCTTGAGCCTCTCCGCCTCCTCCTCCTCCTCCTCCTCCTCCTCCTCCTCCTCCTCCTCCTCCTCCTCCTCCTCCTCCTCCTCCTCCTCCTCCTCCTCCTCCTCCTTCTCCTTTCCCCTCCTCATAGCATTCACAGCCGTATAATCATCTGCTTCTTAGATTCCTTTCGCATACCTGCTGCCTGTTTCTCTTACCCCTCAACCCACCACCACCCCCACTTCCCCTTCCTCTTCCCCTCCCCTTTCCAGTGATCTCTCACACAACTACCTCACAGGTCGCCTTACAAACACCACACAGTTCAGAATGGACCTAGCAAACAACTACCTGTCCGGTGCTATCTCAGAGCCCACCTGCACACGGCACAACATCATCGCCAACTGCTTCACACTCGGCAATGCATGCAGCTCTGACCTGCTGCAGAGGCCAGCAGCAGAGTGTGCAGCGTTTTGCGGGATCACCAACGCGACATCTGCGTGTGAAGGCCATGGGACTTGCTATCCGGACGGGCCCAGCTTGGTGCCCACGTGCATGCGGTGCGACCCAAGGTCTTTGCAGCTTCCAGGAAACACCTGCGTTTCTGCAGGTACATGCATATCTGCGCCCTTTGCTGAAGGAAAGCATGTGCGACCAACGATCGATCCTGCACGCTCTGCTTACTCTTTTCTGTCGCATGGGCATCAGAAGCAGAGTAACAGCAGGTTCACAGGAACAAAACACCATCTCTCTGCTTCCCTCCTATTTCCCCACTGCCCCCTTTTCCATGCACATCCCTTCAGAGTGGGTGAAGACCCTCCCTGTCAGCAGCCCCATCCTCCCGCCCTTCACCATACTCACCAAGGGCACCAAGCGGGAAACAGCTGGGAAGTTCATGGCAAAGCCAGTCACCCTCTTCGCATACCCTTCCGGTCTGCCCCAATCCCTGGGATGCGGTGTGGAGCTAGCGTTCACTGTCAACTTCACCTTCTCCCTCGTTCCCCAGTCCGGCGCTGCCGGGTCCAACGGCTTTGCGTTTGTCATCGCAGAAAAGGCCAAGGTGGGGAGGGGGGACGGCGTGGGGTATGGCGGGGTGGGGCCGCGGAGCCTGGCGGTGGAGTTTGACACGTTGCAGAACGGCAACCACAGCGATGCCAGCCGGCAGCACGTGGGGCTCAATATCAATGGCCTGGATCGATCCTTGGTCGCTGAGGTGTCCCCTTACATGCTCACGGATGGCAACGCATATACGGCATGGGTGGACTATGAGCCTGGTGATCCCGGGAATCCCGGCACCATGCGGGTGTTTCTAGCTGGCTCCATGACGAAGCCGGAGGAGCCGCTGTTGCAGGAGGAGTTTTCCCTGTGTGCGGTGCTGCAGGGTGGTGTGCGGCAGAGCGCGTTCTTCTTTGGGTTTGTGGCGTCCACTACGGTGAAGCCGTTCCAGCTGCATGGCATTGTGCGCTCTGCCGTGCAAACAGGTCAGGGCTTGCTGGGTGGGGTGATGCGGATGGGGGGATTGGGATGGTAGTGGGGATGGGGATGGGGATGGGGATGGGGATGGGGATGGTGATGGTGATGATGATGATGAGGATGGTGATCACTATGTGAATGGTGAGAGTATCTAGCATACATGGGTGCTGGGTGGTGTGGTGGTGTTGCACGAGTGATGATGGCAATGGGAAGCATGACTAGCGGTTGCTGATTTGAGAGATCTTGCCTTGTCGTTGCCTTGTCGTTGCCTTGTCGTTGCCTGCTACTCATGTGGCTCTCTCCTTGTCTCAACTCAAGACCCGACCATGTGTCAATCGTGTTCTTGATGCCGTTCTCTTTCGTCGCGCCGTGTGTGTGCTCTCACTCTCACTCGCAGGCGTGATTCCACTCAAGTCAGCCCGCATCAAAGAGCAAGGTGAGCTCTCTCTGTCACGCAACAAGCAATCATGATAGCATCAGGATCAGGATCAGCATCAGGATCAGGATCAGCATCAGCATCAGGTTCAGCATCAGGTTCCGCATCAGCATCAGGTTCCGCATCAGGATCGGAAAGAACATGAGGGTCACAGCACAAACCACCATCCACATGCGCCTCTCTCTCCTTTTTCCCTGTGCCCCTTCCCCCCTCTCTCACAGCCCGTGGCCTCACACTCTCATCGACCACATACGCCCCCCCCAGAGCCAACCCCTTCCTGCGCTATGTGAGCACAGACTACGAACTGGCCTCCAACAACCAAGACTCGTGGCGCATCCGAGACTTCCACACGTGGGACTCCGTAGACTTCCTCGGATGGTCCGTCAAGGACCAGGCCACCTGCAGTGAGTGCAACGAGGGCTGCACAGCACATTGGAGTGCTTGTGGTTGAGATCCGGAACTCTTTTTGGTTCAATTTTTCTGGGCACTGGTGCATGTGCGCGCGTCACAGAAAGTGCACAGCTCTTCCCCACGCGCTGTATCACATGCCCCGCCCATCTGGATCTTTTGCTTAAGCCCAGACTACACGACTGCTGCTCTCTAAGAATCCTGACTGAAATCGCATTACATGCCCCACCCATGTGCATCTTGTTCCTTTCCTTCTGCTTCTCCTCAGATGCGTGCTGGGCATACGCAGTGGTGGCGAGCATAGAAGCAGCGTACGGCATTGCAAGGCATCAGAGCGCGCCACAGCTATCACTGGAGGCGCTCTTTGCAGCCATGGGGCTGGCTGGTGCAGACCAGTGCTCCTCTGGAGGCTCACCCACTGAGGCTTTTGAGAAGCTCGTTGCCCTTGATGCCGGGAGTGGGCTCACTGGGGTCACTGAATCGGTAAGGCATGCTGGGTCTGGGCTTTGGGACGTGCGGTAAGTGCTGCAAGGTGAGGTAGAGGAATGAGAGTGTATGCTAAAGTGAATGTGAATGTGAGGTGGATGGTGGTGAATTCTAAAACATTTGAGGAAGGTGAATGCTATTTCTTCACTTTTCTTCTTTCAAGAAGTTTGGATTGATTTGTTGTTGAAACCTGAAACACCTTATGTAACCCTCTGGGCAGCTTCAGAATGATGAGTAAATACCGTTAATCATGCACCCTAATATGCATGCGTTTGATCAACACGCACGCTGTTCAAGGGGCATCCGGTACTCACGCTGGCAGTGCGCTTCTCACAATATTCATCTCCCAACAATCTCTGTGTGCTCTGATACGATTTGATATGCAGGCAACAAAGTACCCCATCCAGGGATTTGAGCGCACATCATTCAAGGGGTATGTGGGGCTCATGCTGGCAGTGCGGCGGCAGCCAGTGGTGGTTCACATCGAAGCCTCTGCTGCCACATTTGTCGGCTACGATGGGGTGAGCAGTCCGTGCATCGATGGGGTGAGCAGTCCGTGCAACACTCAGCTGCAACCTGACATGTATCCATTCATACCAGTCTTTCATTGCAATCTTTCATTGCAATCCCTCGTGCTTTAACTTGGTCTTCTTAAACTTCAACGCAATGCCAGCATAGGTAACTTTGCCTTTACTTGCATGTATCTCTGCCCCCCTTTTTGGCTCCAGACTTTCAAGTACCAGGATCCTGACTGCTACACCGGCAATCTGAACCACGTTGTACTCGTTGTTGGCTACTTCATTAATAGAAACGACGGCAGCCAAAAACGCATTGCCCCGCCATTTTGGATCATCCGGAACTCGTGGGGCGAGGAGTGGGGAGATAAGGGCCACATGCGCATGGACATTCAGGGAGGGGATGGCGTGTGTGGCATCAACGTGCTGCCTGGCATCTACCCCATTGTCAAGAGTGAGACATTTATTCCATCTTTGGGTCTGCTGTTCCCTGCCGATGGCAAGTTTGCCAGGCACATTCATACACACGCTCTGGTGCTTTAGCTTCAAAGTACCCGACCGTTAGGGTGACGTGAGTTGCACAGTGCCATTCCCGTTCCCCTTGTGCTACGACCTTGCAGCTCTCGTGTTAATGCATCACGCTCACATCACATCACATGTATCCTCCCTGTTGTTCCTCCAGTCCCAGGGGACCCATGCAGCAGCAACAGCTACAGGGGCGACCAGGATCTCTCCGGCATGAACCCGTGCGGTCGGTTCAGGTGCAATGCGGTTGACAACAGCAGCTATACCTGCAGCTGCACCATAGAAGGAGCTGCCCGGCAGCCGTTTGTTGAGGCTGACAATGGGAATGGCGCCAGAACGTGTGCTTATGGTAAGCTGTGGTGTGGGTACTTCTGGCCACTATAGGGTACTGGGTTGTTGGGTTGCAGCAGCACAGCAACACAGCAGCACAGCAGCACAGCAGCACTGCTGCGGCTGCAGCACCGGCAGGATCTCTTCGGTAGGAGTGAGAAGGCAGTGGCGGTGGCAATCTGCGTGGGCGAGAGTTGGAGGCAGAGAGATGTGGGCCAGAGGCATTGGCACTCGGCATCATCTTGTGCTCGCATGCACTCCACTTGCATGCCTCATGCACTCATTTGTGCATGCATGTTGCCGTTTCCTTACTCTCCTTCCTCAAACTTACATCCCTGTGCTATCTATCCATCCGTCTATCATAACCCCAACGCCATGGCATCAGTGGACGTGTGTGGGTCGTACTTCAAGAACCCCTGCTACGTGGGCACATGCATCAACGATGGCAGAGGCTCCTACTCCTGCATCTGCCCTCCCAACTACGTTGAAAGCACAACTGTCTATGATACCCCCACCTGCGACCCAGGTGAAACCCTACTGTGGAGTTTGAGTGTATCACCACTTCGTTTGTACTGTTTGCAACCTCCCATCTATTTTCCTTATCTCAAATCCATACGTTATGTCCACGCACCAATGCATGAGACTGCGTTGGCGTCTCCTCAAATCTGGTCAATCTCCATGCTTGCTCCCCTTTCCTGACACCTCTCTCCCAACTCTCCATGTGCTTTCCAGTTAACACCACAGCCACCGCCATGACAGTCAGTGGAGACAACTGGTGGTGCTCAGATGTGTATCCTCTTGTCGGCCTCTCACTGGCTGATTTCACACTCCAAAATGCGGTAAGGCTGGCTACAGGAGTGCGCGTGGTAGGCTAGCACATATTGCCATTCTGGCTCCGTGTTCAGGAGCCTTTCCCCCCCTTTCCTTGTCACTGCGTTATGAACGATTAGCTCAATGTTGTTGATGGGTCCTTACACCACACACATCACGCCTTCATCCAACTCACATGCATGTGCTTCACAACGCAACAACTGCAGGCAGTAGACTGCAGCGAGCCATTGCCCAAGGGCACCGTTCTCCAACTGACTGGCTCTTCCGCCCCACCCTGCTCTGCCTTCTTCTACACTCTCCATGTGAGACGCCATGCCCTTTGGATCGCACCAGCTTTTCAGGCGCCTCAAAGGCTTTCTTCCGCACCATCCTTGTGAGATTATGCGATACAATGCGCTTTAGATTGCACCAATCAAGCCATGCACACCAACTCATAGCTCGTCGTCATCTCACCCTGAACTCAACGCCACGCGACATTCCCAATGCCCAATACACCATGTAGGTGTAACCAGCATATGCACCCTACCTCTATGATCCCCACCATCCACTCTATACCCCAGGGCGACCTCTGTTCAACTATCAGTGAACAGACCAAGTTGAACGAACCTTCTCTTCCTGCGCTCAACCCCGGCCTTGACTGCTCCACGCCCATCAAGGCGGGCCGTTCTGTGTGCATTGAGCGCAACCCCGCTTTTGCCTTCACCGTCCCCGAGTGTGTGAAGCACGGCATGCTCACACCGCAAGACACGTGCGACCGGCTGCTTCAGAGGACTGTGAACGAGCCGAACCTGAGCGCAGACCACTGGGCTGAGCTCTACCGCAACAATCCCGGCCTCACTTGCTCCGACAGCATCCCTGCCTCTGCCTCTGTTGTTGGCAGCAAGATCGGTGTGCAGGTGAGGTCATGTGATTGTGGGGAGAGGGACTGAGGGAACGGAGACGGGGAGGAAACGGAAGAGGAGCAGAGGTGGACAAAGGTGGTGGTGCTTTTATGCGCACTTTTTACCGTCTATAACATCTATTTATCTATCTGCCGTCAACCTTTCTGGATGCATTTGTTGTCAGGCCTCGTCATGTTTTGTTTCCCCGATCCCCTAATCCTTTCATTTGTTGTGCATGCATTTTGGCATCTTGCTATCCCAGGTTTGTCTTAGGGCAGATTATTGGTCTTTCAGATTGGGCCTCTGCAAGAAGGGGCGAGTCAAGGCGGTCCAACCATCAATGGCATGTTCAGCTGCTTACCGCTTTTACGGCGGAGCTACGAAAACAGCTATACCAAAGTTCTATGAGTATAATGCTAGGTCCTGCTCTGGAACTGTAGGAGAGAAATATATTTGTGTGCCAGCATCATACTGACACTTCAACCTCACATACCGTAAGAGTGTGATGCGAAAATGGTTCTTGTACATAAACCCATGCATCCTGCATGTGTGGGTGTGTGTCAGCAGGGCTTATGTTTGCAGGATGTTTTACCCAGCCTACTCTTGAATGCGTTGAAATTCTGACCCACCCATTTTCAGGTTCCTACTGTAAGAATTTTGAACCTCAGCCTTTCAAATGTTTACCAAATCTTTAAGAAAAGAGTGCATTGAAACAAAAAAAAAAAACAAAAAAAAAAACCCCAAAAAAAAAAGGAGAAGTCCTTACCTGGCACTCTTCAGGGCAGATTTCAAGCCACCCAGCCGTATTTCATATTTTTTTTAGAAGAGAGTCATGAAACTAAAAAAATGAATTCTTGCGTACACACGTGATTTCACTCATATCCCACATTGTGTCCGAGTGGGGATAATAATCTCCAACTGAGTCTACGGTAGGAACAACAAGGTCCTGAAACGAGAGTGTTTTATAGAAGCAAACTCATGGGCATTCTGGTCAAGGAAGTTCTTATACAGAAAGACAGCACCTTGTGACTGTACAGCGCAGGCGAGGAAAATTCTGACACACATTGTTGGGAGTGCCGCAAGCCAATCCCGAAACAGAATGCAAGGAGAAGAGCGGATCTGATAAAGTATTGCTGCCGCGCCCAACGGATCAGCGGACAAGGCTATGCCGCTGATAGTATGCGCGCGCGCCTTTCCTTTCGTACGTTTCGAGTCAAGCACTGGTGCTGCCACTACCACTGCTTTCACCACCAGCACCCCTCCGTGCTGGTGTGAGAATTTCATAATCGTTCCAGCAGCAACCCTTCGGTGTTAGTGAGAATACTTTCGTTCACTCAAAGAACGCCGTTGAGGCATGCCCGTGACGACGGCAGCCGCTGGGAACAAGAACAGCTTCAGCCGCAGGATCTACACATTACTTAAACACGGTTGGATCTTCATATTGTCGAATCTCAACATGGATCGAGGAAGGTTAAGCGCGAAGCGGTTGCTCCTACTATCCGTGCTCCTCCCTGCGCTCTTTCTTTCCTACTCCGTGTTTACGCCGTCTCCAATCATTGAGTCGAACGCAGACCCCCAGCCAGTAGTGTCCCCAGGTTCGCGGAAACTTCACATAGCTTCAGAAGACGGGGATTCGTCGGATGGATTAGCCGAGAAAGCTACAAAGGAAGACTCCGTTGTAATATTGACCGAGGTGGAGGCAAGTCCGAGCACGGGTTCCGAAGGAGATGGAAAGAAGACACCTGCAAAAGGCGAAAGCAACGCAGAAGATTCAAAAAAGAAAATAGATGTTGGGAAGAGCAAGCAAGTTTCAAAGGACCAATCAAATCCTTCCGGAGACGCAGCTGCGAAGAAAGCGTCTAAGGGCGAAACGGCAGTTTCTGTGCCAGAAAGCGTCTATCTTCTACGACCCAAAGTTTCAGGTGATCAAATCGCAGTCAGCGTTAGGAGGTCGAGAGACTAAGCTCAGGCGGCTGGAGTGTGGAAGTTTTTAAGTAGCTGGTAGGGAGCATCGCCGTGTGTTACGGTGCACTGTAAACGCTTCTCTTTACTGAAGAGCTGTTCTCATGAGTGAATCCAGGTTGGGGTCTACTGATACTCTAGAGATAAGCTCGCTGCTACCTTCTCGCTCACTTTATCTTCTCCCTTCCCCTCCCACCCCCTTATTCCCCTCTTCGATCCGATTCTCTTCCTCCCCTCGTCCTCCTGACCAGATTGGGACGCAAAGCGAGCAGCACACATAGCGGCGAACCCGGGGTGCAACCGAACGGCAAAGGGCAAGCCACGGGTGATGATGGTGACAGGGTCCAACAGTAAGCCGTGCGGGGAGCACGGTGAGAGCGACTTCCTGCTGCTCAAATTCCTCAAGAATAAACAGGACTACGCACGAATCCACGACCTGCAGATCTTCTATGGCATGGGTCCCATGAACAAGAATTTTCCCGCGTTCTGGGTGAAGATTCCTCTGCTGCGCATGCTAATGCTCAAGTACCCGGAGGTGGAATGGTTCTTCTGGATTGACTCAGACGCCATGATCACAGGTAGGGGTGATTCATTCATGTTATGAACTTTCTCCTCTGCTCGCTTAAGCTCCATCTGAGGATGCATCTGTGTTTTGTTGCATTGCGGAGATGATTTTTCCATTTTACGCACCGCTGGTTTGTTTTTTTGCAGACATGGCATTTGAGTACCCGATAGAGGAACACTCGTCTGCCACCGTCGTCCTATCTGGCTTCCCAGATACCCTGTTCAAAAAAAGGGACTGGTATGTGTAGATCAAGCACAGGTTTTCTCATAAGTATAGATGTCCAGTGTTGCATGTGCTGTCAATGGCCTATGCTTTTTGCGCTGTTCACTCCCTTATGTGTTTTTCTTAACCCTGTGCACGTGTGTCTTTATCTTGCCAATTTGCAGGGTGGCCATTAACACTGGAGCTTTCTTTATTAGAAACAGCCAGGTAAGGTTCCAAGTCAAACATGATGATTTGGGAATGTAATTCCTTATGCGTTTGTTTCTATGTTCATGGAACTTCATCACACTGGTGCGCTTCACATCAACCATTTCTGCTAAATAACGGGCACTATTCATTAGCACTATCGGGACACATTCATGTTGTTCAACAACAATCATCCTTTTGTTTTTTTGCAATCAAGCGTGCACTTTTGATCAACCATTTTACTGTTTCCTCACCATACCTCGAAACCACCCTCAACCCACCCTCATGTTTTCTCACCACCCTGCACTGCATCTATTCATGGATATGGCACATGGTACATGACACTTGTCTGTCATGTGGTTCGTGGCACATAACACATATCACACATCACATGTCGCATGGGACATGACACTTTACACATGTCACATAACACACATCTTGCTGGCAGGATGGGTTGGACTTCTTGGATGACTGGTCAACGTTTGGCAGCAGTGAGGCAGTGCGCGAGCAATGGGGCCACGTTGCCAGCAAAACGTTGCATGTAAGCCCCACAGGGAGCCACGTGTCAACCTTTGGACTGTCAACCTGTGACACAGGTTGAATGTGACAATGGAAGAGCGTATGGCCCTGGTCTGCCCTAGCAATTGATATTGTGCTAAACTTACTGTTGCTTCTAGTGTTTGCTTGTTTGTTCTGGTTTCCTTGCGAATGGTGTGTTTGCAGGGCCGTGCTGATTGGCCTGTGGATGATCAGACGGCTCTGGTCCTGCTGCTGCTGGGGGAGGGGGAGACCCCTGAAAGCAAGAAGAAGGGTGTGACGCTGCGCAAGGACAAATGGCTTCCGCGTATTGAGATTGATTGGCGGACAACCTTGCATGGTTACTGGGTGTCCTTTGTTGACAAGTAAGATTGGCAACAATTTTTTTTTATCTTAGTTTCTTCATTTCCTTTGCTTGTTAAGTAGATTGCATTCATTTTTCCTGTATTCTTCCAATTCCACGCATCCTGTGGTGTTCATGTTGACATGAATGACAGGCTGGAGGAGATTCAAAGCACAAAGCACAACGGACAGGGTAATTGGGAGTGGCCGTTCACAGTGCATTTTGTTGGCTGCAAGCTATGCACAAGGGAGGCTTCTGATTACGACCCCGTCGTTTGCAACAAGGGCATTCATCGGTAAGATGCAAATTCCAAAGTTAGATTGTTCTCGCATCTCGAACTCCTGTTTTATTCTATGGCTTGTGCAGTGTATGTCCCTCTCAATCTGAGATTGTGTATTTTCGCAGGGCCTTCGCGTTTGCTGAAAATCAAGTTTTGAATGAGTTTGGCCTGCATCATGCAAATTTAAGTGAGCCAGCGATCTCCCTTATTCAAGGAGAGTGACCCATGCAGCAACACGCGAATGCATTTATATGTTTTGTGGAAGGTCTATTTAGATAGTGAATGTTTGCTTTTTGTGATTTTAGTTATGGTGCATGAAATTCTTAGTATGGTATGCCTTTAAGTGTACCAGCTGTGTAGTTGTTGGAATCAATCGTACTTCAATCGCGCACTGCAGCGGATCAGTTGTACAGTAATGTCCTGACCTGGACCAATCGTAGATATTTGTTCCACCATGGAGGGACCGATCAACCACCTTCCCTTCCCTTCCTACCATCATCATCCCCGCGTACTCGTCTGTATTCGCTTATGGTGCGATTGGCCCGAGCGGGTGCCACCGACATCCCCTCATCATCACCCGTGATCCGCTTGAACCTTAGCTCCTCGGTCCGAATTCGCGTTGCTCCATATCCATTCTCTCGCCACATTGCAGCTTGCGAGATTTCCGGCGGACCGTAGCTGTCTTCTGCCGAATTGACCCAAAATTGTCCTTGCCGCATCTCAAGGCCATGTCAGCAGCTGCTGTCTCCTAACAGCACGGCGGCACGCAGTGTCCGTCGTCCTCCCTCCTGCTCCTCCTCCTCTTCTTCCTCCCTCTCCTAAGCTCCGTTTCCGCTAATGTGATTGCTTCTAACGCTCTCCGGGCTCGAGTTTCGAGTCGTCTCAACACTCGTCTCCGCCAATGGGGTCGTTGGAGCTTCCAACGCGCGCGCTCGGCGCGCAGCGGCCAGGCACGAATGCAAAGCTGGCTCTTTTCACCCCCGCCAATTACCACGTGCCACGTAGCAAAACACCGCCGGCTGGCGGCGGATCCGCGCCCACATTCCCCCTCCTCGGCGGCCTCTCTTATTTCCTCCCGCATAGCCTTGTGTTCCGCGCGATCGCCGCTGTGCTGCTCGTGATCCTCGCCGTCTCCCTAGAGCTTCTCCTGCTTAATTTCTTCCAATCCCGTGCTGCCACGTCACCGCTCAAAGCTCTGTTTCCCCAACGACCAGCTCCCCTCGCCCCGCCGATCTCCGCCTCCCCCGCCGCCCCGCAGCTTGCGCCGATGCTAGCGAAAGATCCCCCCCTGCTACGCGGCGCAGACTCCGCGCGCGCTGCAGGCGGCGGCGGCGGCGTCCCCTTCGCCACCTGGACAATGACCCCGCGAATTGTGCCGCTGGTGGCGCCGACTTTCGAACCGCCGCCGCTGGCGCCGGTCTGGGCGGGATCTAAATGCAGCGACGAGTGCCACAATCGAGGCAGCTGTAACGAGGAAATCGGTGCATGCCGGTGTATGCCCGGATATGGGGGTGAACACTGCACAGAACTGGTCATGCCTGGGTGCTCGAAGATTCCAGGAAATGAAGACGCGGGAGAGAAGGCAGATGAGGGTAACGGTGGTGGTGTGGTTGCGATGTCGCCCTGTTTCCTCCACTCCTCCTGTGCCTGCCTGCTAGACTGCGACAAACACCACCTACCACACCCCGCCACGTGTCTAGACTCAGCACTGGCAGCAGCAGCACCGGGGGGACGGATAGCGGGATGGGAGTGGTACAGGGTGACCGCCAGCGGGTCAGGCGAGGAGACGGGGAGGGAGAGGGTGGGGGAGGGGGAGTTGGACGGAGGGGAGCACTTGAGACCACCTGGGGAATGCCCTGAGCGGTGCTCTGGTGTTGGCACCTGCTACTCTGATGGCTGCAGGTACGTACATACCTACCCCCAGGGGCCTTTTCTTTCATCCATACTGCTTCTCGTGTCTTCCTCGTGACCTGTGACCCTGCTGCGCCAACCTCGCCACCTGCTACCCGCACCGCCCCACCCACAAGCCTCCCAGCTCAAGCCTCTAAACACTTCTCCCTAACTTCCCACCTCTCTCCCTCCCACTCCCCTTCCCCTCTCTCCTTCCCCCCTCGTGCCACCCTGGTCCCATGCAGGTGCCCCTGGTTCCGCACAGGGAAGGCGTGTGAGGCGGTGGCAAAGGGCGTGGGGTGTGTGAACGCGTGCAGTGGGCGGGGGGAGTGCATGGAGGGCACGTGCCGCTGCCAGTACTGGACGTTTGGAGTTGACTGCTCGCTGTTTTTGGACACCATGGGCAGCGTCAGGCACGTGTGCGGGTGCTGCGGGTGCTAGTGCTGCTGTGTTGACTCTCGTTCAAAGCACACATAGACTCCTCCAAGCACACCAGTGCTTTTGGTGTTGCTGCTGAAGCTGCTACTCCTGCTGCTCTCTGTGCTGATTGTTGTTCCCCTTGGGACTCATTCTACATCATGTTCCCCTTGGGACTCATTCTACATCATGTTCCCCTTGGAATCATTCTACTTCATGTTCCCCTTGGGACTCATTCTACATCATGTTCCCCTTGGGACTCATTCTACATCATGTTCCCCTTGGGACTCATTCTACATCATGTTCCCCTTGGGACTCATTCTACATCATGTTCCCCCTTCTCCTTCCCCCTCCTTCTCCCCTTCCCTTCGTCTCCCCCTCCCCACCCCCCCTCAGGAACCTCCTCTTTCCCCCGTTCCGCTGGGCACACCACATCCCTCCTCCTTCCCTCGCGCGCATAGCCGCCTCCCGTCCGCTCATCTACGTCTACGACCTCCCCTCGTCCTCCACCACCTGGCCCCTGCGCCTCTCCTCTCGCTCGCCTCACTTGGAGCCTCTGCTCTTCCTCGAACGCCTGCTAAACAGCGGGCACCGCTCTGCAACCCCTGATACCGCAGACTTGTTCTACGTGCCGCTCTTATTCCGGTGGGTGTGCGTGTATCCCCTTGCCTCCCTTGCTTGCTGCTGTGCCTTTCCCTTACTGACCGTGTCCGCCCTTTGCTCCCCCTGCACCTGTTTTGCTTTACCCTGCCTTACCTTTCTGTTCCTGGCTTGCTCGTGCCCTTGCTGCCTGCCCCTGAATCTCCCTCCAATCTTTCAATTCACAACCGCCCTGTCACTGTCTCGCTCCATGCACCCTGCACTCCTGAAGCTCTGCTGTGAGTGAGCCTGTCTCCCCGTGCCTCCTTGTTTGTCCACTGCTCGCCTCCCTTAAACCCCAAACCCCAAACCATCTCCCACTCCCTTTCCCCCAAACCCTTCCCAAACCAACCCAACCCCACCTGCTCACCAACCGCAGCAATGACAAAGCACTCGATGCCAACCTCCTGACATCCACTATCACCTACATACGCACCACATGGCCCTACTGGGGCCGCCGCAACGGCTCAGACCACATCTTCCTCCTCCCCCCGCCCCTCTCTCGCCGCGAACTCGAGGATTCTGGTTCCACTGAAGAACCCCTCCTCTCACGTAGTATCATACTCTCCACGTGCGGTTACACCCGCTCGCTCACTCCCCCCACGTCCCGCGGTCAAGGGGAGGCCAAGGAACAGCAGGATCCAGCGTTATCGGTGTCATCGCCACTGCCGCTGCTGCCGTGCTTTCAGCGGGGGCGGGATGTGGTTATACCGCCTCTGCTGCGGTTGAAGGATTATCATGCGATTCCATTCTTGGCGGAGTTACAGAGAGCGGAGTCCAGTGCTGCCAATGTCTCCCCAGCCGACAGCAGCAACGGCAGTAGTGACAGCATTGACATGCAATCGGTATCGCCCCCTCGCCCGACAGTTCTCTTTGCACGGTTTGCTGCTTCAGACCCGCAGCAGTATCGCACGGCACGGTTTTCCTCTGTGAGGAACCAATTTTTGGAGCTCTTTGAATCGCGAACAGCAGAGCTCAAGTGGCAAATAGAGGTGCAAGAATCAGCCAAGGTGCGGGTATCCGACTTGCTCAACGCTACCTTCTGCCTCACCACGGCCGCTCAGGGGCGGCATTCGTCGTCTGTTGCGAGCGTCCTAGCCGGGTGCATCCCCGTGGTGGTCGGATCCCACACTCTCCTCCCCCTCGACCACCCTCACGGGCTCAACTGGACCGCTTTCTCCCTCCGCGTCCCTCTTGCACAACTCCCGGATCTCCCGACCCTTATCTCCTCCCTCTCCCCACAAGCCGTTGCTGCGATGCAGCGGGAGTTGCGTGAGGCGTGGCCGAAGCTGGTGTGGGCGAGCTCTCAGTTCAACCCGCTGCCCCGGGGCCTGGCTGTGTCCCGGGCGTTTCACAGAGCGGGGCTGTTGCTGGCTGATGGGGATGTGTTTAGTTCCGTGATGCACGTTCTGAGAGGGAGGATGGAGGGGGAAGGGGGAGAGGAGAGGGGAGGGGATGGGGGGGAGGAGGGGGGAGAGGAGGGAGGAGAGGAGTGGGGAGAGGAGGAGGGAGAGGAAGTTGAGGAGGACGGGGAAGAGGAAGGGGCAGGAGGGGGGGAAGTTGGGGAAGAGATTAAGGGAGATGGGGTAGAAGGTGTCGCAGAGAGGGACAGGACCGAGGGGCAACCTGATTCTGATGCTGCTGCTACCACTGGTTCTGCAACTGGTGATTCTGATGCTGGTGATGCTGATGGTTCTGATGGTGGTGATGATGGTGCTGATGCTGATGATGCTGATGGTGATGATGCTGATGATGCTTCTGGTGCCGCAGGTGCTGATGGTGCTGCTGATGACGTTTCTGCTGGTGCTGGTGATGCTGATGGTGCTGCTGCTGCTGCTGCTGCTGCTGCTGCTGCTGCTGCTGCTGCTGCTGCTGCTGCTGCTGCTGCTGCTGCTGCTGCTGCTGCTGCTGCTGCTGCTGCTGATGGTGCCAGTCCTTTAGAACCCCCCCAAGACTCAGACGCTCTTCCCCCTCTTGGCTTCACTACAGACGGGGCAGTGGAGGCAACTCAAAGCGCAGAGACCGAGCAAGAGCGCCAGGCACGCATCAAAGCAGCGCAGGCATACGGCGGGCCAGGCCCGGACCTCTCCCGGCCTTCAAAATGCCCCGAAGAATGCACGGCATTCGGCACATGCAACGAGGAGCTAGGCCGCTGTGACTGCCCCCCCGGATTCACCGGGCCCACATGTCAAGCCATCGCCATGCCGGAATGCCACTTGGGGGAGAGTTTGGGGGAGAGCAACGGCACAGGGACGGGATTCACATATGCTACCCCCTGCTCTGTGATCAGCACTTGCGCCTGCGCTGCTGCCTGTGCGCGGTGGCGTTTGCTGGGGTTCTTTGAGTGCTTTGAGGGGAATCGGCCGGACGGAACCCCTGAGACAAACCTCTCGGTGATCTTCTCTGGGACGCGATATGCTGTGGCGCTCGATGCGCAGTTTCAGGATGTGGGGGCGGGGGTGGGGAAGGATGGGAAGGGGCGGAGAGCGGTGGTGAGCGATGGGCCCAGCCCGTGGGCTGGTCCGGAGGAGTGTGAGAGCATGTGCTCGGGACGGGGAGTGTGTCGGAAGGAGTCCAAGGTGTGCGAGTGAGTGTGGTGCAGTGAGGAGGTGTGTGGGGTGAGGGGGTGCGTGGAGTCACGGGGTGTGTGGGGTGATGGAGTGTGTGGGGATGTGTGGGGCGAGGGTGTGTGGGGCATGCACATGCACATGCACATGCCTATGCCCATGCGATGCCCCCTTTGCTTAAACAGCTATTTTCCTTAGTCTCTTCCAGTTCCACCGTCCCTTCCCCCACCCTCTCCACCCCTTTCTCCCCCCGATCCCCCCGATCCATTTGATGCTACCTTCTTTCACTCATGAAACGTCATCCCCTCTTAGCACTCTACCCCCCTACTCCCGTTCCCCATCCCCCTGTTCTCCCATCCATATGCAGCTGTGCATGGTATGACAACGGGCGCGCATGTGAGACGCGGGGGGACTTACCCTTTGACTGCTTCAACGGCTGCAGCGGGCGGGGCGAGTGCAGGCGCGGAGTGTGTGTGTGCCAGCGGGGGTACTTCGGCCTTGACTGCTCCATGTTCATCGACGCTCAAGGGACCACCAGGTACTGACTGCCAGGGAGTAGGAGCGGGCCGGGTGGCGTGGAGAATAAAAGCCAAAGTTGCACGAGCGTGGTGTGTGCAATGACGGGGCGTGTGTGTGTTGGTCGGACTGCTCCTTGTTCATCGACGCACAAGGGGTCATGAGGCAGTGTAGAACAAACGGTAATCTCTCACTTTCTTGCCCCCTCTTCCGTTCCTCCGCCCTTCTATCACTCTCCTCCTCCTCCTCCTCCTCCTCCTCCTCCTCCTCCTCCTCCTCCTCCTCCTCCTCCTCCTCCTCCTCCTCCTCCTCCTCCTCCTCCTCCTCCTCCTCCTCCCGCTCTCCCCACTCCCTGCTCCCCTCTCCCCACTCCCCACTCCCCACTCCTCATTCCCCACCTCCTCTCCATCCATCCGTCACTCTCCCACTCTCCTCCCACTCCCCTCTCCTCCCTCTCCCCACACAATCCCCCCCCCACCAGGATAATGCGCTTGCAACCATTCCTCTGGTCCACAGCCGTACCACCCCCCTCTCCCTCTCCCTCCCCCTCGCCCCTCCGCCCGCTCATCTACGTCTACGACCTCCCGCCGCACTTCAACACGTGGCAGTTCGCCCAAACCCGCTACATCGACTGGCGAGAGCAAGTCTTCTTTCTAGAGCGCCTCTTGCGCTCCCCCCACCGCACCCCAGACCCCGCACATGCCGATTTCTTCTACGTCCCGCTCATGTTCCGCGCTCGGCTCATGAAAGCAAACACCCTGGCGTGGGCTGTATCCTATCTGCGTTCCACGTGGCCGTTTTGGGACCGGAGCAACGGGTCGGACCACGTGTTTGTGACGAACGACGACTGGGGGAACTGTGACATTTCGGTATCAGGGGAGAGGGATTTGTTTCTCGCAAACAGCATCACGCTCACTCTCTGGGGCCTCACGCGGAATATGAACCTGGAGGATGCACCCAACAGGTGCTTTGAACCGGGGCAGGATGTGGCGATTCCGCCCATGATGGTTCCTGATGTGTACCGGTATGTGGTGGAGGTGAAGGAGATGATGAAGAGGGAAATGAGGAGGCGGGGGAAGCCGGGGGGGGGGGTGGAAGCAGGAGCGGCAGAAGGTACGGGAAAGGACACAGAAATAGGAGCACAGGAGGAAGCAGAGGAAGAGAGGAACTCTTTAGAAGCCGTGCTCTCCGGCGCCAACCGCACCACCCTCCTCTACTTCAAAGGCTGGCCGGCAGACAAAGCCAAGCCGCACGGGCCGTACCACTGGAGCTTCGGCGTGCGGCAAGAGGTGTTCAAGCTGTTCGGAGGGCGGTTCAACGAGACGGGAGTGCTGTTGGAGAGCACAGAAGGGGTGCCGCAGGGGTACTTGGTGGAGATGCAGCGGGCGGTGTTCTGCCTGGCGCCGTCTGGGTGGGGGTGGGCTATGAGGACCACGCAGGCGCTCATGCTGGGGTGCATCCCCGTGATCATCCAGGTGGGTATGTGGGGCGTGCTTGATTCACCTTCCCTTCCCCAGCCTGGCGGCATCAGGTTAGTGATGGAAATGGGATGTGAGGAGGACACAAGCGAGCATGCTGGAATGAGGTTTATCTGGTGACTTTGTTCAGGTGCGTGGTGCCTTGTGTGCCTGTGGAATTATAGGTATTCTCATGCTCACCCCTCTCGCATCCTCTCCTCCATCCCGAAACTCAAACGCCCCGCAAACAATAGCTGGTGCACTCATCGTTTCCCCCCCAATCCACCACCTTTCTTCCCCTCAGACACTGGATTTGTTTTTGCCTCTCTCACTCCTTCCCCTGTCTCTCCCCACCTCCACTTACTCACCATTCTCGCTCCTTCCTCCACAGCCGCACGTGGTTCAGCCCTTTGAGGGCGACGGCACGGACTGGTCCCGGCTCGCGGTGCTCCTCACAAAGGCCGACATCCCCCACCTGCCCCGCATCCTCTCCTCCATCCCCGATTCTGAACGCCGCGCAAAGCGCCGCGCTATGCTCGACCAGTGGGTCAAGTTCGTGTGGGCCAGCACCCAGCTGAACCCCTTTGAATTCCTGCCGAAGGGGTTGCAGGATGAGATGGCGGTGCGGTTGGAGAAAGGAGATGTGTTTGCCACGGTGATGAGCGCCCTCAGGAGGAGGTTGGAGGGGAAGGGAGGGGGGCGGGGAGAGGATACGGGTTTGAATGCAGCAGCAGCAGCAGCAGGAGCGGGATCAGAAGTAGCAGGGTCAGCAGAATCAGCAGGAGCAGCAGCAGGGGCAGCAGCAGGAGCGAAGTTGGATCAGCAGCAGCAGCAGCAGCAGCAGCAGCAGCAGCAGCGGTCGGAGTCGTCGGCATCATTAGCAGCACAGAGTGTATCGGGTGGTGCGTGTAACGAGGCCTGCTACACGCACGGCACGTGCAACGAGGAGCTGAAACGCTGCGACTGCCCCCCGGGCCTCACAGGGGAGGATTGCTCCGACCTTGCCATGCCCTCCTGCCACGTGGCACCTGGGTATTGGACGCCGTGCGGGGTTCTGTCATCGTGTGAGTGTGCATTGGAGTGTGAGAGGGCGGGCGTTCCTCCCTTTCCGCTATGCCTGGATGAGAGTGAGGGGGGGGAGGGACGTGGGGGAGAAGGGGGAGAACAGGGTGGTGCAGAGGAGGGGGTGGGAAGAGGAGAGGGAGAGGGAAGTGCAGTTGGAGCAGAGGCAAAGGAGGAAGGGAGTCAGGGAGAGGAGGAAGCAGACGACCCTGCGTTGAGCCAACCTGCGTGGCAGCGGGCTGGGTGGCAGGGCTTGTCCTCTTTGCTGAAGAAACCCGTGGTGCGGATGGCGACGGATGGCGCGGGCGGCGAGACAGGAGCGCGTGAGAGAGTGGGAGAGGGAGTGGCAGGGCAGCAGAGCAACGGTGCTGGTGCTGCTGGTGCTGCTACTGCGTCGAACCCTTACCCTCTCTTGCAGTCGCTCCTGCTACCTTCTGAATGCCCCGGAAACTGCTCTGGGTTGGGTGTGTGCCTCGCGAGCAAGCAGTGCATGTGAGTGGGTGCAACGAGGGGTATGTGGGTGCAACGAGGGGTATGTGGGTGCAACGAGGGGTAAGTAACCAGCGCTTGTATGAAGTAGTGCTCTGCTGAACCTCCATTATTGCTTTTTAGGAAAAAAGAAACCCCCCTGGGATAGGCTTGTGCGTCTGCAATCCGGGGAGGGGAAGCAGGAACAACAGCGCCACCCACTGCGTCTACTTTTGAGGCACCTCAAAAGTACACCTCCCTGGGATAGACTTCTGCATCTGCAATCTGGGGAGTTTTTCTTAGGATTCTAAAAAAAAACTCGGGGGAGGGGAAGCAGGAACAACAGCGCCACCCACTTTGTGTTGCCTTAAGCCATTCCTCCTCTCCTCCCTACCCGTTTCCCACCCCCCAACCCCTCTCCTTCCCCCTCTTCAGGTGTCCACCCATGCTCTCCGGCCCCTCATGCGCCCGTCTGCCCTCTCTGCTGCCGTTCACGTGCCTCAACGAGTGCCACTCTCGGGGCGTGTGTGTGCATGGCTTCTGCATCTGCAACCCGGGGTATTTCAGCATCGACTGCTCGCTCTCCAAAGCAGGGCCCATTGACCGCACGCGGTGAGAGGGTGGGCAGGGAAAGAGCTGCTTATGTGTGGTGGGTGTGTGTACGTGCTTGTGCTTGTATGGGCATCCAATGCCCATGCGCTCTCTACAGCAGGGCCCAGAGACCGCACGCGGTGAGAGGGTGGAGAGGGAAGGAGAGGTGTGTGTTCATGTGTGTGTTTGCTTGCCTGGGTGCATGTGGTTGTGGTTGTGTGGCCATCCACTGCTTGCCCCCTCCCCAGAGCATGAGGCATGGGGGCTGCATGCAGTGAGTGGGCAGTGGAGAAGCAGCATGTATGAAATGGAGCATGGGATTGGGCCACATTCCGTGGTACTTCATGTCCAGAACGCCACCACCCTCCCTTTCATTTCATTTCGCTGCTCGCCCCCCACTGCACTCCGCCTGCACTCCCCAGACCTTCAAGCTCCTCTCTTTCCTCGCATTCCGTTTCTCTCCAAAACGGCACACCAAGAACCACCACCGCCACCTTCCTGATCCCCTCTCTTCCCCCCACCCTTTCCCCACTGCCCACTACTCCCCCCCACCCCGCTCCCCTCAGTGTTGTGGCCGCACCCCCGTTCTCCTGGCCCGAAGACCTCTCTCTCACCACCCCCGCCCCTGCCTCCTCACCTCTCATCTACATCTACGACCTTCCCCCCCACGTTACCTCCTGGTCCCTGCTCCTCGGCACACCCCCCTCCTCTCCCTTACTCTCCCCCTTTTCCGCACCCTCTCATTCTCCTGGCCCGAAGGCTGGTGAGGGGGGAGACGATGGGGGGAGAGTGGGCGGAAGGGGAGGGGGAGAGGGCGGAGGGGAGTGGGAGGGGGGAGCGGAGGGGGTAGAGGCAGTGCTGTTTCTGGAGCGGTTATTGAGGAGCCCCTACCGCACGGCAGACCCCTATGCTGCTCATTTCTTCCTCATCCCAGTGCTCCCCTGGTGAGCTTGGTCACCGCGCAGCTTTTTTTTGGCCTGGCTGATAAACGTTTCCCTACCGCCCTGCAAACCCCGATGCTGCTCACTTCTTCCTCATCCCAGTGCTCCCCTGGTGCGTCTTGTCGCTCCCTATCTCTCGCCATCTCCCCCCCTTTCTGTCCAGTTGTTAAGGGGACCTTACTGCAATGTCAACCTTTATGCTTCTTTCTTGTTTTTTCCTTATCCCGGTGCTCCCCTGGTGCGTCATTTCTCACTCAAACTTCTCACATCATCCCCATTCTTCTCCCCTTCCCGCCCCTTTCTTCAACCTCTCTCCCCCTTTCTTCTCCCCACTCCCTCCCCTTGTCTCCCTCTCCTCTCGCTTCCCTCCCCGCTCCACACGAGCAGGGCGGGAGAAGCATCCATCCTGCGAGCAGTGTACTACGTGAGGCGCCTCTGGCCCTTCTGGTCTAATTCCAATGGAGCCAATCACCTTATCCTCACCACCATCACCACCGGCGCTCCTCCTCACAGCCCCCTCTGCTCGCTCACTCCGGACAAATCCCGCCACCCGTTGCTCGCCCGCTGCTCGCTCCTGGCGATTCCAGTGGCAGATACTACCTTCCCCAGCTCTCCCCTCATTCAAGTCTCGCCTGAAACTGACAGAAGTGCTGCTGCTGCCGCCAGCCCCACCAGCAGCAGCGGGAATGAGTCATCCTCACTTCCCTGCTTCCTGCCCAGTCAAGACATTCTGCTGCCTCCTGCTCTTCCTCCCATTGCCCTAACTCGCTCCCTCTTCACTCTCCGCCCCCCAGCCAAGCAACCCACTCGTGGCACCCTCCTGCTGTTCAGTGACTGGAGTGTGAGGGAATGGACGGGTGAGGGTGTGGGGGGTGGTGGTGGGGGAGAGGCGAGCAGTGAGAGGGGGGATGGTGGCGTGAAGGAGGTGAGGGATAGAGTGATGTTGGGGTTGAAAGAAGAAGCTCACAAGGGTAAGGTGATTGTGCTGTCGCAGGATAGAGAAAACCAAAACCAAAACCGAGATGGCAGCAGCAGCAGCGATAACAGTGACAGCGGTAACAGCGACGGTGGCGGGAGTGGCAGCTTTGGGTTGGAAGCAGTGGTTGATGCAGCATTGGATAGCGTCTTCTGCTTGGTGTTGCCTGGCTGGACTCACACAATGGAAGCATTTCTTTTTGTCCTGCACGGCTGCATTCCTGTCTTCATACAGCGTGACGAGGAGGGAGAAGTATCACCACCACAGTCGCTCCAAAACAGCACTGTTTTGGATTGGTCTGATCTCTCACTGACGCTCCCTGCTTCGCAAGCGCATGTTCTCGTTACAAGCCTCCTCAAAACCCCGCAAAAGGATATTGATAAGCGGCGTGAAGAAATGGGTAATATCTGGAGCAAGCTGGTGTGGACGAGTCCATCGTTCAACCCGCTTGCTCTTCTTCCTGGGGATGACCAACGTCGCCTCACGCCATCGCTTGCAGCAGACGATGTCTTTCAGGCCATTGTTGCGAAACTGCAGAAAAGGTTGGAGGAATAAAAATATGAGGAACCGTGGGTTTTTTTAATGTGCTTTGAGCACTGTGCTGTGGTGTGCTCCATTGTATCGTAATAATGTGAATGTGTATCATTCCATCCATTATGTTGAACCACATTCCACGCCAGCTTTATCCCTGAGTCGATGACCAGAAGGGACTTCAGCCAATCTCCGCTATAAGTCCCTTTGTCAAAATGCGCGATGTTCTCCCGCCAGCAGTCCAATCCAAATGCTCCTTCCGCTCCGCCCTCATCGCATTCCCATAATTGCGTCAACGGCCAGTCTCAAGTATATCCGTTCAATTACGCGAAGCCACGTGTACAGACTATGTTTTCCATCTGTCCCGTCCCGTCAATCACGCCCCACCCTCTCGCGCCTCTTTTTTTTCGCCACTCGCTCCGCTCCGCTCGCTCCTCTATTCCTCGCATCGCCAACCCTGTCTCACGCATGCACACATGGTACATTCATAACTGACTGGTAACTAACTAGTATCTTCCATCACATTCTATCGACATACGCACCCCACTTCGCAGCGGAACAGGCCGACACCCTCAAGAGAGTTACCGAGGCATCGCAAAATGTTGTCTCAAGGACACTAGAATACTTGCGCATCAGCGGAAGAGGCGGAAGCGGCGGAAACGAACTAGGCCAATGCAGCTTCACTGCGGTAGGATGGCTCGACAACGTACTATTCTACTGCAATCTAGACCGTTCTCGCGATCCCTGCGCGCACCGCGTCGCGGCCGCCGTTCCGCCTAATGGCCTAGCACTCCCTACCGCCGCCTATTGCCGCCTAGCTCCGCCTAATTCCGCCTATCGCCGCCCCGCGACAAGTATTAAGGCGCCTCGAATCTTAAATATCGACGCCCCGCGCTGCGTACCTAGGCCGATCGTTAGGTGCCTCGAATAAAGACACCTAGGGCTGCCCAGCAGGCCGATCCGTAGGCCCGTAGGCACCTCGAATCTCGAAAATAGACACCTGCACCTACCTATCAACCTCCGATGGCCTAGTGGTGCCCCCCCCAACAGCGGTGGCCCCCAAAACCGCGGAATTTGGTTGGCGCGGAATCGTCAAGGTCTCCCGGCGCCTGCCGCGCGTGCAGCGGACTCCGCTCCGCGCACCATCGTCTCCCCCGCTGCCCCTCAGCTCCCCGCTTCCCCGCGCCCCTCCCACTCCGCCCCCTCCGTACATTTCCTTCCCCCCGTCCTGCTCCTCTCCCCCTCCCCCTCCACCGCCCCCACCGTCCTCCCATGGCGTACACGCGGTGCCTTTCGCTGCCCGTTATAGCGGGCTTCGCTTTAATCGCGTTCGTCGCGTACACCGCGATCTTCCTCGTCGTGCAACCCTGGCTAGGACTAATCACCGCCGCAGGTGTCCTTAACGTCGCCGCGTTTTGCGGCTGGACCACCATGGTCGTCTTTTCCTACATGCTCTCTATTTTCCGCGATCCGGGATCGGTCCCCGCGCACTACGTTCCCGACGCGGAGGGCGACGCGGAGATTAACGCGGAGGCGGGGAGATTAACTCCGGTGCTGGTGGAGGTGAAGCGGAAGGGCGGCGAGGCGCGGTATTGTCAGAAGTGCGGCGCGTACAAGCCGGCGCGCTGCCACCACTGCCGCATCTGCAAGCGCTGCGTGCTGAGAATGGTGCGCGGGAGAGAGTTGGGGGGACTGGGGGGTACGGGGAAGGGAGAAGAGGCGGAGAAGGAAAGGTTTGGGGAATAAGGTGGGGGGGGGGAGGGGGAACAAGGAGCGAGGGAAACCTGGGAAGGAAGGGAGGGCGAAGGGGGAGAAGAGGAGAGGGGGAGAAGAACGGGGGGAGGTTGGAAGGGGAAGCGGGAGTGTGCAGTGAAAGGGGGAGGGGGAATCAAGGGGCGCAGATGAGGGAGGGGGAATGAATCACAGGCCACGTCAGTGCTGACGTGGCGATGGGGGGAATGAAACGTTAAAAGCCGTGCTAGGCCATGCCACGCTGCCCTTTCTCTTTCTCCTCACTCCCCCTTGCCTCTCTCGTTTCTCTGGCCGTCCCTCACAGGACTACCACTGCGTGTGGATCAACAACTGCGGGGGCCACGCCAACTACAAGGCCCTCTTCCCGTTCTCGTCCCCCCCCCCCCCCCTCCCCTCCCCTATTCACCTCCCGCTCTCTCCTCTTTCTCCTCACTTCCCCTTGCCTCTCCAATTCCCTCTGGCCCTCATATCAGGACCACCACTGTGTGTGGATCAACAACTGCGTGGGCCACGCCAACTACAAGGCCTTCTTCCTCTTTGTTCTCTATGACGTTATTGCCCTCACTCACACCGTGGTATGGTACCCAACCACCACCTCTTGCTCACATCACACTGCTCTAACCACCTTTACTCACTCACACCATGATGTGATATCCACCTTTTTCTACCACATTAGCACACGCACACCTTCCTTACACCGTACAGTTGAATCAACCAGTCCTTTTGTGACCCACTCTCATGAGTGCAGTGCATGCCAGTGCTGTGCCACTCGGTCAGCTAAAACCCCCTCTCTCCCCCCATCTTCCACCCCTGCAAAACCCCCTGACCCCTGAATTCCCAGGCTCTTCTCATTGCCTTCTTCATTTCCTCCTGGTCTGCTGACCCGCTCCCGCACTCCTCCACGGCCCATCTCGACTCCTCAGCAGCATCAACAACAACGGCAGCAGCAGCAGCAGTGGCAGCAGCAGCGGCGGCAGTGGGGCAAGAGGCGTACTCCCAGCCGGCATTGCTGCTTGTACCCTCCCCACTCACCTGCTCTGTGCTCCGGGTCAGTGGCTCGTCATTCTCTCCTTTTTAGAGCCCCCTCTATAGCTTTGAGGTGCCTCACTAGTCGCCGAATATATTACTTGTCGACTCATGCGTCAAGGCAAAAGTGGGACACTTACATTCTCCAAGAACCATTCACGCACACCGTCCGCCTAAGCACCAAGTGCCACCTACGAACCATTCTCTTTCCAACCTCGCCCTTTTTCCCCACCAGGCACTGTGCTTGCTTGTGAGTCTACCACTGCTGATCGCTCTGGTGGTGCTGCTCGTGTGGCACTGCTACCTCATTGCCATCAACAAAACCACCATTGAGGTGAGCCCACCAGTCTTCCAACAATCCATCCAGTAATCGTCCCAGCAATCTCCCAAACACTATCCCCCTCCATTCCCCTTCTGTATTTCTCTTCTCTGTGTGCCTCTGCTTGCCTCGTCTTTCCTCCTCTTCGTTCCCTGTGTTGTGTGCTGTGTAGCACTACAAGAGCGTGAGGGTTCCAGTAGTGAGCCCAAACCAAACCAAGTGCTGTTTGAAAAATATATCAAGAACCTTTATCTCTGCTTCCCTCTTCTTCCCTCCTCCTGCCTACCCTCCGTCCATTCAACATCTTCATTCCATGCCATGTGACTGGTGGGCCCAAGCACACTTGCCTCTCTATTTATCTGCTTGCGTTCTCCTTCCTCCTCTTCATTCCACTCCACATATGCAGCACTGCGAGGGTGTGAGGCCGCAACTAGTGATGAGCCTAAGACTAGCGGTGTTTTGAGTCGAATCTAAGAACGCTTGTCTCTGCTTCCCTCCGCTTCCCTTTTCTTCCCTACCTTCCGTCCCTCCTCCTTATCCCACTCCACGTGTACAGCACTATGAGGGTGTGAGGGCGAGACTAGTGAGCCCAAGACCAGTGGTGCCAAGTCAACCACCCCCCTCCCACCCATACGACCTTGGGATTATCGCCAATCTTTCCGCAGTAAGCACTCCCTACCCTTCCCCCTCTGCTTCCTCCCACCCATACGACCTTGGGATTATCGCCAATCTCTCTACCATAAGCTCTCCTAACCCTTCCCGGAGTGTTTTAGGACCAGAGGGGCGGTGCTCGCTGTGTCCCAACACATGCCTTCTACGTAATGTATTCCATTGCCCAAAGCACCTCTCCCCTTCAATTCCTTCTCTCTTCCTCCTCACTCCCCCCCCCTCCTCCAGATTCTAGGGCCAGAGGCATTGTGCTGGCTGTGTCCCAACGACACGCGCCACATCTCAGACGGTCTGCACTTTGACACCGCCTACTCCATCTCGCGCCGCTCCCAACTCTCTCTCAACCACCACCCCGGCCACCTTGACCATGTAGACCGCCTATTATGAGTCAGCGTCATTGCCCGCTCTACTCTCACTGAGTGAGCCACTACCTGCCTGATCGGTCACGCTGTGTGTCAGCCAGAGTGCTGAGTCACCTGCTCCTCTCTCCTCTTGCCGCTCCCAGCTCTCGCTCAACCACCACACCACCTTGACCACGTGGACCGCCTATTATGACTGAGTCACTCTGACTATCACTGAATGCTCCTCCTCCTTGATCCTCCTCCCCCTCCTTGATCCTCCTCCTGCCCCAAGCTCTCACTCAACCACCTCACCACCCACCTTGGCCATGTGAACCGCTACAATGGGTGCGCGTGGTTGGCTTCCCTGCCTGTTAGTGCCGTTCCACACCCATTTGCACCCATTCACAGAGAGTGATGGCACATATGACTGCAGCCTGAATGATGTCGCTGCCGTCACCACTGCAGATGCAGTGGGTGGAAACAGCACAGCATACTCTTGCTAGGTTGACATCTCTGAGGAGACACTACTCACCTTTTCCTTTACTGGCTGCTGGGCTGAAAAGAAGTCACAGACCTGTCCAGAAGTTATATTGATTATTTTTTTATGCATACTTGCATTGCATATACGTAACCACCTGAAGTCCATCAATTGCTGCTGCATTGGCTGTACCAGGTAGTGTCAATTAAAAACCCTGGGATGAGAAGTTCTCAATTACTGGAGCTCGAGCACCAGTCTTGCACCAGTCTGGCACCAGCTGGGCAATTCGTTCGTATATATATTTAAAGCCTCAGGTGTGTGGTGTGTGGTGCTGTTATGTTATCTACCAACAGCGTTTACCATGCACCAGTCTGGCAGCCCAGCCTCCTTCCTCCACGGGTCATTACACCTCTTATACAGCAACACCTGCCCGCCACACTCACACAGGCGCACACAGAGACACAGACACGCACTCAGCACGGGAATCTCTGGTATAGAGTTCACAGGGAAATCCAAAGTTTACTAGGTGCCTCAAGGATACAGCTCGCCGCCTGAACTGATTTCTCCAGAGGTTGTAGCACCTATTGTCCGCCTCTGCCCTTTGCCCCTCCCCTTCCCGCACCTGTACAAGCATAGCCAAGGCATCGTCCCCCCCACATGCCCTCCATTGCAGGCATCCACAGCTGCTCCCTCCCTTCCCCTCCCTGTGTGCCCCCAACCCCCAATAACACTCTCTCCCTTACCCTCACCTCTGCCCGTCGCCCCCATCCCCCATACCTGTAGAAGCGTGGCAATGGCAGCACCCCCCCGCATCCCCTCCACTGCAGGCATCCATACCTGCGGCCTCCCCCTGTGTACCCCCTCCCCCCTGTGTTCCCCCTCCCCCCTGTGTACCCCCTCCCCCCTGTGTACCCCCTCCCCCCTGTGTTCCCCCTCCCCCCTGTGTACCCCCTCCCCCTTGTGTTCCCCCTCCCCCCTGTGTTCCCCCTCCCCCCTGTGTTCCCCCTCCCCCTTGTGTTCCCCCTTCCTCCTTTCCCCTTCTGCCATACCTGTACAAGCGTAGCAAAGGCGCCATCCCCCTGCAGGTCCTCCATTGCAGGCATCCACAGCTGCGGCCTGCCTCCATGTGCCCCCCAAACCCCCAAAAGCACCCTCTCCCTATCGCTCACCTCAGCCCCTTGACCCCACTCCACATACCTGTAGAAGCGTGCCAATGGCATCATCCCCCCCCAGGTCCTCCATTGCAGACACCCCCCCATGTACCCCCTTTACCCTTTCCCCTTTCCCCTTTCCCCTTTCCCTTTCCCCTTTCCCCTTCTGCCATACCTGTAGAAGCGTAGCGATAGCATCGTCCCCCCGCAGGTCCTCCATTGCAGGCATCCACAGCTGCGGCCTGCCCCCGTGAGCCTGCCTCCTGCCTTCCATCCTCGCCACACTCGCATACGCCCACCGCTGCCACATTGACTCCACTCCTGCCAGAAGCTCCTGCACGCGGTTAAGGGGGATGGCCTGGTGGGCGGCACGGGGGACGGGTGGAAGGGGAAATGGGAGGTGGGTATCCCTATCGCAGCCACACGAGTTAAGGGGGGTGGCTTGGTGGGAGGGACGGTGAAGGGAGTGGGGGATGGGTAGAAGGTTTAGGGTTGAAAAAAAATGAGAGGGCGGGATGGGTAGAAGGTTGATGCGAGGACCAAAAACGTGAGAGGGGGTGTCATCCACATGCCATCCTGCCTCTCTTGCCCCTCTCTCCTTGCCCCCCCCCACTCGCCCTCTCCCCTCTCTCGTCCCGCCCTCGGTCACTCACCCTTAGAATGTCCACGAGGTGGGGGATATCATCCTCAGCCACTCGCACAGCAAACTCCGAGTAGTTGAAGTGCCTCTCAAACGCCATCCACACACCGTCCTTCCTCTCTCACCCTTCGCACTCCGCCCACTCGCACTCTCTCCTCTCTCGCCCCTCCCCTCAACTCACTCCCCTCTTCCCCCTCCCCTCAACTCACTCCCCTCTTCCCCCTCCCCAACCTGTCCCCCTCCCCTTTTCCCTCACTCACCCTTAGAATGTCCACGAGGTGGGGGATATCATCCTCAGCCACTCGCACAGCAAACTCCGAGTAGTTGAAGTGCCTCTCAAACGCCATCCACACACCGTCCTTCCTCTCTCACCCTTCGCACTCCGCCCACTCGCACTCTCTCCTCTCTCGCCCCTCCCCTCAACTCACTCCCCTCTTCCCCCTCCCCTCAACTCACTCCCCTCTTCCCCCTCCCCAACCTGTCCCCCTCCCCTTTTCCCTCACTCACCCTTAGAATGTCCACGAGGTGGGGGATATCATCCTCAGCCACCCGCACGGCAAACTCCGAGTAGTTGAGGTGCCTCTCAAACGCCATCCACACACCGTCCTGCACGATGACGGGGATGCACCCGTGCAGCATCGCATCCTCCATGCGCGCACTGAAACCATCGCCCGGGAACACCCCGCAGAAACGCGATGCGGCGAGCTGCGGATGGGTGGGGGAAGTGAAGGGCAGCGTAGGGGGATAGACTGAGCCCACCCCAACACTCTCCTTCTGGGAGTATATTCTAGCTAACAACACTCTCCTTCTGGGTGATCCCCCCGTCACGCCGTCCTGCACAATGACGGGGATGCACCCTCGCAAAATTAACATGCTCCATGCGAGCACTGAAGCTTCAGTTGCTTCCGACTTCCATCCTGATCCCCCCACCCCCCCGCCCTCCTTCCTCACCTGCTTGCCATACTCGCCAGTGGCTCTGTTGGTAACCACCACGTCTTCCTGATGCTGCCGCCCCAGCTGGCCCTCCTTGTTGGGAGAGGACGCGAATTCCTCTGCTACCTTCTGCCGAATGCCCATGCTGTACCTGCGTGCGTTGCAGGTTGGGACGTGGAGGAGTTGGGTTAGGTGCGGGGGTGGAGTGGGGGTGGGTTGGGGAAGGGGGGCGAGGGAAGAAAAGATGGGGGGAGGAAGAAGAGGGAAGAGGAAAGGGAAAAAGGGGAAGAGAAGAAATCCGAGTGAGGAGGGGAGAGGGAAAGGTTAAGAGGGAAAAGGGTTAGGAAAGGAGGACAAGAGAAGAGGGAAGCATGAAGGAGCTCATAGTGGCTACAGATCCGAATTATCATTCTTTAATCCACTCTGAACCATCGTCTCTAACCACTCCATATCACTCTGGAAGCCACTGAAAACACATTTGAGTAGGATCAATCTGGTACCCAAACGTGTATAAATTTACAGAGAAGACAGATGCAGTGGGACGGTATGGGATGGGATAGAGCTCAACTTGGGTTCAACGCGGCCGCGCTCAAACGCACTGCCGAGGTTCCCATTGAAATAGAAGAGCGTGGGGCGGGTCTCCAGTGTGCTGCACACACAGCACAACACACGTGAACAAGCATCGTAGAACCAGAATGCACGCACGCATTAATGTAGGAAAGGGGGGGAGGCGGGGACAGGGGGGAGAGGCGGGGACAGGGGGGAGAGGCGGGGACAGGGGGGAGAGGCGGGGACAGGGGTGAGAGGGAGAGTGGAAGGTTCCCACTGAAGTGAAAGAGTGTGGGTCGGGTCTCCAGTGTGCTGCACGCACAGCACAACGCATGAGACGAAGCATGCATGGAAACAAGGTACCAAGGCATGGAACAAGGTACCAAGGCATGGAACAAGGTACCAAGGCATGGAGGCATGGGGGGAAATGCACTGGCAGTGAGACTGGTGTAGGGAGACGGACAGATGAGGTGAAGTGAGAGCGAGGGAGTGACCACTTAGTCACTTTAGATGGGTCAGCCAGGAGTCTGGGCTGGTGCAACGACTGACAGAAAGGAGAACCTTCAGAAGGTAACGCATGATGCATTTTAGCATGTGCGAAAAGCCATTCGCTAACGCATCATGCGCCGCGGCGTACACCACGCCAAAGCAACACCACACGCCCGAGCACAGACCCACGTACGGAGATTTGATCTTCTGCGCCCGCGCCCACACGCCAGGAACCTTCCACGCAGGCATCACAACATCCTTCTCCGGGTCAAAGCACGGATGGTCCCCCCGCACACTCTCCTCCATTACACTCCAATCATCATGGTAATACGCGGTCGTACACCCCTTGTGTGTGCTCCCTGTATTCCCCCAATGCGCCAGCATAATGCTGCTCCAGATGGCTTGAGGGGCGTAGCACGCGCCCTCATCCCATGCGAACATCCATATGTGGTCCTTGCCTCCGTGCCGGTCCCAGAAGGGGTGGTGGGTGCGGATGTGGGCGAGGGCACGGAGGTAAAAGTCTGCTACTAGGTTGGGCCGCCGGGCCTTGAATTGACCCTGGAGTTGGAGAAAGGAAAAGAAGGCAGGTGGTGGGTGTGCGACAGGGAGATGGGGTTGAGAAAGGGTGGAGGGGGCAAGTGAGGGAGGGAGAAGGGTCAGATGGAGAAGGGAGAAGGGAGGAGGGAGTGCAAGGTGGGACGGCCAAAGACGGAAGGAGAGCTTGTGGAACAGACAACAACCTTTTAATTCTGGTGCCTAAAAAATCGTCTTGAATCCAAGGTGCCTTGAAAATATCCACCTCCAACACCCCCCCTCTAACCTCCCCTCTCGTTTACCCTCCCTCTTCTCTTGTACACATAAGTTTGTATCTAAAGACAGACACACACACGCATGGTGATCACAGGTGGAACACCATCATTCATCCCTCCCCACCCCTTCCCTCTTCCCCTTCCCTCCTCCCCTTCACCCCTTCCCCTCCACTTTCCCCTTCCCCTTTATCCCCTTCCTCTCCCCCCCTCCCCCCCTCCCCATCCCCCCTCTCCTCCCCCTCCCCCGTGAGCCACCATGCCTCCATGCGGAATTGTGGAGAGTCATCAGAGCGAGCAATGATGCAGGCGCCCAGGAGCGGCACGTAGAAGAACTGTGCATCTCGCACGCACGCACGCACGCATGCATCTCCCAATCCCATACCTACCCCCTCCCTCTTTCCCGCTTCCCCTCAACCCCCCCTAGTAAGCCACCATGCCTCCATGCGGAATCGTGGCGAGTCATCAGAGCGGGCGATGATGCAGGCGCCCAGGAGCGGCACGTAGAAGAAATCCGCACTGTCCCCGTCCAGTGTACGGTGGGGGCTGCCTAGAAACCCCTCAAACACCGCTGTCTGGGGGAAAGGGGGGAGGGAGTGGGGAAGCGAAGGAGCAAGGGGAAAGAGGGAAGGGGAGTAGTGGGGAGGCAAGGTTGGCCAGAGACGGGTGGGGAAGAGACGGGTGGAAGAGAGACGAGGCACACACACACAGAGGCCCAGGAGGGGCACGTAGAAGAAGTCTGCACTGTCGCCGTCCAAGGTGCGGTGGGGGCTGCCGCAAAATCCCTCAAACACCGCTGTCTGGGGAAATGGGGTGTGGGGCGGGAAGGGAGAGAGAAGCAGGAAGCGAAGGAGAGGGAAGGTTTGCTGAGGAGGGCGGGTGGAGAAAAGGGGGGGAGGGGGAGATGGGGGGAAGTGGGGGTGCCACACAGATTTCCAGTCCATAGAGCCATCCATCATTGAACAGTGCTGTTCTCATGGCTGAACGACCACGGCCCTCAAGAACGTGTGATTGTGTAGTATTGCATGAGATAAGGAGTCTTCATAGTAGCAGAGAGATGGAGGGACGGGAAGGGTTCCGGGTTCGAGGTTTTGGGGGGAAGGGCAGCACACCTCTAGTCCATAGAGCCATCCGTCATTAAACAATGTGTCATTCTCATGGCTGTATGCCCGCGGACCACAGTAGCTCTTCCACTGCCGCGCCTGATGTGTGCCATGCCATGCCATCCCATGCCATGCCATAAAACCATGCCAGGCCATGACAAGCCATGATAACCATGCCATCCCATGCCACCATGTCATAAAACAGAGACAGAGCGCAGGGCAGAAAAGAGCACGTGGTGTGGGGTTGATCACAAACACAGTGGTACAAATGATGGGCCCAGGAACAAGGTACGGCAGCATGGCAAGGACCTCATTCAATCCCTCTCCACCACTCGCACACACAATAGTACTCGCACCACACTGCACTCACCTCTAGATTGTGAAAGGTGAACTCTGGCGGCAGGTCATATACATAGATGAGGGGTCGGGTCCGGTTCACCATGGTTCCTATCTCTGCCACACGTGTGCTCTCCTCTTCTTCTCCTCTTACTACTACTACTCCTGCTGCTGCTGCTGCAGGAGCTGCTGCACCTTCAATACTGCTGTTGCTGTTGCTGCTGTTGCTGCTGCTGATGCTGCTGTTGACACCGCTTGCCTCATACACACTAGAAGAGCCAAGGGAATCAGGGGCAGAACCAGGGTTCTGATCAGGGTAATCGGAGGAAGAATCGGGGTCTGGTTGGTGGGGCAGGGGTATGCGCAGCCACTCGGGGGGGTAGAGGTCGGGAGGCGAACGCACAGAGGGGATGCTGCAGTCAATTCCGTAGCGGTCGCCCTCGCACTGCCAGCACGGTGGGGGTGGAGGGGTTGGGGGTGGGGGAGAGGAAAGAGGGGAGAGATTGAAAGAGGAGAGTGGGCGATAGGAGAGTGGGAGCGGTTCAGTGGGGAATGGGAGAGGTAGAGTGGGCGAGGGGGGAATGGGAGAGGTAGAGCGGGAGAGGGGATAGTACTACCCACACCACCCCGCAGCACCCATTCTCACCGCACCACACCCCACCCCTCAGCACCAAATCTCACCTCGCGCCACCCTTCAGCACCCATTCTCACCTCACACCACTCCTCAGCACCAAATCTCACCTGACACCACCCCCCACCACCCATTCTCACCTCGCAGTACCCCATGGAGCAGGTGCCAGCACGCGAGCACTGGTTGATGCAGAAGCTCTCTACAGTCGTCTCGCACAGCCGCCCTATCTGCCCATCATAGTTGCAGAAACACTCCGCCGCTGCTATCTGGCTGGGGTGCGCTTCACACCATGCCACACGCCTATCACTGGCAGCAATGCTGCCGCTACTGCTGGTGCTGTTGTTGCCGCTGTTGCTGCTGCTGCCGTCGCTGCTGTCGCTGGTGCTGCCGCCGCTGCTGGTGCTGTCACTGCTGTTGCCGTCGCTGCTGCCGTTGCTGCCGGTGGTGGTGATGGCAGTGGTCTGGGGCCCGTAAACAGGGGTCACGTCCGGTTTGTGGTAGAGAATGATGCCGCTGGTGTGTGCAGGTGGGAGGAACGCGGGGGGGGGGGGCGTGAGAGATGGGGAAGTGGGAGGGGAGAAGAGCGGGAGGGGAGGAGGGGGGAATGAAGGGGGGATGAAGGGCAAACGGGGGACAAAAGAGAGAATGGGAATGGGTAGCGAGTGGCGTGGGGTCCGCATCGGCGAATGGAACGAACATGAGCAGCAAACAAGCAAGCAAACGACCAGCACAGCTCGAAGCTCACTCAGGGGCCTTGGGGAAACCGCAAGGCGCGACAACAGGGCGGTCAGGGTAGCTGGTGTTGGGCCCGCATCGGCACTGAGCGCGGCGCAGGTCACAGTGGGCTGCACAGATGGACACTATCCAAGGCCCCAGGGGGCTCTCTGGGGTTGCTGGCAGGTTGCACGGGTAGTCCTCCGTTTGAGAGCAGTCCAGGCCTGGGGACAAGAGGGGGTGAGAAGGAGGAGGTGGTGGTGACTGACTCATGTCTTATCCCCAGAGGCGATACTTTTGCCTTGGGAATGAGTTTGGTTGTTGCAGGGGTAGTCCTCCTCTTGAGAGCACTCGGGCCCTGAGACTTCAATACCTACTATACTATCCAAGCCCTCATATTTCCTCCACAGCTGTCGTACCTCAATAAACCCCCATCCAACCAACCAAAGCCCATGGCCACACTACCAGCAGCCCCCCCACCCACCCTCCGGGGGCCCTTGCATGTAGCAATGCCCATGGCAACCCCTACACACCCCTGCCGGTTCCTCCTGCTCATTGCACACATTGATGATGCTGTTGCTGCAATGGCTGGACAGGAGGTGAGGTGGTGCTCATAACACCTTCCTCCCCTCCCTACTTAAGCTCTGCACACACTCACCAGTGTAGCCGTGGCGGCACCTGCACTCCCCAAACTCCGCATTGCACACGCCATTGCCGCTGCAGTCCCCAGGGCACGTGCGACCAAAGGCAGGCTGCACGCACGAGGCATAAAGCACAAAGCACAAAGCACAGGGCACAGGGCACAGGGCACAAAGCACAAAGCACAGGGCACAGGGCACAGGGCACAGGGCACAGGGCACAGGGCACAGGGCACAGGGCACAGGGCACAGGGCACAGGGCACAGGGCACAGGGCACAGGGCACAGGGTACAGGGCACAGGGCACAGGGCACAGGGCACAGGGCACAGGGCACAGGGCACAGGGCACAGGGCACAGGGCACAGGGCACAGGGCACAGGGCACAGGGCACAGGGCACAGGGCACAGGGCACAGGGCACAGGGCACAGGGCACAAGGCAAGGAAGTGGGGTGGGAGTAGCATTGGAATGGGAGGAGGGTGGGAGCGTGGGGACGATGGTGAGGGAATTCCACCGAATCTGCGAGTTGCAGTCTTGCAGGGGGAGAGAAGAGAGGGAGACCGAGGGCAGGAACATAACACACCTCATGATTGGTTACCACACGCCTTTGCGGTTGACTTTTGAGTCGACTCAAAATGTGTCGTGTGCCGTGGTAACGAGGTGACTTTTGAGTCGACTCAAAAGTCAGTCGTGCACGGGGAGAGAGAAGAGAGAGACCAAGGGCAGGAACATAACACACCTCATGAGTGATTACTACCACACGCCTTTGCGGTTGCAATCAACAGCACCCCGCTTCAACTACCATACACACCTCCCATCCCATGGTTACCACACTCACCTCGTGAACAGTGACAGGCAAAGCACTAGGCGACAAACTTTCCAACCATGATCCCACGTGGCCTTGCCACGGCGCTCCTCTGTGCCACACGGTGCCACGTGGGCTAGATGAAGTGGCAGCTGCACCACTCGCATCAGCAGAAGCAGTGGCAGCAGAAGCGCCAGCAACCCATGGTGTCCCAATAGCTGCGGCAGCATCATCAACTGATGATCCATCTGCTGCTTCACCTTGGCCAAGTGCAACAAGCTTCTCTGTAGGTGTCACACACACACACACACACACGCACACACGCACACACACACACACACACACGCACACACGCACACGCACACACGCGCACACACACACACATGCACACACACACGCACACACGCACACACACACACATTCACACACACACACACACACACACACACACACACACACACACACACACACACACATTCACACACACACACATACACATACACATACACACATACCCACACGCACACACACGCACACACGCACACACAAAAATTAAGAAAAGTAGCGTAAGGAAAGGCGTGCCAGCGGAAAATTGAGTTGAGAGGGATACATAGATGACATCCGTTAGGCCAGAGAATTTAGTCACCTTGTGGCACGAAAAGGCCCGCATGTATACCAGCGGTCTGGGTATAACGACAAGATAAGAACGACCAGATTACTATGTTTGAGATACGATATATTTACCAGGCCGATCGTTCAGATGGTTGTCGGGTTGTGCCACGTCAGCATCGGGCGGCGAGAGGTAGAGGAGAATCTGTTGCGCTGTGGCGATCAGCGCGAGGAAAACGACAACCACGCCCACCACACGCGCCACCCGCTGCAACCGGGCGTTATTCCCACCATCATTAAACGATGACGAGTGATAATACGCCCGTGTTCCTACAACGAATCCTCCCGAACCAGACCTGGCCAACTGGTCACCCGAACCAGAAGCCGAGGCTCGGATGTGGATCGACCGGCGAGCGGAGGACGGGATGGGGTGAGACGAAGTCGTCATGACGCTAGTTATGACGCTAGATGTATTAACAGAATCCAATTCATGGAAGAAAGGGCGGAGGCCGGTCCAGAGGTGTCCAGAGAGGTCACGTCAGTGACATTAGGAGACGAAGCAGAAACTGGGACGGACGGGGGGCAGCCGCTTCACGTGGAATATGATGCTTTCCTCTCGCGAATCAAGGTTCAAGGCGACGCGCATGGACCAAGGACCCCATCGGGCCCTTAAAGCTTCTGATTCTGCGATAGAGGTACGGATCTTTTTAATAGCTGCGCTCAGCGGTGCAAGATCACAGACCACCCTGGAGATGCGACTGAGGAGAACTGCACGCTGATGTCAGCAGGTATTCGGCCACGTGGAAGCACGACCGAGCACGCTGACGTCAACTGGACACGCATGAATCCTTCTGCTGCTTATACCGCGAGCGAGTAGGATGATAAGGCGAGAAGGAGAAAGGCGATATGCAGCGAGTAGTTAATGACACAATGATGCCTGATCTGGGTTTGGTCAGGAAAACTGGAACAGAATGTGCGCAACCGCTGGCTTGGAAACTCCCTTCGCAAGCCAGTAAAAAGCTGACTGAAATTCCGCGGTATCGACTGCTTCAGAGGGCTTCTATAATGTGAAACCCTTGGCAGCAATTATTTAGGTGAAACAAACAATTGTGCAAGCAGGAGTGAATGAGCGGATTACTTACCTACAGCGAATAATCCATGTATTAGAATTATGAGATTTATTACCCTAAAATCTCAATAAATCTTGAGGATAACATATACAATATTTGTTCTTTATGTGCATAGGACAATTGATTATTCTCAAGTGTAAATCTTGGTCATTTGGGTCATGTTTTGGTATGCACTTGTATCGAATATCACATATATGTGCAATTGGCTCTGTATAAGCCCATAAGAGTAAAAAGGGCCTCCCTTGCCACGGCAATAACCATGAACTTAGAGTGCTAGTACAAATTTTAACAAGCTGACCATTGATTTCATATATATTGTACGCCTAAAACTTCATAATGCTCTAAAGCCAGGTGCCTTGAGCCTGCATTGTGTTTCTAAGAGGTGCCATAACACAACAGCACTACGATTGTAATGGCGCATTGTGGAGGCTCTACCAATCTCCATGCGTTAGCCTCCGAAGGCACTGCCCCAAAAGCTTGTATCATTTTTTTGGCATGCCTTGAGAAAGCAAGGAGTGGTTAATGTTGACGAGAAACGGCCCCGCCCTCACGTAGGCAAAGCCAATTTCACTAGGGTGCGCAAAGTGTGCAGTCTGCTAAGCTTCATGGTCAGCGCCAACTTGAAGGAGAAAGTCGGTGGGTTTGGTCGTTGACTTGGGAGGAACCACAGCGAAGACGACCATGGCAAAATAAATCACAGCAAAATCGACGATATGTTGGTCGGCGAGGTAAAGGCGGTAGACAGGGTCAAGTCTCGACGGTCGACGAAAGTTATCGTCGACATGGCACCAATCTGCTGGTCTCGACCGATTGTTTATCATCGGCATCGGCCTCCTCTTGTCGGCCATGTACCTGGTCAGCAAAAGTTATCGCAGACGCGAATTTGGCCCATGCGGTTTTGGAAAAGTCGGCATGTATTGTTAGAGTTCTAGGTAGGAATGTTTGACTATCGAGGGAATTGGGTGACAAATTTAGCAGATAGAAACAAGAATGAAGAAAGGAGGGTTTGCACTAGCAGCAGTTGGCATACATATAGGAAACCCTAATTGGGTTGTACTCGATATAGACTACCCCACTGCAGGCTAGACAATTATAACATTCTGACACACCCCCATAGCCAAAGTGGGGCGTAATCAGCACAATGAGCAAGCATAGCAGTAGTTCACAATTATGAGCAAAGCTAGTGGTAGTCACAGCGGGAAAGTGAGGAGGAGGAGGGATTGTGAGAGGAGAGAAGATGGGAGACGACGGCTGAAGCTGCAGACACACGGGCAACAGGAGCGGCTGGCACAGTGGCTACCGGGACAGCGCCCTGGACTACTGGAGTAACTGGCTCACGGGCTACGAGGAGCTACAGGAGCAACGGACCCACAGGCGACATGCGCAGCAAGCTCTCTGGGCTACCAGGACAGCGCCCCGGACTACAGGTGTTGCGGACGACAAGACGGCAGCCTCCTCTCAGCCTCCCCAAACAGTCCCACCCCCCTTGACACACACCCCCTGCTTCACCCCTAGCTCCACTCCCCCTTCACCCCCTTAGCACCACTCCTTCGGCTCCCCACACACACACACCCCTGAGCGGCAGCTGCAGCAGCGGGAGACGGAGGAGGAGGAGTAAGGGACGACGCACACAATGGGCACCCCCACAACCGCCACCCCCACACTCCTCACCCCCAAACCCTAAAACGGGTTGCAAGGGGTAGGAGCGCGGGGGACGACGCACGGCCCCCAGGGCGCCACCACGGGGCAGCAGGGGGCCACGCGCGGCTCCCCAGGGCGGTGCGACGGGGCAGCGGGGGGTCGCGCGCGGCTCCTCAGGGCAGCGCGACGGGGAATCGGGGGCCGCGTGCGATTCCCCAGAGCGTCGCGACGTGACGACGCGAACGGGGGGGGGGGGGGGGGGGGACGCGCGGCCCCCGTGGCGCCACGACGGGCGACAGAAGGAGGGGGATGCGCGGCCCCCTAGGCGCCTCGACGGGCGACGGGATGGGGGGGACGTGCGGCCCCCGCGACGCCGCGACGGGCGACGGGAGAGGGCGCCACGAACGGCGACGGGATGGCAGGGGGGGCGCGCTCGGATCCACCGTGTAGAAAACCGCCGCGCACCTCGGGGCGCGCGGCGGGCAGATCACCGCCGCGCACCCCGAGCGCTCGGCGGAATGAAAAACGCCAGAATTTTTTTTTTTCCGCGCGCGGCAGGAAGAAGACGGCGCGCGCCCGAGGCGCGCGAGAAGCAAAACAGCAGCGGAAGCAGTTAGGTGGTGGGCCCACCCACAGGATCGACCCAAGGGGGTCGACCTGCTCTGATAGCATGACAAATTTAGCAGACAAAAACAAGAATGAAGAAAGGAGGGATTGCAATAGCAGCAGTTCGCATACATATAGGAAACCCTAATTGGGTTGTACTCGCTATAGAGTACCCCACTGCAGGCTAGACAATTATAACATTCTAACATTGGGTACAAGGATGAGAACCCTAAGGGGTTGTACCCTACATTGGCTACCCCACTAAAGCCTAAACCTAATTATAAATCATATATAGTTTGACACACCCCCATGGGCAAAGTGGGGGAGAACAAGGGGTCACAAGACCAGTCAAGAAAAGCAATGCAAGCTCAGGGTGGATAACAACGTCACCACACAATCTGAGCACAAGCAAAGGAGCTACAAGGTCAGTTCACAAGAGTACGCATGCAGGTATATATGTATATATATATATATGTATATATATATGTATATAGATCACAGTACAACCAGAGTCTACAGCAAGTGAGGAAACGTAGGCACCAGGCCTAGTGCAGTGCAGAAGCGCTAATGATCACCAGCCGAAAGGGCCTTGGTGAACACATCAGCCGTGTTGGCCCGAGTGGGCACGTGAGCGACACAAAGCTGACCACGCTGCTGCAACTCTCGAGCAAGGAAGTAACGCAGAGCAATGTGCTTCGTTCTGTGCTCCAGTCTGTGGTCCTGACACTAGGCAATGGCAGCCTTGTTGTCGACGTACAAAACTGGAGGAGAACGAGGCCTCTCTCCCAAGTCAGTCAGCAGGTAGCAAGTGAGGAAACGTAGGCACCAGGCCTAGTGCAGTGCAGAAGCGCTGATGATCACCAGCCGAAAGGGCCTTGGTGAACACATCAGCCGTGTTGGCCCGGGTGGGCACGTGAGCGACACGAAGCTGACCACGCTGCTGCAACTCTCGAGCAAGGAAGTAACGCAGAGCGATGTGCTTCGTTCTGTACTCCAGTCTGTGGTCCTGACACTAGGCAATGGCAGCCTTGTTGTCGACGTACAGAACTGGAGGAGAACGAGGCCTCTCTCCCAAGTCGGTCAGCAGGTAGGTGAGTCAGCGTAGCTCCTGTGCAGCCATGGCTGTGGCGTAGATCTCAGCCTCACAACTGGAGCTGAGAACAGAATACGAGCGCGTAGACCGCCACGAAACAGAACCAGAGCCAAGGCTGAAGGTATAACCCTGTGACGACCGCTGCGTAGCTAGGTCGTCTACCCACGAAGCGTCTGAGTGCCTAGTGAGGACAACTGGGCTCCGCCCTCCAAGCACGAGCCCCATGCCCGACGTACTGCACAAGTAGCGCAGTACCCTCTTCGCAGCATCCATGTGCACCTTTCGGTGCCTACCAGAAGCCACGTAGCGAGCCAGAAGGCCAAGAGGGTACGCAAGGTCAAGTCGAGTCCAGGTCATCAGGTACACGAGGCAGCCCACTAGCTCTGGATACGGGCCACTCTGCTCTACGGACTCGTCCGAAGGTGGAGCTGAGAGCGAGTGACCGGTAGCCAGAAGAGTGGACTGTGGCGAGGACCAAGTGAAGCCGAAGCGCTGAAGGACCTGCTGCACCATGTGTGACTGAGTCAGTGTGATGGTGCACCGTGCTCTGTCCTGGGTGATCTGCAGGCCAAGGTAGCTGCACAGCTCACCCAGGTCTGTGCACGTGTGTCTCTTCTGTAGCTCCGACTTAACAAGGGCGAGAGCCTCAGTGTCAGCAGTGGCAAAGACCAAGTCGTCGACGTACACGAAGTGGAAACAGAAACAGCGACGGGTCAGCAGTGGAAGGTGCAAACCCAAGAGCCGCAAGTGTCATCCTCAGTGTATCGTGCCACTCACGAGGCGCCTGACGGAGACCGTAGACCGGCCGGCGGAGGCTCCACTGGGTACCAGGAGGGAACGACCCTGTGAAGCCAGGTGGGCGGCGTAGCCAGATCTCCTCGTGCAGACTGCCTTGTAAGAAGGTTGTGCTGAAATCAAGAGAGTGAAGCTCGTAGTCACGCTGAGCGGCAACGTGCAGCAGTACCCGAAGAGTGGTCATCTTCGGGGTGGGAGAGAAGGTCTGCAAGAAGTCAACTCCCTGTCGCTGACTGAAGCCTCGTGCAACGTAACGAGCCTTGAAGACAGACGGAGAACTCGACGGCCGCTTCACCCTGAAAATCCACATGCCATCGACTACGCTCGCCCCATGAGGGGGAACTGCGTCGACGTAAGTGCCTGTGTACTTCTAAGATGCCATCTCTGCGTCCATGGCTGTCTGCCACTGAGAGGAGTACTCACCCGCGATCGCCTCAGCGTAAGAGCGCGGGGTCGGGATGTCTGGAGCATCCGGGTCTTCCTCAGGGGCAAGTAGCATGGCGACGAGATGAGGCGCGGCGGCTGCAAGACACTTAAAGTCCTCCTGCCTGTCCTCAAGGACGTCCGTGCCAAGAGCACACTCACCCTGGACGGACGGGAGACAGACAGACTCAGACTTAGCAACAAGACTAGCTGCGAAGTTGAGACGACAGGCAGTAGCAAAGTCAACAAGCTCATACACTATTGCAGACGCAGCAGCAGACTCAAACGACGGGTCAGTGACAACAGTGGCTAGCAGACGCGTGAAAGTAGGGTGAGCAGCACGAACCAGGTCAGACCCAGGCTCTGGAATGTCAGGCAGAGAAGACGCAGGAGGGGACGGCAAGGATGCAAGGCCATGAGGTGTGTGCCGGGGACAGCCGGCGGACGCTCATGAGGAACACGGCGACCAGTACGACCAGTGCGGACAGTGCGAGCAGGCGAGACAGGACGAGACGCAGGCTCATGACGCTCAGTAAGACCTCCTGTCTGCTCCGTGTAAGGAGAAGGAGCAGGCAGCGGTGAGCCAGGCTGTAACGGAAGACCAGTAGAAGACGGGAGGCTAAGAACCTGGCAAAGCACGGAGTCAGGCGGTGGCAGGGACGAAGGCGACGGTGGAGCGAAGAACAGTCGCGGGTGTGCAGTGCCACCAGCACCAGTAGCTCCAGCACCTCCAGCAGCTCCAGAACCTCCACCTCCAGCGCCTCCAGCAGCAACACCTCCCGCTCCAACGCCTCCAGCAGCTCCAGAAACTCAAGCTCCAGCGCCTCCAGCAGCAGCACCTCCAGCTCCAGCGCCTCCAGCAGCTCCAGAACCTCCAGCTCCAGCGCCTCCAGCAGCAGCACCTCCAGCTCCAGCGCCTCTAGCAGCAGCACCTCTAGCTCCAGCGCCTCCAGCAGCTCCAGATGCTCCAGCTCTAGCGCCTCCCGCAGCAGCACCTCCAGTACCGGCACCTCCAGCCGCAAGGTCCCCAACTCCAGGGTCAACAGGACCAATGCCAGGGCCTCCAGCAGTAGCACCCCCAGAACCAGCACCTCCAGCTCCAGGGTCTCCAACGCCCGGGTCGACAGCACCAGCTACAGGGCCTCCACCCCCTGTACCTCCAGCAGCAGCACCCCCAGAACTGGCACCTCCAGCTCCAGGAGCAGTACCAGTCCCGGAAGCTCCAGTACCTCCAGTACGAGCACCTCCAGGACCAGAGACACCAGCACTCCCAGCACCTCCACGACAAGCAGCTCCAGCAGCACGACTCCTCAGGCAGGAACGCGACGCAAGCCACTCTCGTGCCTGCTGTGGTGAGATAGGCCCGCATTGTGAAATGAGATCCAGAGGAACGCCAGCAGACTCAGGACCCCCAAGCTCCGCACCCGCAGGCTCAGCACCCCCAGGCTCCGCACTCCCCAGCACCCCACGCGCAGGCTCAGCACCCCCAGAAGCAGCACCCCCAGCAGCACCTCCCGCAGCAGCACCTGAGTCGCTAGTGACCTCTACAGGCTCAGCCAAGGGGCGCGGGTCTACCTGAGACACACCTGAAGGAGCAGGACCCTAAGGGGGGAGGGGGTCTACCGGAGGGGGACCTGGGGTAAGGAAAAGCGGCGGGGGAGGGAGAGGGGCAGTGTGGTAGGGGAAGAGACGGTAGAAAGGAACCGACTCGTCAAAAGTGACGTCCTGAGAGGGGAATACACGACGCGAGGTGGGGTGGTAAAACTGCCAGCCAGACGCGTCAGGGACAAAACCAAGGAAGACACAGGGAATGGTGCGGGAGGAGAGCTTGTCCGCGGACGTATCGCGGACAAGGGCCCGAGCACCCCAGACCCGGAAACGCGACGCATCGCCAACCTCCCCCGTCCAACGCAGTGTGGGCGAGGTCACCGGTGTGAGAGTACGACGGCTTATGCCAGCTATGCTTGCTTGCCTTTACTTTATTATGCTATTTCTAGCATAGGATAATTATATGCATGCATGAATTGCTTCATTTCCTAGGCTAGGTGCTTTCCTATATTTTATTATAGTTATAGCACCGAGCTAGGTTGCGTGCACCGAATTCTGGCTTTTAGGTTGCCATCGAATTGCCTTCTACCGAATTCGGGAAGGATCTGTTCAAGACGCTTCGCGACCCGCGGAACCTTCGCGTAGCACCTGGTTACGGGGCCTTGTGTCGAGCCTATATATAGCCTCGTGTTGTACCCAGGTGACTCATTCAATTCGAATCAATTCAAACTCTCTTTTCTGAGCTCGATCCTAGATCCTCACACTTGGTAATCAGAGCGAGTTTTCACGCGAGGTCTTCAACCGCTTAGTTCCGGCCTTTAAAAAACCGCGGGGGCGACGACGAAAGCGCCGATACGGGTATGTAAAACCAGTTCCGCGCAATTTTTATAAGACCCCCTCGATTCGGTTTTCGAACACCCCTCAGATTTACTGGTGGAAGGGTTGGAGTTTCGACCGTTCGATCGAGTTTCATCTCAACGGCCCAGAGAATTTCGTCTAAAAATGTTGGAATTTGGAGCGTCGGATTGATTTTCTCCTCAACGGCCAAGATCGGACGCGAATTTTGCTCAAGGGAGATTTACGAGACCTACAGAATTCGCGCTCGTCGATCCTTTAGTCAACTTGACTCGCAGTAAGTCGACCAGCAGCTAGAATTCTATTTTGTTTCGTCGCGCATCTTCCTGTAAATCGCCAAATGGAGGGAAAAGGAGATATTTCAGTACAGAAAATCGCGGAGTTACGTGCTGAGCATAAGCAAATACATGCGGCGTTCCCATGACTCGAAAAATTCCTTGCGAACCAGTCGGCAACCGCCACAGCAGCAGCGACAACAGTAGCAGCGGCAGCAGCGGCAACACCGACAATTCTACATGCGACAACGGCAGCAGCTACAGTTAACCTCGAAGTAGTGAAGCCGAGGGTACCGGAGGCGTTCGATCCTACAGTAAAACGACGTTCGTCGATTTGTAGCTGAACTCGAAATTTACTTCGAAGCCGTTGGATGCACGATCCCGACAAAAGTCGCAATGCGCATACGGCTCGCAGCAACACTGTTACGAGGCCCAGCTCTAGAGTGGATCAACAACAGAATAGTCCAAGGCGAGGGGACGTGGGCGCAGTTTCCGGCAGCACTGATCGAACAGTTCGACACGTTGAACAGTAGCTACTACGGAACACGACGCAACAAGCCAACTAGTGGCATGGGGCGATTGGCACCACCCACGACTGCCGACCCTATGGAGAACGACGAGAGCGATGTGGAGCAGCGGCTAGCAAATAATGAGACGTGCAAATTTTGCGGCGCTACAGGACATCGTATCTTGGCGTGTTGGAAAATGAAGAGAAGGTGTGCGGAGCTGAAGGACAAGAACAGTGCGGCACCCCCGAAGCAGAAAACGGACAACGTGGCAACTTCGGAGAGGGCGAAAAAAGGAGAATATGGTGGCGCAAATTTAAAACGTCACGACTAGCCGGCACCAGGGGAAATCGCCGAGACTAATGGAGGATCCGTGAAACAAGACCCTGCACCGACCGGGAAACTCCAGCCTGTCAGATTTATATGACATATTTGCTGTAGGCTATAGTGGGGTAGCACATATGGGGTACAGGGTTTCTAGGGTTGTATTTGTACCCAATCTTTCCTTAGTCATTTCATTCCTGTTCACTTGTTTCACATGGTATAGAGCGGGTCCTTCCTAAGGACCGTTTTTTTAGGGCCCACCGAAGCGCGCCCCGAGGCGCGCATTTTTTTTAGCGACCCCTCGGGTCGCCATTTCCCTCGCGGCCCCGCTGTCCCTCAGACGCGGCCCCGCCACCCCTCCTGATCGCGGCCCCGCCGCCTGCTTGACGCGGCCCCGCCGCCTGCTTGACGCGGCCCCGCCGCCTCCACTGACGCGGCCCCGCCGCCGGCTCTGACGCGGCCCTGCCGCCCGCTACGTCGCGGCCCCGCCGCCTGCTTGACGCGGCCCCGCCGCCTCCACTGACGCGGCCCCGCCGCCGGCTCTGACGCGGCCCTGCCGGCCCGCCGCTGCACCTGACGGCCCCGCCGCTGCACATGCCGGCCCGCCACTGCACCCTACGGCCCGCCGCTGCACCCTACGGCCCGCCGCCTCACCTGACGGCCCCGCCGCTGCACCTGCCGGCCCGCCGCTGCACCCTACGGCCCGCCGCTGCACCCAGCGGCCCGCCGCTTCACCTGACGGCCCAGCCGCTGCACCTGCCGGCCCGCCGCTGCACCCTACGGCCCGCCACTGCACCCAGCGGCCCGCCGCTTCACCTGACGGCCCCGCCGCTGCACCTACCGGCCCGCCGCTGCACCCTACGGCCCCGCCGCTGCACCTGCCGGCCCGCCGCTGCACCCTACGGCCCCGCCGCTTCACCTGACGGCCCCGCCGCTGCACCTGCCGGCCCGCCACTGCACCCTACGGCCCGCCGGTGCACCCTACGGCCCGCCGCCTCACCTGACGGCCCCGCCGCTGCACCTGCCGGCCCGCCGCTGCACCCTACGGCCCCGCCGCTGCACCTGCCGGCCCGCCGCTGCACCGGTCGACCCGCCGCTGCACCTGCCGGCCCGCCGCTGCACCTGACGGCCCCGCCCCTGCATCTCCCGGCCGAGCCGCCCCAGCAGCAGAGCCGCCCCAGCAGCCGAGCCGCCCCCAACCGCCGAGCCGCCCCAACAGCCGAGCCGCCCCAGCAGCCGAGCCGCCCCAGCAGCCGAGCCGCCCCAGCTGCAGTGCCGCCCGAGCCGCCGAGTCGCCCGAGCCGCCCAGCAGTCGAGCCGCCCGAGCCGCCCGAGCCGCCCGAGCCCTCCCTGCACTGCCCTGTCTGGTGAGCACTGAGCCTTACTCTGCGCACTGCCCTCTCTCTACTGCTGTCATGGCTACCCCCAGTGTCCTCGCCTTTGACGCTGAGGGCAGAGCCATTGACTTTGACGTGTGGGTAGACGACCTACTGCTTTTCCTACAGTGCGACAGAGCTGACGGACTCTCTCTCTTTGATCTCACTTCTGGTGCCTCTCCCGCCCCTGCTGCTACTGAGGATGCCACTGTTCGCTCACAGTGGGCCACACGCGATGCTGCTGCACGTCTTGCTGTGCGTCGCCACCTCCCTCCCGCTGAGCGTGCGCACTTTGGGTCGTACAAGAGTGCTAAGACCTTGTACGACGCCGTTATCGCACGCTACTCCACCCCTGCCACTGCTGCACTGAGCCGCCTCATGCTACCGTACCTCTTTCCCGACCTTGCTGCTTTTGCCACAGTAGCCGACCTCATTACCCACCTGCGCACTAGTGACGCTCGCTTCCGCGCTGCACTTCCTGCTGAGTTCTGCGCCAAGAACCCCCCCCCCCAGTACTTCACTCTCTACTACATTGTCACCCGCCTCCCTGACTCCCTTCGCGGAGTCAGGGACGACCTACTCGCAGTCTGCCCCACCACTCTCACTGTCGAGATCCTCGAGAAGTCCCTCCTAGCAGCCGAGAAGAGCATTCTCGCTGTAGGGGCCTCTCGTGGTGACCCGCGCACCCCCATCTTTGAGGGGTGTTCCCCCTCCCCCCTCCTGCCCTCTGTCGCCTCTGCTGCTACGGCCGACCTTGTTGGTTTTGAGTCGGTCGGAGCTGCGTCTGCCCCCAGCGGGAGACGTCGCTCTGGCAAGAGCAAGGGGGGCAGGGGCGGTGGTGGAGGCGGCGGGGGCGGTGGAGGCGGAGGTAGAGGCAGCGGCGGGGGTGAGGGTGGTAGCGGGAGTAGTGGCGGGAGTGGAGGTGTCGGCGGAGGCAGTGGAGTCGGGGGCGGCAGCGGCGGTGGTAGTGGGGGTGGAGGCGGAGGCGGCGGTGGCGGCGGCGACGGTGGGAGTGGCGGTGGCGGTGGAGGTGGTGGCGGCGGCGGCGGAGGAGGCGGCGGAGGTCGTGGCGCGCCGAGGAGGAGTGGCTCCGGTGGTGGTCAGCGCCAGCAGCAGCAGCGTGGTCAGGAGACCCTCTCCCCGCAGCAGCTCCGTGAGTGGTACTCTGCGCGTCAGCGGGGTGGGGGTACTGGTCCGTGCACTTACGTCCTGCGCACTGGCGACCGTGCGGGTGAGCAGTGTGGTGGTCCACACTCCACCCAGCGTTGCTTCGGCCGCCTGACTGACGCTTGGCGCCGCCAGTTTCCTGACGCCTCTGAGATCCCTCGCTGGGACCAGCTGTCTAGGGCTGGAGTAGCTATCTTTGATCTTGACTTTGATGCTATTCTTGCTGCAATGTATGCTGTGACTATTAGTGAGGAGGGTGACTGTTACCGGTGTTTCCCGCCCGACCCGGGCATTGGTACTGCGGCTCTAGGTGCTGTTGAGGCTGCTGCTCCAGGTGCTGGTGAGGCTGTTGCTCTAGGTGCCCGTGAGTCTGAGTCCTCAGGTGCTGGTGAGTCTGCTCTCTCAGGTACTGTGTCGACTTCACCCTCTCTCACTTTCACTCTTGACTCCGGGGCGTCTCGCTCCTTCTTTCGAGACCGCACCACACTCACGCCGCTTAGTCGGCCAGTGGCGGTCTCCTTGGCAGACCCCTCTGGGGGTCCTGTTCTGGCTCGCTACTCCACTGTCCTGCCGTGCCCTGCGGTCCCGTCTGGCGCCCTGTCCGGTCTCTACCTCCCCTCGTTCTCTACGAACTTGGTGGCGGGTGCTGACCTCCAGGATGCAGGGGTTGACCAGTTCACCCCTGCGCGCCGACGAGTCACCCACTGCACGGACGCGGACACGGGTCGACACCTGACCACATTCACACGTGGTCCAGGGTCGAGCCTGTACACACTCACTGTTCCGTCTCCTCCTCCTTCGTCTGGTTAGGTAGCTGCGTCGGGTCAGGTGTTTGCTGCAGCGTCCAGGTCTGGTCCTGAGTCTGCCCCCTGCTCGTGTCGCCTCCTGTCCCACGAGACCCTCCTGTGGCACCACAGGATGGGTCACCCCTCACTGCCTCGTCTCCGGGGCATGGCCTCTCGCCTTCTTGTCTCTGGCCTTCCCCGGTCCCTCCCTCCCCTTCCTCCGGGGCCTGGCCCTCCCTATGTCCCCTGTGTCGAGGGTCGCCTGCGGGCTACCCCTCACTCCTCCCCGTTTCCTCCGACGGAGGCCCCGATGCAGACGCTTCACATGGACGTGTGGGGCCCAGCCCGCGTCCGTGGACAGGGTCACGAGCGCTACTTCCTGTTGGTGGTTGACGACTACTCGCGTTACACCACAGTCTTCCCCTTGCGCAGCAAGGGTGAGGTCACAGAGGTGTTGATCAACTGGATCCGCGCAGCTCGTCTCCAGCTCAGGCGGAGCTTCGGCTCGGACTTTCCTGTTTTGCGTCTGCACTCGGACAGAGGTGGAGAGTTCTCCTCCGGCCTTCTGCGAGCCTACTGTCGGGCACGAGGCATCCGGCAGACCTTCACGCTTCCGGACTCTCCACAGCAGAATGGGATTGCTGAGCGCCGCATCGGCATTGTCATGGACGTCGCCCGTACGTCCATGGTGCATGCGGCTGCCCCCCATTTTCTGTGGCCGTTTGCGGTTCGGTACGCCGCGCATCAGATCAACCTTCAGCCCAGGGTCTCCAGACCGGAGACCTCCCCAGCTTTGCTGTGGACGGGGAAGGTTGGCGATGCGTCGGCGTTCCGTGTCTGGGGATCTCGGGCGTTTGTCCGCGACTTGTCTGCGGACAAGCTGTCCCCCCGTGCTGCTCCCTGTGTCTTCCTTGGCTTCCCCCCTGACGCCCCAGGGTGGCAGTTCTACCACCCCTCCTCTCGTCGTGTTCTGTCCTCCCAGGACGTCACGTTCGACGAGTCAGTCCCCTTCTACCGCCTCTTCCCCTACCGCACTCCTTCCCTCCCCCCTCCACCGGACTTCCTTGTGCCGGTTCCCCCCCCAGTAGACCCCCTCCCCCCTCAGGTTCCTGCTCCCTCAGGTGTGTCCCAGGTAGACGCCGTTGACCCGGTCGAGGTTACTGGTGACTCTGGTGCTGCTGCGGGTGCTGGGCCTGGGGGTGCTGCCTCTGGGAGTGCTGTGCGCGGGGGTGCCGGGCCTGGAGGTGCTGCTACTGGGGGTGCTGAGCCTGGGGGTGCTGGGCCTGCGGGTGCTACTGCGGAGGGTGCTGAGCCTGGGGGTGCTGAGCCTGGGGGTGCTGAGACTGGAGATGCTACGCCTTGGGGTGCTGAGCCGGGGGGTGCTGCGTCTGGAGCTGCTGAGCCTGGGGTTTCTCCTGCTGCTGCGTCTCGCCGGGAGCCCCTCTCTCCACAGGAGCTGCGCGAGTGGTTTGCTCGCCGCTGGAGGCATGCTGCTGGAGCTGGAGCTTCTTCGACCGTCAAGGGTGCTGGTCCTGCCGGTCCCGGAGCTGCTGGGCCTGCGGGTCCTACTGGAGCTGGAGCCGCTGAGGGTGTTGGTGCTGAGACAGCTGCTGTCTGTCCTGGCGGTGGTTCTACTGCTGGTGCTGCTGGAGGTCCTGCTGCTGGAGGTGCTGGTGGCGCTGGTGCTGTCGCTGAGGGTGCTGGTGCTGTACCTGCTGAGTCTGGAGTTGCCGCGCGGCCTCGGCCGTACTTCGTTCCGCTCCTGCAGCAGGTTCTTGGTCATTCTCCTCCGGTAGGGTGTCCACAGCCTGTCCAGTCGCAGTCCCTGTTGGAGCCTTCCTCTCCACTGCCTGCTCCCTCTCCTTACACTGGTCCTACTGGAGGTCTTGCTGAGCGTCGTGAGCCTGCGTCTCGTCCTGCGTCGCCTGTTTGTGCTGCTCGCACTAGTGGTCGCGGTTCGCGTCAGCGTCCTCCTCCTGTCCCTGGCACGCACCGGATGTCTCTGCGTCCGTCCACTGCTCCTCTGCGTGCCCCTTTGCCTTCTCCTCCTGAGTCCTCTCTTCCTGCGCTTGCCGACCCTGAGTCGGACTCTCTTCGTGCTGCCAGTCCTACTGTCACGCGTCTCCTTGCTACTGTCGTCACTGACCCCTCGTTTGAGTCCACTGCTGCGTCTGCCCTTGTCGCTGAGCTCGTCGACTTTGCTGCTCGCTGTCGTCTAGACTACGCTGCTAGTCTTGTTGCTGAGTCAGCGTCTGACTGTCCTCCGTCCGTCGGGGGTGACTGTGCTCTTGGCACGGACGTCCTAGAGGACAGGCAGGAGGAGTTCCAGTGTCTGGCGGCTGCTTCACCTCATCTCGCGTCTGTACTGCTTGCTCCTGAGGGAGACCCGGATGCACTAGACATCCCGACTCCGCGCTCTTACGCGGAGGCCGTAGAGGGTCCCTACTCGTCTCAGTGGCAGGCAGCTATGGATGCAGAGATGGCTTCCTGGAAGTCCACAGGCACCTACGTTGACGCAGTTCCCCCTCCTGGGGCGAACATCGTCAGTGGCATGTGGATCTTCAGGGTGAAGCGGCCGCCGGGCTCTCCACCTGTCTTCAAGGCGCGGTACGTTGCTCGTGGCTTCAGTCAGCGGCAGGGAGTTGACTACTTTCAGACCTTCTCTCCCACCCCGAAGATGACCACTCTTCGGGTGCTGCTGCACATAGCCGCTCAGCGCGACTACGAGCTTCACTCTCTCGACTTCAGCACTGCGTTCCTGCAGGGTAGCCTGCACGAGGAGATCTGGCTGCGCCGTCCACCTGGCTTCACTGGGACTTTCCCTCCTGGCACCCAGTGGAGCCTCCAACGGCCAGTCTACGGTCTCCGCCAGGCACCGCGTGAGTGGCACGACACACTGAGGACTACGCTTGCGGCTCTTGGGTTTGCTCCTTCTACTGCTGACCCGTCGCTGTTTCTGCGCACCGACACTTCTCTGCCGCCGTTCTACATCCTCGTGTACGTCGACGACTTGGTCTTTGCCACAGCGGACACTGCTGGACTCGCCTACGTGAAGTCCGAGCTGCTGAAGAGACACACGTGCACAGACCTGGGTGAACTGCGCAGCTACCTTGGCTTGCAGATCACTCGGGACAGAGCACGCCGCACCATTACCTTTACTCAATCACACATGGTGCAGCAGGTCCTTCAGCGCTTCGGCTTCACGTACTCCTCGCCTCAGGCCACTCCTCTGTCTACTCGCCACTCGCTCTCAGCTCTGCCTTCGGATGAGTCCGTAGAGTCGAGTGGCCCGTACCCAGAGCTTGTTGGCTGCCTCATGTACCTGATGACCTGCACACGACCTGACCTTGCATACCCTCTGAGCATTCTTGCACGCTATGTTGCTCCTGAGAGACACCGACCAGAGCACATGGCTGCAGCGAAGAGGGTGTTGCGCTACCTGTGCAGTACGTCGGGCATGGGGCTAGTGCTTGGAGGGCGCAGTCCAGTGGTCCTTACAGGGCACGCGGACGCTTCTTGGGCTGACGACCAGGCTACGCAGCGGTCGTCACAGGGTTACACCTTCAGTCTTGGTTCCGGCTCTGTCTCTTGGCGGGCTACTCGCTCGTCTTCGGTTCTCAGCTCCAGTTGTGAGGCTGAGATCTACGCTGGGGCCATGGCTGCACAGGAGCTTCGCTGGCTCACCTACCTGCTGACTGACCTTGGAGAGCCGCCTCGTTCTCCTCCAGTGCTGTACGTAGACAACAAGGCCATGCTGGCCTTGTGTCGAGAGCAGCGTCTGGAGCACAGAACAAAGCACATTGCTCTTCGCTACTTCCTTGCTCGTGAGCTGCAGCAGCGTGGACAGTTGCGGCTTGCGTACGTGGCCTCTGAGGCCAACACTGCTGATGTGTTCACCAAGGCACTCGCGCCTTGTGACCATCAGCGCCTCTGCACCCAGCTGGGTCTTGTGCCTGTCTTGCCTCACTTGCTCTCCTCTTGACTTTACTTGTACTGTGACATATATATACCTTCTCTTGCTTGTCTAGTTTTATATATATATGTCTGTACTCCTGCATGTGAACTGGCCTCTGGCCCTGCTCTTGTGCTCGGACTGTGTGGTGACGTTGTGATCCACCCTGAGCTTGCTCTGCTTTGCTTTACTTGACTGGTCTTGTGACCCCTTGCTCTCCCCCACTTTGCCTATGGGGGTGTGTCAGATTTATATGACATATTTGCTGTAGGCTATAGTGGGGTAGCACATATGGGGTACAGGGTTTCTAGGGTTGTATTTGTACCCAATCTTTCCTTAGTCATTTCATTCCTGTACACTTGTTTCACACAGCCGTATACCCCGACAAATAAGAATATTACTTCTCGTGGGTTTCAATCCTTTATCAAGGGAGAGTCAGAAATTAGACCGGTACCGGGTATTATGGGGACCCTACTCCAGAGCGCTAATACGGGTCGAGTGTTCCGAAGAGTTAATATTCTCTCCCAGCAGCACTGTTTAAAGGCTCCCTGTTCCCCACAGATGAAGCCTACACAGCTGCAAAGGCTTAGTGGAAGGTTCCAGGCCCAAGAGAAGCCGAATCGGCCTCGGATAAATCCTTCTAGCCTTTCTCAGTTGAAAACTGATACTGAAGCTGCATCTTCGAGCACAGAACCTAGGGATAACATATTCGACGTACCCTACGATCCTATAAGCGATACCATCTACGGATACTCGTAGCAGCAGCAACCACTAGTACTCGAGGTGATCTGCAACGGGCCTCGCCTCCAGGCCCTGGTGGACAGTGGTGCGTCCCACTCGGTGTGCGACCGTGGGACGTTGGAGAAAATTGGAGAATCCTAAGAAGAAACCCAGTTTACAGCAACGATGGTGGACGGTACGAAGCTTCCCATCCACGGCAAGTCAACACTACAGCTGTTAAAGTTTAGAAGAAAGAAGAGGATTGCACTAGCAAGAATGGGGATACAAATAGCAAACCCTAGAAGGGTTGTACTCGCTATAGAGCACCCCACTACAGGCTAAAGCATAAGATAACATTCTGACACACCCCCATAGCCAAAGTGGGGTGTAATCAGCAGAGGAAGCAAAGCAGTACAAGCTCAGGGTGGATCACAATGTCACCACACATTCTGAGCACAAGTTCAAAAAGCAATAGTTTAAAGGGTACAATTATGAGCAAAGCTAGCGGTAGTCACAACGGGCAAGCGAGGAGGAGGAGAGAGAGTGAGAGGAGAGGAGATAGGAGGCGACGGCTGAAGCTGCAGACACACGGGCAACAGGAGGCAGACTGGCACAACGGCTACCGGGCGAAGCCCCCGGAATACTGGAGTAACTGGCCCCGCGGCTAAAGTAGCGGCAGACGAGCAACGGACCCACGGGCGGCTGGCACAGCTGGCTACGACTGGGCTACCGGACGAAGTCCCCGGAATACAGGTGCTGCTGGCGACACGACGGCAACCTCCATTCAGCTTCCCCAAACTATCCCACTTCCCCTGGCACACACCCGCTGCTACACCGCTAGCTCCACTCCCACGCACCCCCCTTAAACCCTAAACCCCAGTCTCCCACACATCCACCCCCCTCAGCGACAGCTGCAGCAGTGGGAGACGAAGGAGGAGGAGGAGCAAAGGGAGGAATGAAGAAGTGCCACCCCCATACCCGCCACCCCCTAAGTGCCACCCCCAAACCCTAACACAGGCAGGGTGGGATGGCGGGTAGGCAGGGTGGGATGGCGGCGCTCGCCCCCCTGCCCCAGGAAGCGGCCCCCGAGGGAGCCGCGACGGGCGACGGGAAAAGGGGCCGGGGCGCACGTAGGGCGGCGGGGCCGCAGGTGTAGGGCGGCCGGGCCGCAAAGTTGGGGCGGCGGGGCCGCGACAGAAGGGCGGCGGGGCCCCGAAGTGGGGCGGCGGGGCCGCGAACGTAGGGTGGCGGGGCCGCGAAATGGGGCAGCGGGGCCGCAAAGTGAGGCGGCGGGGCCGCGACTTGAGGCGGCGGGGCCGCGAAGTGGGTCGGCGGGGCCGCGACGGGTCCCCGTCGCCCGTCGCGGCGCCACTAGAGGGCGACGCGGCGAACGACGGGGCAGAAGCCCGCCGCGCGCCTCGGGGCGCACAGCGGGCAGAGAACCGCCGCGCGCCTCGGGGCGCACGACGGGCAGAAAACCGCCGCGCGCCTCGGGGCGCACGGCGGGCAGAAAACCGCCGCGCGCCTCGGGGCGCACGGCGGGAAGAAAAAGTTGCAGCGGAAGCGAGGAGGTGGTAACCCACCCACAGGATCGATCCAAGGGGATCGACCTGCTCTGATAGCATGTTAAAGTTTAGAAGAAAGAAGAGGATTGCACTAGCAAGAATGGGGATACAAATAGCAAACCCTAGAAGGGTTGTACTCGCTATAGAGCACCCCACTACAGGCTAGAGCATAAGATAACATTCTGACAACAGCTGCAGATAGGGGCGTTGAGGTGGAAGCCGACGTTGCCGATCACGAACATCAAGGAATTAGATTTCATCTTGGGGCGAGATTTTCTGAAGCGGCTCAACCCCGAGATCGACTGGGTCAACCGGAAAACGTGCATCTACAAAAACGGGAAACGAGTGGAGCTGCGAAGCTGGACGGATACAGGGAGCGTTCTTGAAATGACACTGGCACGGTTCGAACGAACACTGAACGAAAGTAACACGGGTTACTTACTACTGGTTATGGCAGCAGCAGAGGAGGAGGTCTTGGAGCAGTACAATGATATAATGCCCAACGACCTACCCGCAGGCGTACCTCCAGCACGCACCCACGAGCACAAGATCGTGGAGGAACCAGGTGCAGAACCCGTCTCACGAGCACCATACCGACTGAGTCCGACCGAACTGACAAACATGAAAAAACAGATAGAGTATCTACTGGACAGACAACTGATCCGCCCATCCACCTCTCCCTACGGTGCACCAGTTCTCCTCACTCCAAAGCCAGACGGTAGTTTACGGATGTGCATCGACTTGTTGAAATGAACAAACTGGAATGATTAAACTAACGGTCAAATCAGTACAAGTATCTAACCCTAGAATTGTGTACCCCCTATAGGCTAACCCACTGTAGCCTAAACAAGCACAACATATATAATGTTTGAGACACCCCCATAGGCGAAGTGGGGGAGAACTAGGGGTCACAAGACCAGTCAAGTAAAGCAAAGCAAAGCAAGCTCAGGGTGGATCACAAAGTCACCACACATTCCGAACACAAGTTCAAGGCCACAAGGCCAGTTCACATGAAGGAGTACATATATATATAAGGCTAGACAAACAAGAGCAAGTATATATATATGTAACAGTACAAGCAAGGTCAAGAGGTGAGCAAGTGAGGCAAGACAAGTACAAGACCCAGCTGGGTGCAGAAGCTCTGATGATCACAAGGCGCAAGTGCCTTGGTGAAGACATCAGCAGTGTTGGCCTCAGAGGCCACGTACGCAAGCCGCAACTGACCACGCTGCTGTAGCTCACGAGCAAGGAAGTAGCGGAGAGCAATGTGCTTTGTTCTGTGCTCCAGTCTCTGCTCTCGACACAAGGCCAGCATGGCCTTGTTGTCTACGTACAGGACTGGAGGAGAACGAGGCGGCTCTCCAAGGTCGGTCAGCAGGTAGGTGAGCCAGCGAAGCTCCTGAGCAGCCATGGCCCCTGCGTAGATCCCAGCCTCACAACTGGAGCCGAGAACAGAAGACGAGCGAGTAGCCCGCCACGAAACAGAGCCGGAACCAAGGCTGAAGGTGTAACCCTGTGACGATCGCTGCGTAGCCTGGTCATCAGCCCAAGAAGCGTCAGCGTGACCAGTGAGGACCACTGGACTCCGCCCTCCAAGCACTAGCTCCATGCCCGACGTACTGCACAAGTAGCGCAACACCCTCTTCGCTGCAGCCATGTGCTCTGGTCGGTGTCTCCCAGGAGCAACATAGCGTGCAAGAATGCTAAGAGGGTATGCAAGGTCAGGTCGTGTGCAGGTCATCAGGTACATGAGGCAGCCAACAAGCTCTGGGTATGGGCCACTCATCCGAAGGCTGAGCTGAGAGCGAGTGGCGAGTAGGCAGAGGAGTGGCCTGTGGCGAGGAGTACGAGAAGCCGAAGCGCTGAAGGACCTGCTGCACCATGTGTGACTGAGTCAGGGTGATGGTGCGGCGTGCTCTGTCCCGGGTGATCTGCAAGCCAAGGTAGCTGCGCAGTTCACCCACATCTGTGCACGTGTGTCTGTTCTGCAGCTCAGACTTCACGTAGGCGAGTCCAGCAGTGTCAGCTGTGGCAAAGACCAAGTCGTCGACGTACACGAGGATGTAGAACGGCGGCAGAGAAGTATCGGTGCGTAGAAACAGCGACGGGTCGGCAGTAGAGGGAGCAAACCCAAGAGCCGCAAGCGTAGTCCTCAGTGTGTCGTGCCACTCACGCGGTGCCTGGCAGAGACCATAGACTTGCCGCCGGAGGCTCCATTGGGTGCCAGGAGGAAAAGTCCCAGTGAAGCCAAGTGGGCGGCGCACCCAGATCTCCTCGTGCAGGCTGCCCTGCAGGAAAGCAGTGCTGAAGTCAAGAGAGTGTAGCTCGTAGTCACGGTAAGCAGCTACGTGCAGCAGTACCTGAAGAGTGGTCATCTTCGGGGTGGGAGAGAAGGTCTGAAAGTAGTCAACTCCCTACCGCTGACTGAAGCCACGAGCCACGTAACGCGCCTTGAAGACAGGCGGAGAACCCGGCGGCCGCTTCACCCTGAAAATCCACATGCCACTGACGATGTTCGCCCTAGGAGGGGGGATAGCGTCAACGTAGGTGCCTGTGGACTTTCAGGAAGCCATCTCTGCATCCATAGCTGCTTGCCACTGAGAAGAGTAGGGACCCTCTATCGCCTGCGCGTAAGAGCGCGGAGTCGGGATTTCAAGTGCATCCACGTCTCCCTCAGGGGTAAGGAGTACGGACACGAGATGAGGTGAAGCAGCGGCCAAGCACTGGAACTCCTCCTACCTGTCCTCAAGGACGTCCGTGCCAAGGGCACACTCACCCCCAACGGACGGAGGACAGACAGACTCAGACTCAGCGACAAGACTGGCGGCGTAGTCTAGATGACAGCGAGCAGCAAAGTCGACGAGCTCAGCAACTAGGGCAGACGCAGTAGTGGACTCAAAGGAAGGGTCAGTGACGACAGTAGCAAGGAGACGCGTGACAGTAGGACTCGCAGCACGAAGAGAGTCCGACTTCGGGTCGGGAAGAGCAGGAAGAGAGGACTCAGGAGGAGAAGGCAAAGGGGCACGCAGAGGAGCAGTGGACGGGCGCAGAGACATCCGGTGCGTGCCAGGGACAGGAGGAGGACGCTGACGCGAACCGCAACCACTAGTGCGAGCAGTACGAACAGGTGACGCAGGGCGAGACGCAGGCTCACGACGCTCAGCAAGACCTCCAGTAGGACCAGTGTAGGGCGAAGCAGCAGGCATTGAGGAGGTGGGCTGTAACTGTAACTGTGATTGGACAGGCTGTGGACACTCTAAGGGAGGAGGAGGACCGAGAGAAGGCGGGAGACCAAGAACCTGCTGAAGGAGTGGGACGAAGTACGGCCGCTGCCGTGCAGCGACTCCAGAACCAGCAGAGACACCAGCGCCAAGGTCCTCCGCACCAGCAGCAGCTCCAACGCCCGACTCCACAGCACCAGCAGCAGCACCAGCTCCAGGGTCCTCAGCACAAGCAGCAGCTCCAACGCTCGACTCCACAGCACCAGCAGCAGCACCAGCTCCAGGGTCCTCAGCACCAGCAGCAGCTCCAATGCCCGGATCCTCAGCACCAGCAGCAGCACCAGCGCCCGGGTCCGCAGCACCAGCCGTAGCTCCAACGCCCGGGTCCGCAGCACCAGAAACAGCTCCAACCTCTGGGGCCGCAGCACCAGCAGAACCAGTAGAGTCTCCAGCACGAGCAACACCACCAGCAGCAGTGGGGTCCGCGACACCAGGCGCGCCACTCCGCAGAGTGCAGCGCCGCTCGTACCACTCACGGATCCGCTCACGGGACGGGAGCTCCCGGCTAGGAGGAGAAGCACTAGCACCAGTCCCAGTAGTACGCTTGGCTCCAGAGGTACCTCTCCTGAGGCTGCAGTACTAGAAGTACCACTCACGCAGTTGCTCCGAGGAGAGGGCTCCGCCAGGTGTAGGACCCTCAGGCTCAGGACCTCCAGACTCAGAACTCCCAGACTCCAGACTCTACGGCTCAGCACCCCCAGGCTCAGTACTCCCAGGCTCAGCACCCCCAGGCTTAGCACCCCAAGGCTCAGTACTCCCTGGCTCAGCACCCCCAGGCTCTGCACCCCCAGGCTCCGCACCCCTAGGCTCAGCACCCCCAGGCTCCGCACCCCCAGGCTCAGCACCTCCAGGCTCCGCACCCACAGCAGGACGATAGTCGACAGCTACCTCAACAGGCTCAACCGGGTCTACCTGAGACACATCTGAGGGAGCGGCACCCTGAGGGGGGAGGGGGTCTACGACAGCACCACCTGGCGCGAGGAAGAGAGGCGAGGGGGGGAGCGGGGCTGTGCGGTAGGGGAAGAGGCGGTAGTAGGGGACGGACTCGTCAAAAGTGACGTCCTGAGAGGGCAAGACTCGGCGCGAGGTGGCGTGGTAAAACCGCCAACCAGGCGCGTCCGGGACAAAGCCGAGGAGGACGCAGGGAACAGCACGGGAGGAGAGCTTGTCCGCAGACGTATCGCGGACAAAAGCTCGAGATCCCCAGACCCGGAAACGCGACGCATCGCCAACCTCCCCTGTCCACAGCAGTGTGGGCGAGGTCTCCGGCAAGGAGACACGGGGCCAGAGGTTGAGCTGATGCGCAGCGTACCGGACCGCAAACGGCCACAGAAAGTGGGGGGCAGCCGCATGGATCAAGGAGGTACGGGCGACCTCCATGACCAGGCCAATGCGGCGCTCTGCAATCCCATTCTTCTGTGGAGAGGCCGGAAGCGTGAACGACTGCTCAATGCCGTGCTCAGCACAGTAGGCTGCCAAGAGGTCGGAGGAGAACTCACCAACTCTGTCAGAGTGCAAGCGCAGGACAGGAAAGTCCGAGTGGAAACGCTCGCTGAGCTGGAGACGGGCTCTGCGGATCCCTAAACCCTAAACCCTAAAGGGATCAAGACATCAGGGACCTCACCCTTGGTGCGCAAGGGGAAGACCGTGGTGTAGCGCGAGTAGTCGTCAACAACTTTCAGGAAGTACCTCTCCTGACCCTGACCACGGACGCGGGCTGGGCCCTACACGTCCATGTGGAGCATCTGCAAGGAGTGAGGGGCGGCGCGCTGCCGCCCCTCGACGGAGGAAAGACAGGGAGGAGCAGGCGAGGGTGGGAGGGTATGGAGGACTCTGGGAAGACCAGAGACAAGGTACCTGGAGTGCATGGCACGAAGGCGCTGCACAGATGGGTGGCCAAGTCGGTGGTGCCAGAGGACAGTCTCGTGCGCCAGAGAGCGACACGAGCAGGGGGCAGACAGCTGACCTGACGCGGACGCAGATGCAGACGCAGCGACCTGAGGGGACTCTGTGGGCGGCTCGGTTCGGGCTGCTCGGGTCGGGCGGCTCGGTTTGGGCTGGGCGGCTCGGTTCGGGCTGCTCGGGTCGGGCGGCTCGTTCTGGGCGGGGCCGTTCGGGGCCTCTAGGGGCGAGCGCGGGGCCGATCGGGGCCTCTACGAGCGAGCGCGGGGCCGTAAGGGGCCGCTAAGGGCGAGCGCGGGGCCGATCGGGGCCTCTAGGGGCGAGCGCGGGGCCGTAAGGGGCCTCTAAGGGCGAGCGCGGGGCCGTAAGGGGCCGCTAAGGGCGAGCACGGGGCCGATTGGGGCCTCTAGGGGCGAGCGCGGGGCCGGAAGGGGGCCGCTAAGGGCGAGTGCGGGGCCGTTCGGGGCCTCTAGGGGCGAGCGCGCGAATCACTGGGCCTTAGGGGGCCGTGAAAAACGAGGCGCCCTAGGGCGCAGTTAGGTAGGTAGGTAGTGGTGGGCCCTAAAAAGGGTCCTGGTGAAGGACCTGCTCTTATACCATGTTGAAATGAACAAACTGGAATGATTGAATTAACAGTGAAATCAGTACAAGTACCTCACCCTAGAATTGTGTACCCCTTATAGGCTAACCCACTGTAGCCTAAACAAGCACAACATATATAATGTTTGACACGACTACCGCGCACTGAACAAACAAACAGCACTGGCTACAGCGCCACGGCTACAGCTGAAGCAGCTGCTCGCCTCTTTTTCGACCGCATCATCACCATCCACGGCATCCCCGCTACACTCATCTCAGACAGAGACCCCAAATTCACGAGTAAGTTCTGAAAGGACTGTTGGGGACAAAGGTTGCAATGTCTTCAGCATACCACCCCCAGACTGACGGACAGACGGAGCGACTCAATCAAGTGGTTGAACAGTTACTGCGCACAGCTTGCAAGGACGACGTCAGCCACTGGGACACACAGTTATCGACCCTGGAGTTTGCATACAACAACGCCTCACATGCGGCCACAGGGAAAACTCCTTTCTTCCTGTGTTACGGACGGGAACCACTCACACCACAGCAGCCTACCACACTGGCACACGTCCAAGCCGCACATGACGTCGTCACCACCATGCAGCAGCTATGGGAGAAGAGTCAGCGACGACTCACCACGATGCAGACCTCCCAGAAGCAGTATGCCGATCGTCAGCGACGTGATCACTCAATAGCAGTCGGAGATCAGGTGCTTCTTAACAAGCGCAACTTGAACCTGTCTCACCTACCATCCAAACTCTGGCCTCGCTTCTGTGGTCCTTTTCTCATTGAGGCACAGGTGACACCAGTAACATTCCGCTTGCGCTTACCTGATACATGGAAGCTTCACAACGCTTTCCATGTCCAGCTACTGAAACTCTACAAGGACCCCAACAAACAGTTCCAGGGACGGCATCTACCGCCACCACCACCTGTTCTCATACAGGATGAACCCGAGTACGAGATCGAGCGTGTTCTCACTCATCGGCGCCGTAGCGGCAAGGCCCTCGAATTCCTGATACGCTGGAAGGGATACGACCCCACTGAGGATAGTTGGGTTGCAGAAGCTGATATGGGCAATGCACGCCGTGCTCTCAAGGACCATCTTGTCAAGCAGGGTGTATCTCACGCCACCCAGCTTTGAGGGGGGGACGTGTGAGAGTACGATGGCTTATGCCAGCTATGCTTGCTTGCCTTTACTTTATTATGCTATTTCTAGCATAGGATAATTATATGCATGCATGAATTGCTTCATTTCCTAGGCTAGGTGCTTTCCTATATTTTATTATAGTTATAGCACCGAGCTAGGTTGCGTGCACCGAATTGTGGCTTTTCGGTTGCCACCGAATTGCCTTCTACCGAATTTGGGAAGGATCTGTTCGAGACGCTTCGCGACCCGCGGAACCTTCGCGCAGCACCTGGTTACGGGGCCTTGTGTCGAGCCTATATATAGCCTCATGTTGTACCCAGGTGATTTATTCAATTCGAATCAATTCAAACTCTCTTTTCTGAGCTCGATCCTAGATCCTCACATCCGGCAAGGAGACATGAGGCCAGAGGTTGAGCTGCTGCGCGGCGTACCGGACTGCAAACGGCCACAGAAAATGGGGAGCCGCCTCATGGATCAAGGAGGCACGAGCAACCTCCATGACTAAGCCAATGCGGCGCTCAGCAACCCCATTTTGTTGCGGTGAGCCCGGAAGCGTGAACGACTGGAGGATGCCCTCCCCGTGACAGAAGGCCCGCAAGAGGTCGGCGATGAACTCACCACCTCTGTCAGAGTGCAGATGAAGGACATGCAGGTCGTAGCGGAACCTGCGGCGGAGCAGGAGACGAACTTCTCGGATCCAAGGGATCAGGACAGCAGGGACCTCACCCTTGGTGCGCAAGGGGAAGACCGTGGTGTAACGCGAGTAGTCGTCGACAACCAGCAGAAAGTATCGCTCACCGCCCTGTCCACGAACGCGGGCTGGGCCCCACACGTCCAGGTGAAGGGTCTGCAGAGGAGCCTCTGTCGGGGGAAACGAGGAGGAGTGAGGAGCTGCGCGCTGCCGCCCCTCGACGCAAGGAAGACAAGGCGGCGCAGGCGAGGCAGGTAGGGGAGGGAGAGACCTGGGAAGACCAGACACAAGGAGGCGACGGTGCATGCCACGAAGACGTAGCAAGGAGGGGTGACCCAGACGGTGGTTTCAGAGAAGAGTCTGGTGCGATAGGGAGCGACACTCACAAGGAGAGGCTACCAGACCTGACGCAGACACCTGGCCGACAGTAGCAACCTGAGGAGACACAGTCGTTAATGTGTAAACACTCGACCCTGGCCGACGGGTAAACGTGGCCAGGTGACGGCCAGTCTGTGCAGACGTGCAGATTGCCACACGCTGCCATGCAGGGGTGAAGGTATTAACCCCCACATCCTGAAGGGCAGCGTTGCTCACCAAGTTCGTCGAGAACGAGGGGAGGTGGAGACCTGACAGTGAGCCAGACGGGACCGCTGGACACGGAAGCACAGTGGTGGACCGTGCAAGAACTGGGCCCCCTGAGGGGTCGGCCAGAGAGATGGCGACAGGCGCAGGGAGCGGTGTGAGAGCGGTACTGTCACGGAAGAAACAGCGAGAAGCACCTGAGTCAAGCGTGAAGGTGTGCAAGGCTTCAGCAGGCTCAGTACCTGAAAGAGCAGACTCACTAGCACCTAAGGCAGCAGGTTCTATACCCGGATCAGGCGGCATACACAGGTAACAGTCACCATCAGCACTAACTTCCTATGTATACATAACAGAGATAATAGTATCAAAGTCAAGAGCAAAAACATCTACACCAGCCTTCCACAGCTCATGCCAGCGAGGGCGCTCATACTCATCGCCCATCTCCTCACGCCAGGCATCGTCAAGGTGGGAAAAGCAGTGGTGCTGGGTGTGGAACCTGTTGCACGTCTGACCCTTGCGGTCACGTGTGCGAATGACATATGGGCACCGACCACCACCCCCAGTCTGCCCACGCTGAGCAAGCCACTCACGAAGCTGCTGGGACGTCTGGGGACGCTGCTGCTGCTGCTGTCTCTGGCCAGCGCCAGTGCCTCCACCCCGACCGCCACCGCCACCACCGCCCCGGCCGCCACCGCCACCACCGCCCCGGCCACCGCCACCGCCACCGCCGCTGCCACCCCCGCCGCCACCCCCTCCGCCGCCACCGCCTCCACCACCGCTACCGACGCTACCGACGCTACCACTCCCGCTAGCACTCCCGCCACCAGCCCCTCCGCTACCTCCTTCTCCTCCACCTCCTCCACCTCCACCCCCCCTGGAGCCACCTCCGCTGCCCTTGGCTCCCTTGCCCTTGCCGTTGCGGCGCCTCCCACTAGGAGCAGAGGCAGCACCAGCAGACTCAGCACCAAGGAAGTCAACAGCAGCAGCAGTAGTGAAGGAGGGGGCGAGGGGAGAGGGAGAGCACCCCTCGAAGATAGGGGTGCGAGGAGCGCCGCGAGCAACACCTACAGCAACAATGCTCTTCTCTGCTGCAAGGAGGCGTTCCTCTAGGAGGTCTACAGTGAGGTCGGTGGGATCGCGAGCGAGAAAATAGTCCCTGACCGAGCTTAGAGAGTCGGGGAGGCGGGTAACTATGAAGTGGAGGGTCCAGTACATCAGAGGCGGGTTCTTAACACAGAACCCTGTGGGTAGGGCGGCGCGAAGGCGAGTGTCGCTAGTGCGAAGGTGGGTGATGAGATCGGCAACCGTGGCAAAGGTGGACAACTCGGGAAACAGGTAGGGCAGCATGAGGCGGCTAAGCTCAGGTGTGGCAGGTGAGGTGTATCGAGCCACTACAGCGTCGTAAAGGGCCTTAGCGGTCTTGTGCTCGCCAAAGTGCGTGAGCTCGGCTAACGGCAGGTGGTTGCGAGCGGCTAGGCGAGCAGCAGCGTCACGAGTCTGCCATTGGGAACGGGCACTAAGCTCAGCGGTGGCCGCAGGAGCGACTGAGGCACCAGACGTGTGGTCATAGAGCGAGACATTGTCCTTGCTATCGCTCATTAGGAACAGCTGCAGGTCATTGAGCCAGGCGTCTAACTAAATCGGGCGGCCCTCGGCATCGAACGACAGAACGCGGAGGGTGGCCATAGCTGCTGGCAGGGCAGAGCAATTGCAGGCAAGCAGCAGTAGCAGCAACAAGGAGGAGTAGCTGCAGCAAGTAGGAGCAGCTGCAGCAAGTAGGAGCAGCTGCAGCAAGGAGGAGCAGCTGCAATAAGTAGGAGCAGCAGCAGCAAGAAGGAGCAACCGCAGTAAGGAGGAGCAGCAGCAGCAAGGAGGAGCAGCTGCAGCAAGTAGCAATAGTAGCAGCAAGGAGGAGCAGTTGCAGCAAGTAGTAGCAGCTGCAGCAAGGAGGAGCAGCTGCAGCAAGTAGGAGCAGCAGCAACAAGAAGGAGCAGCTGCAGCAAGTAGGAGCAATAGTAGCAAGAAGGAGCACATGTAGCAAGTAGGAGCAGCAGCAGCAAGAAGGAGCAGCTGCAGCAATGAGGAGCAGAAGCAGCAAGGAGGAGCAGCTGCAGCAAGTAGCAGCAGCAGCAGCAAAAAGGAGCAGCTGCAGCAATGAGGAGTAGCAGCAGCAAGGAGGAGTAGCTGCAGCAAGTAGTGGCAGCTGCAGCAATGGTAGCAGCAGCAGCAAGTAGCAGCAGCTGCAGCAAGTAGGAGCAGCTGCAGCAAGTAGTGGCAGCTGTAACAAGCAGTAGCAGCTGCAGTAAATAGTTGGAGCTGCAGCAAGTAGTAGCAGCTGCAGCAACACTGGTGCAGCAGCGCGCTAGGAGTTCAGACAGCATATGGGGCTACAGGCGGCCGGTAGGGCAGCAGGGCGGGCCGTACGCAGAGCCTAATGGGCGGATGCAGGAGCAGGGCGGGCGGCGCCTAGGTGCAGCAGGCAGCCACGGCAGTAGGGCAGGCGGCGCATGGGGCGACGAGCGGCCAGCAGAGCAGGAGGGCGGGCGGCGCACGGGGCTGCGGGGCAGCGTGACAAGCGACGCGCGGGGCGTAGCAGGCAGCCGTGGCAGGAGCAGGCGGCGCACAGGGCTACAGGGCCTACGGGGCTGTTGGCGGGCGGCGCGCGAGTCGGCAGGAGCTGCGCGCGGTCGGCGCGGACGGCGGGCGGGTCGCACGGGCTCCTAACGGGCGACGCGCGGGCCAGCAGAGGCGACTAGCGGGTCGCGCGGGCTACTAGCGGGCGACACGCAGGCCGCACGGGCTGCTAGCGAGACGTCCGCGGTGCTAGGGCAGTACGGGGCGCGGAGTAGCTCGAGAACCGTAAGTTGTAGGTGGTGGGCCCGAAAAAAAAAAAAAAAAAAAAAAAAAAAAAAAAAAAAAAAAAAAAAAAAAAAAAAAAAAACGTCCCTTACGTCCTAAGGACCTATTGCTCTTAATACCATGTTAGAGTTCTAGGTAGGAATGTTTGACTATCGAGGGAATTGAGTAGAAGGATGAGAACCCTAAGGGGTTGTACCCTACATTGGCTACCCCACTAAAGCCTAAACCTAATTATAAATCATATATAGTTTGCCATGTAGGACTAGCATGATGTGTATGGCTTGTGCGCAACCGTTTGCTGCGCAGACCTGCACCTACTTGGTAAGTGTGCGAAAGTTTAGAAGAAAGAAGAGGGTTGCACTAGCAAGAATGAGGTACAAATAGCAAACCCTAGAAGGGTTGTACTAGTTATAGAGCATCCCACTACAGGCTAGAGCATAAGATAACATTCTGACACACCCCCATAGCCAAAGTGGGGTGTAATCAGCAGAGCAAGCAAAGCAGTACAAGCTCAGGGTGGATCACAATGTCACCACACATTCTGAGCACAAGTTCAAGACACAATAGTTTAAAGTTCACAATTATGAGCAAAGCTAGTGGTAGTCACAACGGGCAAGTGAGGAGGAGGAGAGAGAGTGAGAGGAGAGGAGATAGGAGGCGACGGCTGAAGCTGCAAACACACGGGCAACAGGAGGCACACTGGCACAGCGGCTACCGGAACAATGCTCCGGACTACTGGAGTAACTGGCCCCGCGGCTAAAGTAGCGGCAGACGAGCAACGGACCCACGGGCGACTGGCACAGCTGGCTACGACTGGGCTACCGGAGCAACTCCCCGGACTACAGGTGCTGCTGGCGACACGACGGCAACCTCCATTCAGCTTCCCCAAACTGTCCCACTCCCCCTGGCACACACCCGCTGCTACACCGCTAGCTCCACTCCCCCTTCACCCCCCCTTAGTACCACTCCACCGGCTCCAACACGTCCACCCCCCCTCAGCGACAGCTGCAGCACAGGGAGACGGAGGAGGAGGAGGAGCAGGGAACGGCACACAGTGAGGTCACCCCCATACCCCTCACCCCCAAACCCTAATTCAGGAGAATGGGGAGTAGGAGGGGTGGGGCGCTAGTAGAAGCACGGGGGGATAGTGAGGAGGGCAGGGGCGGCAAGGAACGGGCCCACCACGGGCCTGGTACAGACGCCCGAGCCGCGCGCAGGCGGCCCAAGCCGCGCGCGGGCCTGGCGCCGCCCGTACGGGTCGCGCGCGGGCCTAGCGCAGCCCGTACGGGCCGCGCGCGGGCCTGGCGCAGCCCGTACGGGCCGCGCGCGGGCCTGGCGCAGCCCGTACGGGCCGCGCGCGGGCCTGGCGCAGCCCGTACGGGCCGCGCGCTGCCTGTACGGGCCGCGCGCAGGCCACGACGGGCGACAGGGGGCGACGCGCGGGTCCCCGTCGCCCGTCGCGGCGCCTCCAGAGGGCGACGCGCCGAATGACGGGGCAGAAGCCCGCCGCGCGCCTCGGGGCGCACAGCGGGCAGAGAACCGCCGCGCGCCTCGGGGCGCACGGCGGGCAGAAAACCGTCGCGCGCCTCGGGGCGCACGGCGGGAAGAAAAACTGCCGCACGCCATGGGGCGTGCGGCTCAGAGAGTAGTGGTAGCAGTTGCAGAGGAAGCAAGGAGATGGTAAGCCCACCCACAAGATCGATCCAAGGGGATCGACCTACTCTGATAGCATGTGAAAGTTTAGAAGAAAGAAGAGGGTTGCACTAGCAAGAATGAGGATACAAATAGCAAACCCTAGAAGGGTTGTACTCGCTATAGAGCACCCCACTACAGACTAGAGCATAAGATAACATTCTGATAAAGTGCGCATATGTGCGCACTTTTTCACATGCGAATGCAATATTGGCAGGCCGACTTGATGCAACGTTGGCAAGCTGCCTTGCTATAGCGTTTCTACCCTGCCTTCCAACTTCGTTGGCACACCGCCTTTCTGCGGCGTTGGCAAGCCACCTTTGTGATACGCTGTAAGTCGCCTTGCTAGTTTGCCTATTGGATTGCAATGCCTTCCTATGTATATCTGTTGTCTCATGCAACTTTACTATTACTGTAATATTTTTTTGGCAAAACTCTTGTCTAATTTACCTACGAACGCAACAAGTAGTGGGAACGTAAGTAACGCCCTGGTCACCTCCTACAACCCGCGACCACCAACGTAGTTCACCTCCCGTTGTAGAGTGACTCTCCGCGTGGTGAGTTCAGCGTGGACGACTCCGCAATAGACCTTAGATTTGACCGACGATTGTGTGTTAGCTAAATCGGTGGTAGGCCAGCAACCGTCTAAACCATTTTAGTCAACCCAGTAATCGCTACATGGGTATAAAATATACTGTGGAAAGGACACTGGGATTGGCCTCTGGTCTGGCCAGAAGGGCTACAAGCTGAGTGCTTGAGAGGCTTGGGCACACTCAACCGCTATACAAACATGCCCTTTGACCCAGTTGGTTAGTGAACTGGGTCCGTTGTCCCGGGGGCCAAGGTTCGAATCCCGCTGTCATCGCGTTCGTTGGAGTGAGGACGAAGTTTCCTTCCTTTGGGTGAGGCCACTCCCCGTGAGGGGAGAGTGGAAAGGACGATGGGTTTGGACTCTGGTCTGGCTGGAAGGGCTACAAGTTGAGCGCTTAAGAGGCTTGGGCGCGCTCACCCGCTATACAAGCATGCCCTTTTATCCCAGTCGGTTAGCGGGCTGGAATGCTATCCCTGCATATACTGCCTGCGCGAGAGGCTGATGTGCGAGAACGCGGACGTGGCGAGCTCGTCGAGGCGGACTAGGAGCTGTTGCTCCTAGGAACTTATATGCAGTGGGTGCGTGGGCATCCCCATGCTGAAGCAGACATCAAGTCCACCTCTCCTTGAGCTGGAAACGATGAAAGCGGAGGCAACCTCGTCGACGACGGAGGCACGAGGGTGACGTGAGGAGTGATTCGAGAACCCTGCTGAGATCTGTTTTGAGCTCGGCCATAGTACTCCGCCGACCCTGTCAGAACATTATAGCTTATGCTGTTGTGTAGGCTATAGTGGGGTATCCCATAGGGGGTACAACCTATTAGGGTTTCATATTTGTACTCACTTCATTCATAGTTCATTCATTCTCGTTCTAGTTTCCTCATGGTATCGAGCAGGTTCCCTCGTGGGAACGGTTCCTAGGGCCCACCGTCTTTTTTTTTTCCTGCCCGGAGCGCACTCTGCCCCTGCCCGAGTCGCGCTCCCCTCTCTCTCGGCCCCTAGTGGCCCCTTTAGCCGCCCGTCACGGCCCTTAGACGCCCGCGCGCCGCCCTTAGACGCCCGCGCGCCGCCTGTCCCGGCCCCCAGACGCCCGCGCGCCGCCCGTCCCGGCCCCTAGACGCCCGCGCGCCGCCCGTCCCGGCCCTTAGACGCCCACGCGTCGCCCGTCCCGGCCCTTAGACGCCCGCGCGCCGCCTGTCCCGGCCCCTAGACGCCCGCGCGCCGACTGTCCCGGCCCCACGCCGCCAGTGCGCCGCCCATCTCGGCCGCGCGCCGCTGCCCCGGCCCGTCGACGGCGGTGCGCCGCCCGTCCCAGCCCCACGGCGCCCGTGCGCCGCCCTTCCTGACCGCGCGCCGCTACTCCGGCCCGTCGACGCCCGTGCGCCGCCCGTCCTGGCCCCACGCCGCCTGTGCGCCGCCCATCTCGGCCGCGCGCCGCTGCCCCGGCCCGTCGACGCCGGTGCGCCGCCCGTCCCGGCCGTGCACCGCCGTCCCGGCCCCACGCCGCCCGTACGCCGCCCGTGCGCCGCCCGTCCCGGCCCTGCGCCGCCGTCCCGGCCCTCACGCCGCCCGTGCGCCGCCCGTCCCGGCCGCGCGCCGCCGTCCCGGCCCCACGCCGCCCGGACGCCGCCGTGACATCTCAGCCGCCCGAGCCGCCCGTGCCACCTGCGCCACCCGAGACGCCCGAGCCGCCTACGCTGCCCGAGCCGCCTGTGCCGCTGAGTACCCGAGCCGCTGAGCCGCCTGAGCCGCTGAGGAGCCGAGCCGCCCGAGCCGCCTGTGCCGCTGAGCACCCGAGCCGCCCGAGCCGCCCGAGCCGCCTGCGCCGCCCGAGCCGCCTGAGGAGCCGAGCCGCTGGTCCCGCGGAGCTGCTGTTGCTACTGGGCCAGCCGAGCAGCAGTGTTGCCGTGTTGCTGTGCTGCTGAGCTGCCCTACCCGCCCTGTCTGGTGAGAACGGCACCTCTGTCCCTGCACTGCCCCTGTCCTACAGTCACTACTGCTAGTCTACTGGTGTCATGGCTACCCCCAGTGTCCTAGCTTTTGACGCTGAGGGTCGCGCCATTGACTTTGAGGTCTGGGTCGACGACCTGCAGCTGTTCTTACAGTGCGATAGGGCAGACGGTCTTTCTCTCTTTGACCTCACCTCTGGCGCCGTCCCTGCCCCTGCTGCTGATGCTGACCCCACTGTTCACTCCCAGTGGGCCACACGCGATGCTGCTGCACGTCTTGCTGTGCGTCGCCACCTGCCTACCGCTGAGCGCGCGCACTTTAGTCAGTACAAGAGTGCTCAGACCTTGTACGACGCTGTAGTTGCGCGCTACTCTTCCCCTGCCACTGCTGCACTGAGCCGCCTCATGCTACCCTTCCTCTTCCCTGACCTTGCTGCCTTTCCCACAGTCGCTGACCTCATTACGCACCTCCGCACTAGTGACACCCGCTACCGCGCCGCGCTTCCTGCTGAGTTCTGCGCCAAGAACCCCCCCCCCCTATGTACATCACTCTCTACTTTCTAGTCACCCGCCTCCCTGACTCCCTTCTTGTAGTCAGGGACAACTTCCTCTCGGTCTGTCCCACCACTCTCACAGTCGACCTCCTAGAGAAGGCCCTCCTAGCAGCGGAGAAGAGCATCGTCGCTGTAGGAGCCTCTCGTGGTGACCCTCGCACCCCCATCTTTGAGGGGTGTTCTCCTTCCCCTCTCTTGCCCTCTGTCGCCTCTGCCGCTGCGGCCGACCTCGTTGGTCTTGAGTCGGTCGGTGCGGCGTCTGCCCCTAGCGGGAGACGCCGCCCTGGCAAGGGCAAGGGGGGCAAGGGCGCGGGTGGAGCTAGCAGGGGCGGTGGAGGTGGAGGTGGAGGCGGCGGAGGGAGTGGGGGTGGCGGTGGGAGTGGTGGCGGGGGTGGAGGTGCTGGTGGCGGCAGTGGAGGCGGAGGCGGCGTCGGCGGCGGCGGTACTGGCGGGGGCGGCGGTGGAGGCGGAGGTGGAGGTGGTGGAGGTGGTCGGAGTGGCGCTTCGCAGCGGAGCAGCACTGGGGGTGGTCAGCGCCAGCAGCAGCAGCAGCAGCAGCAGCGTTCTCGCGACGTCCCCACCCCTCAGCAGCTCCGTGAGTGGTACACGCAGCGTCAGCGTGGTGGGGGTTTTGGTCCCTGCGCCTACGTCCTTCGCACCGGCGACCGCGCGGGTGAGCAGTGTGGGGGTGCCCACCCCACCCAGCGCTGCTTTGGCTGCCTTACGGACGCTTGGCGTTAGCGGTTCCCGGAGGCCACTGAGATCCCCCGCTGGGGAGAGCTGTCTAGGGCAGGCGTAGCTATCTTTGATCTTGACTTTGATGCTATCCTTGCTGCCATGTATGCTGTGACTTTTAGTGATGAGGGTGACTGTTACCGGTGTTTCCCGCCCGACCCGGGCATTGGTACTGCTGCCCTAGGTGCTAGTGAGGCTACTGCTCTAGGTGCCAGTGCATCTTTGCTCTCAGGTACTGGTGAGTCTGCGCTCTCAGGTACTACGTAGGCTTCGGCCTCCCTCACCTTCACCCTTGACTCTGGGGCGTCTCGCTCCTTCTTTCGAGACCGCACCACACTCACGCCGCTTAGTCGGCTGGTTGCGGTGTCCATGGCTGACCCCTCTGGGGGTCCTGTCCTGTCTCGCTTCTCTACAGTCCTCCCGTGTCCGGCGGCTCCCTCTGGCACCTTGTCTGGTCTCTACCTCCCCTCGTTCTCTACGAACTTGGTGAGTGGTGCTGACCTACAGGATGCGGGTGTCCACCAGTTCACTCCTGCTCGTCAGCGGGTGATGCACTGCACAGAGGCTAGCAAAGGCCGACACCTGGCTACGTTTACCCGTCAGCCAGGGTCGAGCCTGTACACACTCACCACTGCGTCTCCTCCCGTTACTGAGTCTGGTAGGGTCACTGCACCAACTCAGGTGTTTGCTGCAGCGTCCAGGTCTGGTCCTGAGTCTGCCCCCTGTTCGTGTCGTCTCCTGTCTCACGAGACTCTCCTCTGGCACCACCGCCTTGGTCACCCCTCTCTGCTTCGTCTCAGAGGCATGGCCTCCCGTTTTCTTGTTTCTGGTCTTCCCCGGTCCCTCCCTCCCCTTCCTCAAGGGCCTGGCCCTACCTGTGTCCCCTGTGTCGAGGGGCTCCAGCGGGCTGCCCCTCACTCCTCCCAGTTTCCTCCGACAGAGGCCCCGCTGCAGACGCTTCACATGGACGTGTGGGGCCCAGCCCGCGTCCGTGGACAGGGTCACGAGCGCTACTTCCTGCTAGTAGTTGACGACTACTCGCGTTACATCGCAGTCTTCCCCTTGCGCAGCAAGGGTGATGTCACTGAGGTGCTGATCGACTGGATCCGCGCAGCTCGTCTCCAGCTCAGGCAGAGCTTTGGCTCGGACTTTCCTGTTCTGCGTCTGCACTCGGACAGAGGCGAAGAGTTCTCCTCTGGCCTTCTGCGAGCCTACTATCGTGCACGAGGCATCCGTCAGACCTTCACGCTTCCGGACTCACCACAGCAAAATGGGATTGCTGAGCGCCGCATTGGCATGGTCATGGACGTCGCTCGTACGTCTATGATGCATGCGGTTGCCCCCCATTTTCTGTGGCCGTTTGCGGTCAGGTACGCGGCGCATCAGATCAACCTTCACCCCAGGGTCTCCCGGCCGGAGACCTCCCAAGCCCTGCTGTGGACGGGGAAGGTTGGCGATGCGTCGGCGTTCCGGGTCTGGGGATCTCGGGCGTTTGTCCTCGACTTGTCTTCGGACAAGCTGTCCCCTCGCGCTGCTCCTTGCGTCTTCCTGGGGTTCCCCCCCGACGCGCCTGGGTGGCAGTTCTACCACCCCACCTCTCGCCGTGTTCTGTCCTCCCAGGACGTCACGTTCGACGAGTCGGTCCCCTACTACCGCCTCTTCCCCTACCGCACTCCGTCCCTCCCCCCGCCCCCGCTCTTCTTGGTACCAAGTCCCCCCCCGGTAGACCCCCTCCCCCCTCAGGGTCCTGCCCCTTCAAGTGTGTCCCAGGTAGACGCGGTCGAGTCTGTTGAGGTCACTGGTGACTCTGGTGCTTCTGAGGGTGCTGAGCCTAGGGGTGCTGGGCCTGGGGGTGCTGAGCCTGGGGGTGCTACGCCTGGGGGTGCTGAGCCTGGGGGTGCTGAGCCTGGGGGTGCTGAGCCTGGGGGTTCTGAGCCTGGGGGTGCTTTGCCTGGAGGTGCTACGCCTGGGGGTGCTTTGCCTGGGGGTGCTGAGCCTGGAGGTACTCCGCCTGGAGGTTCTCCGGGTGCTTCGTCTCGCCGGGAGCCACTCTCCCCGCAGGAGCTGCCCGAGTGGTTTGCCCGACGCTTGAGCCGTGCTGCTGGTGCTGGAGGTTCTTCGGCTACTGAGGGTGCTGCTGTCGCGGGTCCCGGAGGTGCTCCTACTGGGAGTACTGGAGCTGCTGGGCCTGCGGGTACTTCTGGAGCTGGTGCTGCTGAGGGTGTTGGCGCTAAGACTACCACTGGCAGTCCTGCTGGGGGTGCTCCTGGTGCTGCTGGAGGTTCTGGAGCTGCAGGAGGTGCTGCTGGAGCGGGTACTCCTCCTGGGGGTACTGGTGCTATCCCTGCTGTTCCTTGCGTCGCCGCGCGGCCTCGACCGTACTTCGTTCCACTCCTGCAGCAGGTTCTTGGTCTTCCACCTTCTACTGGTCCTCCTCCTCCCTTAGAGGGTCCACAGCCTGCCCCGTCACAGTCACAGCTACAGCCTGCCTCCCCTTTGCCTGCTCCTTCTCCCTACGCTGGTCCTACTGGAGGTCTTACTCAGCGTCGTGAGCCTGCGTCTCATCCTGCGTCGCCTGTTCGTGCTGCGCGCGCTAGTGGTCGCGGTTCGCGTCAGCGTCCTCCTCCTGTCCCTGGCACGCACCGGATGTCTCTGCGTCCGTCTACTGCTCCTCTGCGTGCCCCTTTGCCTTCTCCTCCTGCGTCCTCTCTTCCTGCTCTTGCCGACCCGGAGTCGGACTCTCTTCGTGCTGCCACTCCTACTGTGACGCGTCTCCTTGCTACTGTCGTCACTGACCCTTCTTTCGAGTCTACTGCTGCGTCTGCCCTCGTTACTGAGCTCCTTGAATTTGCTGCTCGCTGTTGCCTAGACTACGCTGCTAGTCTTGTCGCTGAGTCTGAGTCTGTCTGTCCTCCGTCCGTCCGGGGTGAGTGTGCCCTTGGCACGGACGTCCTTGAGGACAGGTAGAAGGAGTTCCAGTGTCTGGCAGCTGCTTCTCCTCATCTCGTGTCCGTACTGCTTACCCCTGAGGGAGACCCGGATGCACTGGACATCCCGACTACGCGCTCTTACGCAGAGGCGATAGAGGGTCTTGCTGAGCGTCGTGAGCCTGCGTCTCATCCTGCGTCGCTAGTTCGTGCTGCTCGCACTAGTGGTCGCGGTTCGCGTCAGCGTCCTCCTCCTGTCCCTGGCACGCACCGGATGTCTCTGCGTCCGTCCACTGCTCCTCTGCATGCCCCTTTGCCTTCTCCTCCTGAGTCCTCTCTTCCTGCCCTTGCCGACCCGAAGTCGGACTCTCTTCGTGCTGCCAGTCCTACTGTCACGCGTCTGCTTGCTACTGTCGTCACTGACCCCTCTTTTGAGTCCACTGCTGCGTCTGCTCTTGTAGCTGAGCTCGTCGACTTTGCTGCTCGCTGTCGTCTAGACTACGCTGCTAGTCTTGTTGCTGAGTCTGCGTCTGTCTGTCCTCCGTCCGTCGGGGGTGAGTGTGCTCTTGGCACGGACGTCCTAGAGGACAGGCAGGAGGAGTTACAGTGTCTGGCTGCTGCTTCACCTCATCTTGCGTCTGTACTGCTTGCTCCTGAGGGAGACCCGGATGCACTAGACATCCCGACTCCGCGCTCTTACGCGGAGGCCGTAGAGGGTCCCTAGTCCTCTCAGTGGCAGGCAGCTATGGATGCAGAGATGGCTTCCTGGAAGTCCACAGGCACCTACGTTGACGCTGTCCCCCCTCCTGGGGCGAACATCGTCAGTGGCATGTGGATCTTCAGGGTGAAGCGGCCGCCGGGTTCTCCGCTTGTCTTTAAGGCACGTTACGTGGCTCGTGGCTTCAGTCAGCGGCAGGGAGTTGACTACTTTCACACCTTCTCTCCCACCCCGAAGATGACCACTCTTCGGGTACTGCTGCACGTTGCTGCTCACCGTGACTACGAGCTGCACTCTCTCGACTTCAGCACTGCTTTCTTGCAGGGCAGCCTGCACGAGGAGATTTGGCTGCGCCGTCCACCTGGCTTCACTGGGTCTTTCCCTCCTGGTACCCAGTGGAGTCTCTGGCGTCCAGTCTACGGTCTCCGCCAGGCGCCACGTGAGTGGCACGACACACTGAGGACTACACTTGCGGCTCTTGGGTTTGCTCCTTCTACTGCCGACCCGTCGCTGTTTCTGCGCACCGACACTTCTCTGCCGCCGTTCTACATCCTCGTGTATGTCGACGACTTGGTCTTTGCCACAGCTGACACTACTGGACTCGCCTACGTAAAGTCCGAGCTGCAGAAGAGAAACACGTGCACTGACCTGGGTGAACTGCGCAGCTACCTTGGCTTGCAGATCACCCGGGACAGAGCACGCCGCACCATTACCCTGACTCAGTCACACATGGTGCAGCAGGTCCTTCAGCGCTTCGGCTTCACGTACTCCTCGCCTCAGGCCACTCCTCTGCCTACTCGCCACTCGCTCTCAGCTCTGCCTTCGGATGAGTCCATAGAGTCGAGTGGCCCGTATCCAGAGCTTGTTGGCTGCCTCATGTACCTGATGACCTGCACACGACCTGACCTTGCATACCCTCTTAGCATTCTTGCACGCTATGTTGCTCCTGGGAGACACCGACCAGAGCACATGGCTGCAGCGAAGAGGGTGTTGCGCTACTTGTGCAATACGTCGGGCATGGGGCTAGTGCTTGGAGGGCGGAGTCCAGTGGTCCTCACTGGGCATGCGGACGCTTCTTGGGCTGACGACCAGGCTACGCAGCGGTCGTCACAGGGTTACACTTTCAGTCTTGGTTCCGGCTCTATTTCGTGGCGGGCTACCCGCTCGTCTTCTGTTCTCGGCTCCAGTTGTGAGGCTGAGATCTACGCCGGGGCTATGGCTGCCCAGGAGCTTCGCTGGCTCACCTACCTGCTGACCGACCTTGGAGAGCCGCCTCGTTCTCCTCCAGTCCTATACGTAGACAACAAGGCCATGCTGGCCTTGTGTCGAGAGCAGCGAGTGGAGCACAGGAAAAAGCACATTGCTCTCCGCTACTTCCTTGCTCGTGAGCTACAGCAGCGTGGACAGTTGCGGCTTGCGTACGTGGCCTTTGAGGCCAACACTGCTGATGTCTTCACCAAGGCACTTGCGCCTTGTGATCATCAGCGCTTCTGCACTCAGCTGGGTCTTGTGCCTGTCTTGCCTCACTTACTCACTTCTTGACCTTGCTTGTACTGTCACATATATATACTCCTGCTCTTGCTTGCTTAGCCTCTTATATATATATATGTGCTCTTGCATGTGAACTGGCCTTTTGACCTTTGAACTTGTGCTCGGAATGTGTGGTTAGTTTGTGATCCACCCTGAGCTTTGCTTTGCTTTGCTTGACTGGTCTTGTAACTCTTTGTTCTCCCCCACTTTGCCTATGGGGGTGTGTCAGAACATTATAGCTTATGCTGTTGTGTAGGCTATAGTGGGGTATCCCATAGGGGGTACAACCTATTAGGGTTTCATATTTGTACTCACTTCATTCATAGTTCATTCATTCTCGTTCTAGTTTCCTCAGACCCATGCCCGTCCATGCTAATGTTGGTCAGCCGCTGCTTCAGTTGTCTGATGTAAAGGTCGCTGGTTGCCTTGTACATCCCGATGATGAAATGTCAGGCTTGGAAGTCGGCGTGGCTTTAACACCACTCGCACTATCGGCAAGCAGCACCTCAAGATGGCCATGAAAGTCAGCAGGTAAGTTAATGCACGAAATTCGCATGGAACTCGATGTTGTCATCATCCGGCGCCTCCAAAGGATCATTGGTGAACTTATGTAGTCCCGAATCTCCATCTACTACCAAATCGTCTCTGTCCACATCATCCGATCATGCCGGCCTTCGAAAAGCTTGAGCACATGAATCTTGTCGGGTAGTAGCTTCAGTAGCTATAAGTCGGGGCGATGCCGACAGCTCGACAGCCGACGAATTCGACGCCTAAGTCAGCTCGTCTCCACTTTGCTTGGGAATAGCAGTGTCTAGCGTCTACGTCACCATGCGAGCTGCCTGCAATCGCCGGCCGTAAGACCTGCGCTTGCTTCTCATCGACGCCCGTCGTCAAATTATTTCATTCCCTTAAGTTACAACAAGATGGGTTGGATAATGAAACCCGACGTGCGTGAACAGCTCAACGAGGACTCATTGACGAGCTTTATATTCGAAGATGAATTTGTGGAGGAGTTTGGGCGGCCCAAGGAGCAACTCATTTCATAGGCCAATTACGTTGCCCCGACGAAGCAGAGACATCAGCAGCGGAGACGTGAGAATTCGTGTGGAGGCGGCGGTGAGAAGTCGGTAGCGACAACTCGGCGAACGTCAACGAGGTGCAAATACGGGGAAAAAAAAAAGATGGTGGCAGCAAGCTTTGAGAAAGCGGGGAGTGGTAACACCCATGCCCTGAACACCTCCAAGTAAAGATATTACAAATGTGATGAAATGATTGTTTGTTCCCACAAATGTACTGGAAGTGTTCTGGTCGGTTTTTGCGGGTATGTTTCCAAGGGGAAAACTACCACCACATGTGCGAGCACTGGTGAACCGTGCACTGGTGCTTCTCACACGCTTCAGCCCGCGTGATGCTTGGTATTCACAGATTCTTTTGCGAAGCCATCACGTGATTCTTGCAAGAGCGAGCCTCTTTATTGGTCAAAGGCAGTGCCATCCAAATGAATTTCTAGCACAACTGTGCAAATACCCTTGACGTAAACGACAATCGGTCTAGGCAATGCTGATGCAGGTTGCACCTTGCGGACGTCACACAATGCAGCTCATTGGTTGTCTCGGGGTTTCAACTTGACAAGTGGGCTGCATTTTCTCGACTGGAACACTTGGAAAGAGAAAGGACGCCAAAGAGCCAGTTTTATGGGGGAAGGTGCTGTTTTTACAACTGAGAAGGGGATCAGTTTCAAATTTCATGTCACACTCCGTGCAAGACTATTCCATGTCCACGAATAGGGTGGAGTGCTGACAACGATTTAAGCCCCCATTGTCGATTCGGCCTCCAGTCACGTGCTTGACACGGCATATGACTTGACTCAGCGAAGAAATCCTGTCGAGTATGACAGATTGTAGGGCAGTTTCCAACGTATGAACAGTTGCCGTCAGGTACATTCACATCGGATAAGCACGTCCAGGTCAGAGAGGGTCCCACGCAGGAAGGATAGGCGTCCACAAGATTTACGGCCAAACAGAGGTTCTCCCCGTCATAGCCACGCCAATCACTTGACATGCCACGCAAGGGTGACGAATCCACAGGAGGTGGTCCTTCGGGCAGAAGTCCACCGTATTGGTCGAAACTTCCGAACCGGAACTTGCCGCTGCAGCGTTGGACTGCCCGAAGCTTGCATCGCATCAAGATGAACGCCCCGATTTTGCCGACCGCGTTGCCAGGTGGTCCCCTCCCTCGTCAGCTCCGACAGAGCTTGTACATCCGCCACGCAGCCCTGCGGGGCCCGCCGACGTTGCCCGCATGTGCCACTTCCTGCCGCCAGCAAACCGCACTGCACGCCTTCTCCTCAACACATCCATGCTGATCCGTCCTGGCCTCCCCCAACATCCCCCCGAAGCTTTTGGGCATCACGGCAGCGCGGGCTCTGCCAAATCCAGGCTCCCATATTCCCCGCTCTGCTCCGCTCACGGCCGCCTTTTGCCCATGAATTTACCCCGCCCATCCGTTTCGCGCTTCGAAATCCCCCTTTGATGTGACGTGACGGTCGGCTGGCGGGGGAGCAGAAGAGTGGCTTCAGCGGAGAGCACAGCACAGCACAGGAGGCCCAGCGGGGGCGCGGGGACGAGCGGCGCATTTCGTTTCTTACAAAGGGGCGACTTCCGCATCTGTTGAAGGCAAACAATCGAAAAAGGCCCTCGTCTCCCTGCTGAGACATGCACCAACGCACACTGACGAAAACATTGCACACTCCTGCTTGCCACAATCGTCCCCTCGGTGTACAATTGTATTTAGGCTCTGCACAATCGCCCTTGTTCTGCATTTTCTGCACTTGGACTCGTTCTTCGAACATTGCACATACGCCGCACAGCGATTTCCCACAGTATTACGCATTCATAGAGTCCACCCAGCTCGCTTAGGTGCGCCCGCATCTAGACACCAACGTTGCCGATTTGAGTTTCGAAATCGGGAACTGCGATTTAACGTCTACTCTAGATATCTAGAGACTATATTTTCCTAAAATGGCGTCTGCCATCACTCTCGTCGCGTCTAACGCAGCCGCTGCTAGCGCGTGCTTGCCGCCAGCGGCGCAGCTCTCCTGGGCGCTCTTCTGCGCCATTCAGAAATACGCTGCGCCCGCAATGAACGCCGTCGCTCTGACGACCATCGAGAAGAAGACTCCGCCGTCGTCTCCCGCGGCTGCCGATGCGCCCAACAGTATATTCCACCCAGCGCCCCTAAGATTCTCCCCGCTCCCAGCTCGCTCGAACTCGTCCGCCGTGGAGCTCGGTCGCGCGGTGCTCGCTACTGCAGGAATTGCTCTCCTCCCTGGCGCGGAATCGCCCCGCACTCTCCCCACCCTCGCGGGCTCGTTCAAGCAGTGCGCCATGCGCCCTCCGCGCGTCGTCCTCCCGTCCTCCGCCCGCCCTCCACTTCCGCCGCCCACGCTGGCGGGGTTCGGGGGAGCTGCGCTGGAACTTACCGGCGCCATCACCAGCCCGCACGAGGACGGCAGCCCGCGTTTCCCAACCGCCGCCCTCTCCCCGCGGACGCTCGGGCCAGCCGTGAGCCACGGTTTCCGTCCATCGCGCCGCGAGAGCCTGGCGAAGAAATTTCAAGACTTCAATTCTCGCAGTCACCATGCGCGCGCCGGGCTCACGAATCGCACGTGATCGCGGGCGGATCGGGAGAGCAGCGTCGGCCGACCCGCTCGCTTGGAGGGTATGCAGCGACGGACGGAGAATAAAGTGCCACTCTTAATAGTGGTACTAAGGCGCTTCTACTATCTCTGCTCCTTCACTACTGGGTTCGTTTTCAAGCTTCGGTTTCGGATTCCCCGCCTCCCCGCCTCTTTCCGACGATCGATGGATAGCGGCAGCCCGCCGTGTCGTTCCAGCCGTGGCTTCTTTTTCGCTTCGAGCTCGCGTCTCCCTTGAAGCAGTGCCACCTTCTCGGCTTCCTCTACTTCCCAATCGCCATTTTTATCTCTTCCTCCTCGGGCCACATGCGAGCCAGCCTGCATATAATGCGAGCGGAATCTGTACAGCGCCCGTTGACTGGCCGGCTTGTATATTTTCGTAGGGACGATAAGGTGGTCCGATCACCGACCCCCCCCTTCCCGGAAATGCACCAGAAGTAGCAGCGGCAGCACCCGCCGGACAGCGACTTCGTACATGTGCCTGGATGGGATAATTGTTTTAATTCGTGCGACGACTTCAACGCGTCGGTCAAGGAATTTGTACATACTGTAAGGAGTGAGGATGGTGGACTTGCGCGGCTATGCCTACGTTTGTGCAAGAAGGTTCACGACGCAGTGACGGGGGTGTTAATAACGAGACTTGTGGACGCGAGGCATCAGGACGACGGTACGCGCGAGGACATACGGCTAGCTGCGCGAATGGCGGACATGACTCTGTGCATATCATGGTTTCGCCTCGCCAAGGTGCAAGTTCCGTGTTCTCCAATCAAGACTTGCCAACAATCTATCCCTAAAGACCTCTCCAATCCACACTTATGTGTCAACAACCGTTGCCTGAATAATCTGACGGCGGAGATGGCGGTGAGCGTTAGGGCTAGCTAGGATGTGATCTATCCATCTATCGGCTAACGACTTGTAGCACCTCTTGTACCCCTATCCTTTATGAAGGATAGCGACCATGTACTTGTGCTTTTGTACATTTGTTTCTGTTTCTCGCAGAAGCTTTATAATAAACCCTGTTATATTCTACCAGAATTTGTTACTACCTTCTCGAAATTGACTGACCAGACATACGCGCATTGATATTTGACCATGGCCGACCCTCCTAGCGGGTTTCTTGGGAACTGTTTTCTTCTGCCGCCAGAATTAGCTGACTAAGGCCGTGTAACAGGGGTAGAGGGTGGGTGTCGGAAACACCAAGCTGTTCGATCCGAAAGTTGCGTTGCGACATCTTTCTGTTCGACGCGCACACCTTCGTGAATGCACACCAGCATTCGTGAGCACCGGCGGGACCTTCAAAAGGGGCATTGAATGTGCCATCATGCGGAACATCATGTACAGTAACGCTTGCGGTAAAAAAAAAAAAAAAAAAAAAAAAAAAAATCCAACCCACTAGCTTTCATCAACCTCAGGCAAACCACGGCATATCCTACAACATGCATCCTTTTCAATAAAGCATACTGACTCCCAAGTTAAATCCTAGGTTCACTCCCAAGGGTCAAGTGTTTGAAGCGCTCGGTTCATGCGCCTAACCTCAGCCTGCTGCTGCGAATCCAGACGATTCACATAATTCTCAATAAGCTTGCGGAAATTCATATCCTGGTACATGATGCGGTAACTGAAGCTAATACCGGTGTGTGTTCCACCCTCTGCTCCATGTGCAACTCCCAGATCTGGCAGCCAATTCATATGCATGAGCTGGTGGGGTGTGGGATGGGTGTATGAATGCATGGAAAAAGGGGAGGATGCAGGAAGTGCACACAAAGGGCAAAGATACACTTGCTAGAGCGAAATTGTGGTGAAGGTGTTTTTTTCTCGGTGGGACTGGATGGCAACACATGCACTTGTTGTGTATGAGTGGGTGGGGGTGGGTTGGGTGCATGCATGCAAGGAAGAGACGGGAGAGCACAAGACAACTACGGTATGCTCTAGCTACACATGTGCACACATATACAAATGCATGCACACACACATCCATGCATTCACAGATCTCCACACATGCACTTTCATGCACAAGCAGAGGTACACACGCACCTATATGTGGCACATCATCTCCACATCCACGTCATCATCTCCCCATCCACATCATCATCTCCACATCCACATCATCATCTCCCCATCCACATCATCATCTCCCCATCCACATCATCATCTCCCCATCCACATCATCTCCCCATCCACATCATCATCTCCCCATAAACGTCATCATCTTCCCATACACGTCATCATCTCCACATCCACGTCATCATCTCCACATCCACATCATCATCTCCCCATTCACGTCATCATCTCCCCATTCACGTCATCATCTCCACATCCATGTCATCATCTCCACATCCACATCATCATCTCCCCATCCACATCATCATCTCCCCATCCACATCATCATCTCCCCGTAAACGTCATCATCTCCCATACACGTGATCATCTCCACATCCACGTCATCATCTCCACATCCACATCATCATCTCCCCATTCACGTCATCATCTCCACATCCATGTCATCATCTCCACATTCACATCATCATCTCCCCATTCACGTCATCATCTCCCCATTCACGTCATCATCTCCCCATCCACGTCATCATCTCCCCATTCACGAAAACAAAGCCGCTACTCTAGCTGAGTTATAACATGCAGGAGAACAGAAATAGCAGAAGGGTGACTCCCGGGACCCATAATAGCACTCTGCCTGCAAACCTACCAGTAAGCCGGCAAACCAACCAGCAAGCCCTCAAACCCACCTGCATGCCGGCAAACCACGCCCGAAACGTCATCTGCCAGTCCGCCATGATAGCACTCTGCCCCCTTGGAGCCTCCCCCTCATCCAACCCCCCCAGCAGCAAATACTTATCCCTCCGCATCACAAACGGTGCAAAATCCAACACCCCGGCAAAGTAACTCCTGATACCAGTCCTCCTGTCCTGGCTTGGATGTGAAAATATTTCATAAGGTTGCCGATACCAGGAATTGATTTCTCCCCATAGCGGCCCATTCATGTCCACTCTTCCCGTGCGGTAGCCCACTGCTGCTACAGCCGGCCGCTGCTTCATCAGCCGTAGGATCCGCCAGATCCAACGGCAGTTGGGCGGCAGGATATCGTCGTCTTGCAGGAGCGCGATTGTGGTTCCCCGGGCAGTGCGGGCGGCCGTGTTGTACCCTCTTATTTCGTGGGCGTTGTGGTTGAATACCACCCTGAGGAAACGGCCGTTTTTGAACTTGTCCCCGTCACCACCACCACCACTACCACCGCCACCGCCACCGCTGCTGCTGCTGCTGCTGCTGCTGCTGCTGCTGCTGCTGCTGTCACCAGAATCCGTGCCGTCTGTTAGTGCTCCTGAGCAGGGAGCTGTAGCACACCATTGTTCCTTCCATTCCCTCCATGCACTCGGCTCGTCCACATTCGCTATCAGCTCAACCACAGGGTAATATCCCCCCTCCCCTGGCCCCCTTCCTCCCTCCCTTTCTCCTCTGCTTTCCCCCACCTCATCCCCCACCCTCCCCCGCACCCCTGCCCCCTCCGCCTTCGTTTCCCCCACCTCTTCCCCCACCCCGCCCCCCACTCCTTGCCCCACATCCGCCTTAGCACACTCCATAGGCGGTCCAACTAGACTTGGGATCATACCCGGCTGCCGAAAGTACTGCAAGAGGAAAGAGACGGCAGGAGGGGAGGAGGGGAAGAGGTGGGGGGAGAGCCTGGCGAGGGGGGAAGAAGCTCGGAAGCCCATGCAGGTTCGGGCAGCCCTCCCTGTCTCCTCCCCACTGCACCACCACGAGTTGCTGCTGCTGCTGCTGCTGCTGCTGCTGCTGCTGCTGCTGCTGCTGCTGCTGCTGCTGCTGCTGCTGCTGCTGCTACGACTATTTGTCTGGGTGACTTTGGCTGCGTCTGAAACACGAGTGCCAGGGTTTACCCTTCTGCTACTGCCCTTCCCACTCCCACTCCTACTCCCACTGTGGCGATTAGCCTCTCCCCTCTCTCCCCCTCTCCCCTTCTCCTCCCACCTCTGCAACGCCTCTTCGGCTCTCTCCTTTTGGGAAAGCAGCAGGCGGGGCAGGGGAAAGCTGCAGGGAGGGGAGGAGAGGAGGGAGCGTAGGTACCGAACCCGATGGTGCAGCCTTATGTGACGAGGGGGGTGAGAGGAGGAGGAGGAGGAGGAGGAGGAGGAGGAGGAGGAGGAGGAGGAGGAGGAGGAGGAGGAGGAGGAGGAGGAGGAGGAGGAGGAGGAGGAGGAGGAGGAGGAGGAGGAGGAGGACAAAGCCGAGTCGGGCCCTTTTTGTTGCCAAATAGACCGCTGTCGATGCAACTGCAGCGCTTCAGCATACATGAGAGCGATCCTATCGTGTTCCATGAGCAATGCCATACATCTCCCTGCTGCCTCCTTGGTTCCCTTGGGCATTCTTCTTCGCCCTACACCCCCCTCCTCGTTCCTTCCCCATCCGCTCCTCCTCCCCGGCCTCCCTTCTGCATCCCCTCTTCTCCCCCTTCCTCCTTCCCCTTCTCCTCCTCCTCCTTCCCCTCCCCCTACACCGAGCCCACCCATCACCCCGTGCTGCTTTCCCCCCCCTCCCCCTGCCTCTCCCCATGCGTGCATCCTTCCTCCCACTTCTGTCCAGGCGGAGTTGGGGGACTGGCTTGGGAGAGAACCGTTTACAAGTACTGTGGGGGTGTGGAGAGAAATTTCCTGGAAGGCACGAGGGGGAATTGGCAGATATTAAACGGAGAAAAAGAGGGTAATTTGTCTTCGATTTGATTGGATGAGATGAGACGTAAGGAGAGTGGGAGAGTGCAACACAGGCGCTAATTGCAAATCATGTCATGGATTGAAAATAATATAGAACAAGAACAGAAGTAATCTACTTTACAGGCAGCAGCAGTATACTGTATACCCCATATAAGGAGTTCCATTCCATTATAACATGCGCATGAAGAATATAACATACCTCCTTAGCCACATTAAGGATGACTGCTATTGGATGGTCCTCGTCAGCTTTATTCTTCCTTATAACGCCCGAACCTCCCTCCACAACCTCGCCCCCCCTCCCCCTCTCCCTACCCTCATCCCCTTCCCTCCTCCCCACCCTTCCCCCTGCCGCCAACACAGAATTTCTCAGCCAATCAGAATAGAGGAGGTCACGGGATTGGCGGATATGGAGGAGGTGAGAGAGAAGGGCGGAGGGAGAGGGGGGAGAGGAGGGTGAGGGGGAAGAGGAGGATCCGGTTGTAGCACCATCAGTGATTGCAGGAACTTCAGCAGCCGTTGTAGCAGCATCAACGGTTGTGGCAGAATCAGCAGTTGTAGCAGCATCAGTTGCAGTGACAGCATCAGTTACAGTGACAGCATCGGTGGCAGACGCAACATTATTAGCTGTAGCAGCATCAGCGGTTGTTGCAGCATCAGCGGTTGTTGCAGCATCAGCGGTTGTAGCAGCATCAGCGGTTGTAGCAGCATCAGCGGTTGTTGCAGCATCAGCGGTTGTTGCAGCATCAGCGGTTGTTGCAGCATCAGCGGTTGTTGCAGCATCAGCGGTTATTGCAGCATCAGCGGTTGTAGCAGCATCAGCGGTTGTAGCAGCATCAGCGGTTGTTGCAGCATCAGCGGTTGTTGCAGCATCAGCGGTTGTTGCAGCACCAGCGGTTGTTGCAGCATCAGCGGTTGTTGCAGCACCAGCGGTTGCAGCAGCAGCATCAGAAGCTGTAGCAGCATCAGTGGTTGTGGCAGCATCAGTAGGTGCAGCAGCGGTACCAATTTCAGCATCTTTGCTTCTAGAGGAATGGGTAGGATCTGGTATCAGCGCTGATTCAGACAGATCCTTGGCAGTACCAGTGGTTGCTGACTCAGCTGCATTCGCTTCTGACTCAGACGATGGCTGCGGTGAGTCAGCGGCAGCAGATGCTGACTCAGCAGGAGAGCGTGCAGGGACGCGCTTAGCTGGCGCATGGTGGTCCGGATGCCTGGTGGTGAGAGAGGGAAAGTAGGAACATAACTCCAGGAACACATGAGGGGAAGTAGGGTTCAAGATATCGGAACGGGGTTCTGGGTTTGAGGGTCGAAGTTAAATAGTTTGGGGTTTTGGGCAAAATTATCTGGTAGAGGGGAAAGAAAGGAAGAATGGGGCAACAGAAGAGAGACAAAGATGTGTAGGAATGGTGTATTAAATGCTAGATTGCTGTGGTGAGACAGGAGGAAAGGCGGGTCGGATGATGGGAGGGTGGGAGGGTGGGGGGCTGGGTGGGAGGGAGCATTGTTCAAGAAAGGACGTGGGACACCCCCCCACACACAGAAAAACACACACACGTCACACTAACAGACATAGACACACACAAATAACACGCGCGCGCGCGAGCACACACACACACACACAAGCAGCCTCACACTCACAGACACACATGCACTAGTCAGTGACACAAGCAAGGGAGAGAAGGTGTTTGTTTACAATCAAGTCGAGAAATTTCAAAAGAGAGAGAAGGGAGAGGAAGCAGGTGCACTCACTTGACTGTGTGGCTGAACTGAGCGAGGGGGTCATGATGGCATTGCATGGTTGCCACGTGTAAATACATGCACACATGCACACATACACGCACATGCACACGCGTGTTCACATACACGCACACACATGCATGTTCACGCATGCACGCATGCACGCACACATGCACACGAACAACCAGAAGACGTGACTTAGAAATTGATGACACAACGGCTACAGCGCCTGGCCTGCTACAGCATTAGGAGCACGCAACTGGCAGCGCGCCAGTTTTCTTTTACCTAGCGTCCCCCCCCTCCTCACCTCTTTCCCCACCTCCCCCTCCCCTCCCTTCTGTCCCTTTGGCTTACCTTGTCGATGGCTCCAGGGGCGCATGGGGAGGGGCACACGAGGAGGAGAAGCAGGAGGGGGAGGAGGGCAGCGGAGAGCCGCGCAGCACCAACTCCCATCGTACTGCCCCGCACCGCGCGCCTCTGGTGATTCAGCTGCGATGCGCTCTCTGCGCCTTTCATGCGCCGCCGCCCTTTGATTTCCAGCCCGCCCCCTCCCCCCTTATTCCCAGACCTCCGCCTCCCAGACCTCCGCCTTATTCCCAAGCCTCGGCGGGGTTTGTTTCCTATGCTAAACTACTACTAAAAAAAAAAAAAAAAAAAAACAGTTTGAATCTCGCAAATGCCCCGCTGCTGCTGCTCGCTACCTTTCACGCGCACTTGTGATTTCATATCCATCTCCCTGCCTCTCTTACGTGCCGCGCGACATTGTATGCGCCTACTCAGTCGACTCATAAGCCTATTTCATACTCGATATCTATCGTACAAACCAGTGGTAACCTTCGTTCGCAATACCGGGAATGACCCTTTATAACCCCGCAACCACACCCGTCTATTTCAATCCGGGCTGTCTCGGGTGGTTCCGTATACGCTCGTGCTGTACCTAGCATATCATCTGATCATGAACAGGACGAATGAGAATGCTAAAAAGGCTTTGCTTTGCGTATCTGAACCAGGGAGTGGGCTATCTTTCGTGTTTCTAGGCAGAATGCTGATTTAACACTGGTGATTAACAAGCCCATGAAACCTCCCCGGAGCGATCCCCGTGCATTAATCCCCTGTGCAAGCGCAGTGCCTAATTACTATCTTATCGTGGTAATCGGCTCGCGTCCCTCGAGACATCCATCCAGATCGTTGGATGGTGGCGGCACTAGGAACCTGGGATTGCATATCACGGAGCTCCATTGAGCCGACAGGCAGCTGTGGTGTACAGAGGTGCAGTCGTGGGGACGTGTGGGTGCCAACCTCTTTCACGATATAGGCACTGCAAATGGTTGCAGAATCATAATAACCAGCCCTTTCTTCCTGGGCGAGCTCTTATCGAGTTCATACTCAACCCGAGGAGATTCACTTCAGGGAGTGAGGTGAGGTTGGGGCTGGTGAGGCTGATAAGTTGATTAGGGGAAGATTAGTGGGCATGTTTATCAGGAGAGGTCTCAGGCTGTGATCGTATATGACATCGGAGCATACCATAAGCTGGGAGAGACAAACTGGGAACCCAGTTAGATGGTAACTTGCTCTCGTCAGCAGTGTACAACACGTCCGTCAATTTCGTCCATGCGATTAGGTTACCAGGCCTTGTTTGCGTTGCGTGAACGACAATTGGAAAAGCAAGAGATTGTCGCCGATTTGTCGGTCGCCTCGCCTCCACTGGCTGACGGCTTCGGTTGGGACGGAGCGTCGTCTGACCAGTCATTAACCGCCACTTCATCGAGGGCTCAACCGATGAAAGGTTTCGAACCAGCAGGGACGACGGTACGGGTCTGACCTGTTGCGTTGTAGTCGGCGACTGAATGGATTTGGAGAATGACGGCTGGCGAATAAATCTCTCTGTTACACGCGGAACCACGTGTGGTGTTCTGGAGGAGCCGAGCCTGTTTGTGAGCAGTGTGATGTTTCGCGAAATTTCAGGAAGCGTGATTCGTGGATGTCTTCTCAAAATGGGCAATTTGAAGGCGACCCCTCGCTAGGACGCATCCACATTCACAAAATCCTGCGCAATGACTGCTGATGTGGTACAGCTTCGGTGTATTTTGCTTGTTACGAGTGGTTACCACGCTGTGAGAGGCTGAATTCACGAAGACGCCCTCCTCCACGCACAAACAAGCAAAGCTCCGAGATGATGGCGATGTCTAGGCACATCTGTTTTGCTCAAAATATGCAGGATCGAGGAAATCAGGGAATTCCGAGAGATTAGTAGAACGCCGAGCAAAACACCTCGCTCGCTCCTGTTTGCTGAGCTAATCTTCTCTCTAAGTCACCTTGAGCCGGTGCTGATACAAGAACTCGGGTTGAAAGGAGCTCAAACCTTCGGGAACAGCAGCAGGCGCGTCGCAGAACGAGTTTCCGCACCTATTCCGTTTTGTTCTCCCCTTTGATGCTTCCCCTCTGATCTGTGGCTAGACTATCCATCCCATTATAGATTTCCTAGTCGTATTTATTCACGATTGCCAGTTCCCGTCGCTTCTTGAGCATCTGCCTGACGTGCAGAAGAATTGGGCTAGAGTCGCGCATCCTTGTCGTATTGCATTGTTTCGCATTCCATCGTTGTCGCATCGCATCCTTGTGGCATCGCATCCGTCTCGCATATCCCATTCTTATCGCATCCGTGAACCTCATTCTTGTCGCATCGCATTCGTGCCGCGCCGCGCATTCCTGTCGCATACAGCATACACTAGTAAAACGATCTGAAGCGATCACCTTCAGTGTGGCTACGGCTTCCACGCTTCCTCTTTGAAGCAGGCGGTCCTTCCAGGACCGATCAGTACTGATCAGCTCCTATCAGGACCGATCCTCTGGATTGCGCCTTGATCTCTTTTTTTTCGTGGCCGAACCAACGGAATATAATCTGAATCGTATCGTACACCGACGTCGGAGTCAAATTGAGGCGGAACAAAGCTTTCTTTCGTTCCAAGGGTGGAAAAGACGCTGACGATTATTTCAGGCCGGCGTCAGAGTTGTCCCGAGCAAAAGCGCGCGCGGAAAACGTCTCCTCGGTTCCCCGCGTCTCTCCGCGTCCCTTCGCCTCCCCCCTGCCGTCGCGCCCGGCATGAGCATGGAAGCCCGCGGAAACGGCATGGGGCTGGGCGCAGAAACCGCGGAAGCTGCTGCGCGCGCGGAGAAGACCGGGGGAAGGCCGTGGGAAATTCGGCTGCCAGGCGGAGAAGGTGAGCGGAAAGGAGCAGCGGAAGGTGGGGATGCGGCGGAGAACGGCGGGGAGAAGGCGGAAAACGGCGGGGAGAAGACGTCCCCGCAACAGCAGCGGGAGCTTGGTCGGCAGCAGTCTGCAGAGGTGGCCGGGAGGGATGAAAGCGGAGCGACGGACGAGGAGGACGAGGAGGAAGATAAGATGTATGGCGGATTGTTGAAGCTTCGAATGAAGAAGCTGTCGGTCAGCTTGAATCAGGTGCGAGGAAACTGAAACAAAAAGCATGAAATCTCTAATATTTATAAGATGTACATATATAAAAGTACAGAAACAATGTGCAAATCCCATCCTGCTCTCCCGCCTTGTTGCCAGCCCTGTTTCCCTTTCTCCCTCTTGGTTCTCCCTTCTACCTTCCTCTCCCGCCTGCGCCATTTCTATCCTTTCTCTTTACCCACAGTCCCCCCCTGACTTTCCCCTTCTCCCTTCTGGCCCCCTCTTCCCCCTTCTTGCTTCCCCCTTCCTCCTACCCGCTTCCCCCTTCCCCTTCCCTCTTCCCCCTTCCCCCAATCGCTCTTCCTCCATCTAACTTCCCCCTCCCCCCTTCGTCCCCGCTTCCCCACTGCCGCCACAGCCGCGCATGAGCGCATGGGACCTTGACCGCGAGGGGGAAACGGCTCCCAGCGGGAAGGCGGGGGCAGGCGGGCGGGGGAAGGGCAGGGGTAAGGGCGAGGGGGAGGAGAAGGGGGAGGAGGCGGGGGCGGATGGGCGGCACGCGCCCGCGCAGAGCAGCACAGATGACATGGAACCCGTTGTGCTCACTCCCACGTATGTTAATTAGTGAATCGTGATGCATGGAACCTGTTGTGGTACCAATACCTGGACGCTGCTGTGCGCTATCCTTTTCTCTACCCTGTGCTCTATGCTGTCCCTTGAGCAGCACAGATGACATGGAACCCGTTGTGCTCACTCCCACGTATGCCCCTCAGGTTACTCATTTGGTGTAACTCATCTCGTGTTACACATGCTCTCTACTGAGCTCTACCCGCTGTTTCTCAACCCCTGCTCTCCGCCATATCACACTCCCCTGAACCCCCCTCCCGCCTCTATTTGCCCCCCCTCACTCTCCTCAAATGGTCCGTATATTGATTTCACTCTCCTCGAAGGATCTAGCCAGGCCAGGCAAGTCACGACTAGCTCACAATGCAATCTAACAAACTGACATGCAAGACAACTTCCTCTCACTCTCCTCTCTCTCCTACCCCTCCTTCCCCCCCTCCCTTCTCCCCCCTCCCTTCTCCCTCCTCTCTTCCCTCTCTCAGTGCTCGATCAGCAACAAACTCCCCACGCCACCACCACACACCCAAGTAAGCCAGTCTCTCTGTCCCAACACTTCTGTCCCTGTGCTGACATGGACCCAAAGAATATATATACATATATATATATATATATACATTTTTTTTTTTTCAAAGCTTCCCTCACCAGCCCTCTTACTCAACTCGCCTCCATCAGCCAGTCTGTCTGTCTGTCCTGTTCTGAAAACCAAGTCTCACTCGTCTCACCACCCCTCAGTCAGTAGCTCTCTTCCCCCCTCTCTCCCCGAACACACACGATGTCAGTCCCTGTGCTGTAATACAGCTTGATAAGCTACTCCCTCTCTTCAAAGTTCAAAGTGTAACTACTTCTCAGCAGCGCTCTCTCCCCCATCTCTGCCAGTTTTCCTCCTCCCCTACTCCATAACGCCCTTTCCCCGCCTTCCTCTCTCGATTGCCCATCAAGTCACCCACCAACCCACCAACTCCGTCCATGAAACCTCTATCCTTTTGCCCGTGTTTGTGGCTGATAGCGTTTGATCTGCAGCGCACTCTTCTTGACGTGACGTTTGAGTCGACTCAGAAAACGCTCCCCACCGCACCCAACTCTACCCCACCATCTCCATCCGTGAAACCTCTACCTCTCTTCTATCTGTGTGTGTCTCTGACTGGCAGTGTTCGGTCTGCAGCGCACTCTCCCCGGCACTACTCCCCCAGGTACCCTCTCCTGCTCCTGCTACACACTTGCCTTCGCCCTCTTGCTCGCTCCTTTCCAACTCTCACTCTCTCCATCTCTTCTTCACACACACAGTCACGATCTTTGTTGTTTCTGTCCTTTTTTTTTTCCGTAAAACCCTGAAGTCTGCATTCAATCCCTCCCCGAGCCCATGTTTTGCGACCCCCTCTTCCTCCTCCTCCCCTCCATCTACCCCTCTCCTTCCCCCCACCCGCCCAGCCTGACCATCCGGTCCGGCCTGACCACGCCCATGGGATCGGCGAGAGGCTCGGCAGCTTTTATGGTGGATCAGATGGTGGGGGACGCGTGGGACGTGCTGAGGCGCTCCCTGGTGCTCTTTCGGGGGAAGCCCGTGGGGACCATCGCAGCCATGGACAACACAGAGTCGGCTCTCAACTACGACCAGGTATGTATGAGTTGATTGGAAGGGGTAGAGAGGGGAGAGGAGAAAAGGGGGAGGTAGGGCACAGTTTTTCCTTCCGGGGGAAGCCCGTGGGGACCATCGCTGCCATGGACAACACAGAGTCGGCTCTCAACTACGACCAGGTATGTATGAGTTGATTGGAAGGGGTAGAGAGGGGAGAGGAGAAAAGGGGGAGGTAGGGCACAGTTTTTCCTTCCGGGGGAAGCCCATGGGGACCATTGCTGCCATGGACAACACAGAGTCGGCTCTGAATTACGACCAGGCATGTATGGGAGGGGGAAAAGAGAGAAAAAGGGAGGTAGGGCACAGCTTTCTCTTCTGGGGGAAGCCCGGGGACAATCGCTGCTGGACAACACAGAGTCGGCTCTGAACTACGACCAGGTATGAGCTGGTTTGGAGGAGGAAGGGAAGAAGAAGGTACAGTTACAAGCTGTTGTCACTCTGCCAGCCTCTTTCCCCTCCGTTTCCCTGCTCCCTGCTCACACACCCCCACTCTTCCACCCCCCCAACCCCCCCTCCCTCCGTCGCCCTCTTCCACGCTTCCTCTCTCTTTCTCCCTCCCCCCCTCTGCAGGTGTTTGTGCGTGACTTTGTGCCGAGCGCGCTGGCGTTTCTGATCAACGGGGAGCACAGCATCGTCGAGAACTTCCTCCTCAAGACGCTCCGGCTGCAGGTAAGCATTAGAGAAGACTGATAGAGAAAAAGCCCTGCAGGTAACTGTTAGAGCTCTGCAGCTGGTAAACCGGCAGAGAGATGGGCGCGCATGTGGGAAGGAAAAAGTGCAGGTGCAAGCTGCATGTGGGAAACCGCTGGAGTGATGGGCGTGCGTGGGGGTAAGCGAGTGAACGAGCCTCTCTTGGTACCAAGAGAGGCCATCGCGTGGGGGCGGTCGTTCTTATCAACGGGGATCACTGCATCGTCGACAATGCCCGCCTCGAGACCCTCTGCCTGCAGGCGGGTAGATCAGTGATAAGATATAGAGCAGGCGGAAGGTCTTGAGGGTCTCCTCTCCTCTAGCTCCTAGAGCTGCAGACAGGTACCCGCCTCTAGTAGCTAGAGGAGAGGAGACCTTCAGACGGGTACCCGCCACTGCCTCTCCTATCCCCGCTTCCTTCCCTTCCCATCTGTGAATCTCTCACCCCTGCTCCCCACACCACACACGCACCGGGCAGTGGGTAGACGCGTTCACTCTAGGTGTGGTTTGAGGCGCCTCAAAACACACCAGGCAGTGAGTAGACGTGTTCACTCCACTCTAGGGGAAGGAGTCGTGCTCGCGCCCTTCACTGTGCTGCACGACCCTTCACACTCCTGAGAGGGCAAATGTTCCTGTTTGTTCCCTCAAACACCCCCCTTCCCCCCCAACCCACACCCACCCCCCACACACATCAGGCGTGGGAGAAGCGGGTGGACGTGTTCACTCTGGGGGAAGGAGTCTTGCCCGCGTCCTTCAAAGTTCTGCACGACCCTTGAGGCGCCTCAACCCCTTAACCCCTCCTCACACGCCCCCTGACACGCATCAACACACCCACCCCCCGACACATACCAGGCGTGGGAGAAGCGGGTGGACGTGTTCACTCTAGGGGAAGGAGTCTTGCCCGCGTCCTTCAAAGTTCTGCACGACCCTTGAGGCGCCTCAACCCCTTAACCCCTCCTCACACGCCCCCTGACACGCATCAACACACCCACCCCCCGACACATACCAGGCGTGGGAGAAGCGGGTGGACGTGTTCACTCTAGGGGAAGGAGTCATGCCCGCGTCATTCAAAGTTCTGCACGACCCGAAGCGCGGCACCGACACCATGATAGCCGACTTTGAGGAGAGCACTCTTGTGCTCCCTCTCCTTTCCAGGAAAAGGACTTCAGCTGATTCCAAGGCAACCTTCCTTCCCTTTTCCTCTGTAATCCCCTGTCCTCCCCTTCGCCAACCCCCCAACCCCCGAGCACCAGGCGTGGGAGAAGCGGGTGGACGTGTTCACTCTAGGGGAAGGAGTCATGCCCGCGTCCTTCAAAGTTCTGCACGACCCGAAGCGCGGCACCGACACCATGATAGCTGACTTTGGGGAGAGCGCTATCGGGCGTGTGGCCCCCGTTGACAGTGGCTTCTGGTGGATCTTCCTTCTTCGCGCTTACGTCAAGGCCACAGGTGAGTGTGCAGTGCTGCTGTTTGCCCCGTGTAAGCACATGCTGATGCTCGTGCATGTGGGAGGTACCATGATAGCTGATTTTGGGGAGAGTGCTATCGGGCGTGTGGCCCCGGTCCACAGCAGCTTCTGGTGGATCTTCCTGCTGCGTGCGTATGTGAAAGCCATAGGTGGGTGGGTGCTGCTGTTTTTCCGGTGTGAGCACATGCTGATGTGGGTGCGTTTTGAGGCACAGACATTATGATGGCCAACTTTGGGGAGAGCGCTATCGGGCGTGTGGCCCCTCCCTGTGGACAGCAGCTTCTGGTGTCGGGCGCAGCGCGAAGCAAGAAGCGTTGGCTGACTCACCGGACTGCCAGAGGGGCATGAGGCTGATCCTGGATCTGTGTCTGGCGGATGGGTTTGACACCCCAGTTCACACATTCTCGGTTCCGTTCACTCCCTCCCTTGCTTGCAGGCGATCAAGCGTTGGCCGACTCACCGGACTGCCAGAGGGGCATGAGGCTGATTCTCGACCTGTGTCTGGCGGATGGGTTTGACACCTTCCCCACGCTGCTATGTGCTGATGGCTGCTGCATGATCGATCGACGCATGGTGAGAGACGAGTGGGGGTCTATGGGGGAGGGAGGAATGGGGATGGGAGGAAGGGGACATGTGTAGATGGGAGGAGAGGGGGGGAGAGGGGGGGGGGGAGGGACGATCCAGAATGATCTGATGAAAAAAATTACCATCTTTTTTTTTTCATCCTTCCCCTCTCCCCCCCCCTCCGTGTCCTTATCCTCGTTATAGGGCATTTACGGGTACCCGATAGAGATCCAATCACTGTTCTACATGGCACTGAGAGTGGCGCGCTCACTGCTTCGGGCGGACCTGCCGATAAACAAGGACCTGCTGGACCGCATTGACAAGCGCCTCATAGCGCTCACCTTCCACATGCGCACCTACTTTTGGTGGGTAAATGAGGGGGGCGGGAGGGCTTGTGAGGGGCTTTCTTGCTGGTTTGGGGGCTTACTGTTTGGCTGCTGTAAGGGGGACGCTGTTTTGCTGGTGCGTGGGGGTCCCGTTTGGTGGTCTACGGGGGCGCTGTGTTTCTGGTGTGGGGAGGGGGAGGGGGAGGGGGGCGCGGTCGCTGCTGAGGGCAGACCTGCCGCATTGACAAGCGCCTCACTGCCCTCACCTTCCACATGCGCACCTACTTCTGGTGCGTGTGTGTGTTGGGGAGGGTGGGGGTGAAGTACTTACTGTTTGGCTGCTGAGGGGGTATGCTATGCTGTCTGCTGGACCGTATCAACAAGAGGCTCATCCCATCACACCATCCACTTCCCTCCACTCTCCCCATCCCACCTCTCCTTCCCTCTTTCCTCCTCGTCCCACCACCACCCAGGCTGGATCACGAGCAGCTGAACAGCATATACCGGTACAAGACAGAGGAGTATTCACCCAACCTCCCGACCCTCTCTCTCCCTCTTTCGTTGCCGCCTTCCTTCTCTTCTCATCCCTCTCCTCCCCAGGCTGGATCACGAGCAGCTGAACAGCATATACCGGTACAAGACGGAGGAGTATTCACACACGGCGGTGAACAAGTTCAACGTCATCCCCGAATCCATCCCCGACTGGCTCTTTGACTTCATGCCGCTCAAGGGCGGCTACTTCATTGGGAACGTTTCCCCCGCTCGCATGGACTTCCGGTGAGTTCACTCGGAGGCATCCTGGTTTGCTTGCCAGGGGCACGCACGCACCTAGGTAACATTTCAGGTGGCTCCTGGTAGAGGTGTAACATACTGGCTCTTTGACTACATGCCGCTCAAGGGAGAAAACGGTACTTCATTGGAAACGTTTTTTCCCGCTCGCATGGACTTCCGGTGAGCTGGCTTGGAGGCGTCCTAGTTCGCTTGCCTGTGGCGCTCACCTAGGTAACACTCAGGTGGCTCCTGGTAGAGACGTAACACTCAAACGTAACCGACTGGCTCTTTGACTTCATGCCGCTCAAGGGAGGATGCTTCATTGGAAACGTCTTGCCCGCCCGCATGGACTTCCAGTGAGTGCTGTGCTTGGTGGGTCATTGCCGTCCTCTCCTGCGCGGCAACAGGCAACACAGCCGGTAAGTGTGTGGCTCTTTTCCGTTAAGTCGACGCAATGCCGTTCCCCTGCCAAACGAGCCCCAAGCCCCCCCACCAACCTCCCCCACCCTCTCCTTCCCCCATCTTAGGTGGTTCACCTTGGGCAACTGCGCTGCCGTCCCCTCCTACATGGAAACGGGCAACACAGGCTGCAAGAAATTCTTTCTTTCTTTCTTTCTTTCTTTCTTTCTTTCTTTCCTGTTGATTCGATCCACCCCTCCCAACTCCCCCCCCCCCCCTGTCAAACAAGCCCCAACCCCAACCCTGCTCTCAGCTGGTTCACCCTGGGCAACTGCGTTGCCATCCTCTCCTGCATGGCAAGCAAGAAGCGAGGTGGCTCCAATGTCTGTTTCCTCTTCTCACTGCTTTCTGCTGCTTCGCCCCATATCCCTACCTTTACCAAATCAACCTACTCCACCAGCTGGTTCACCCTGGGCAACTGCATTGCCATCCTCTCCTGCATGGCAACGGGCGAGCAGGCGGCAGCAATCATGGACCTTATAGAGGAGCGCTGGGACGAGCTTATAGGGGAGATGCCGCTCAAAGTGACCTACCCTGCGTTGGAGGGGCATGAGTGGAGGATCACGACGGGGTGTGATCCGAAGAACACCCGGTGGAGCTACCACAACGGAGGGTCGTGGCCGGGTGAGTCGTGTGACAATGTAATGAGGTTGAATTTATGTGTAACGAGGTGAAATTTGAGTAACAAGGTGAGCTTTGAGTGTATTGAAGTGGCTTATAGGGGAGATGTTGCTGGAGGTGACTTACTCTTTCTTGGAGGGGCATGAGTGGAGGATCACGACGGGGTGCGATCCGAAGAACACGGGTTCCTAATCCCACTCCCCACAAACCCTCGTATCCTCCCCCCCCCTCTCCCCCCCACAACCCCTCCCACCCCCCTCGCCAGTGCTGCTGTGGATGCTCATGGCTGCCAGCAGTGGGTCGTCCCAACATGGCGCGCCGGGCAATTGACGTGGCGGAGAAGAGACTTTCACGGGTCAACTGGCCGGAGTACTATGACGGGAAGCATGCCATTGTCACACCCCTCCAGTCCATCCCCTGGCATCAATGATTTCCGTGTTATCTCCGCTCCCGTGCTCCCCCCTCCCTGCCATGCCTTGTCCCCTGTGCCATCCCCCCACTCACCCCACTCCCCCCCGCCAGTGCTGCTGTGGATGCTCACGGCTGCGAGCATCAAAGTGGGCCGCCCACACGTTGCGCGCCGGGCAATAGACGTGGCGGAAAAGAGACTCTCACGGGACAACTGGCCTGAGTACTACGATGGGAAGCTCGGGCGGTATGTGGGGAAGCAGGCGCGCAAGCAGCAGACGTGGAGCGTGGCGGGGTACCTAGTGGCGAAAATGATGCTGGAGGATCCGAGTCATTTGGGGATGGTGGCGTTGGAGGAGGAGAAGATGCTGCAGCAGCCGGTGATCACTCGGTCACACTCTTGGAAGCTCTGATTTGACGGGGAGGAGGACGAAGGGAGAGGGGGTTGTGGGTTTGGGGTAGGGGAAAGGGTGCTGGTCCGAGATGTGGTGAGGCTTATGTGTATGGGCAAGCTGGAGGGGAACGGGGGTGAATGGCGGAGGATGTGGGGTGGCGAAAATGATGCTGGAAGATCTGAGCCATCTGGGGATGGTGGCGTTGGAAGAGGAGAAGATGCTGCAGCAGCCGGTGATCACTCGGTCGCACTCTTGGAAGCTCTGATTTAACGGGGAGGAGGACGAAGGGAGAGGGGGTTTTGGGTTTGGGATAGGGGAAAGGGTGCTGGTCTGAGATGTGGTGAGGCTTATGTGTTTGGGCAAGTTGGAGGTGAACAGGGATGAATGGCGGAGGATCTGGGGTGGCGAAAATGATGCTGGAGGATCCGAGCCATATGGGGATGGTGGCGTTGGAAGAGGAGAAGATGCTGCAGCAGCCGGTTACCACTCGGTCGCACTCTTGGAAGCTCTGATTGGAGGAGATCGGTCAAGGAAAAACTGCGGTGGAAGCTCCGTAAAGGAGAGTATCAAGGAAAGGATTGCCAGGTTACATCCTTGGAATCCCTGGTTGGTGGGGAACAAGGGGGAAACGACGTGCAAACACACCGTAGTTGGTTGGCACAGGAAGAGTTTACTACGGTGCCAGTTTGCTTGAGAAGTTTTAAAGTGAGAAGAATCTTGTGGACTGTTGGACAGTAAAATAGTTCCATTGCTTGTGTAATTACTGGATAGAAATGCCTGCACTCATCGTTCTCTTCATCTAGCTTCATGTTGGGAAGCGTGAATTCACTCCACCTATATTTCATTACGGAGAAGTCCTGTCCTGGCACATAGCGAAAGCTGTAACTGACGAGGAAACGAATTTTGCCGGACCTGATCAGCCAAACCACGCGCTTGGTACTCGTTGCGGACACGGCGAAGTTGGAGGCAACCAAGTAATTTCGTCAAAAGCCTGTCGCGACTCGAAATCTTTGGGGAACGCAATCCCTGGTGGTGGTCGTAACCAGAGTTCCGTGGACAAGGTTGGAAAACAATTTTCGGTCAAAGGGGAGTGGAAGCATTTTGTGTCCCCGTCAAGCTGTCAGAGACGAAATTTAGATATAATTTCAGCATTTCACATGATTAGTTCTCAAGATAGCACAGGATGTAAACCAGACGAACGAGGTTTGTACTAAGGTAATTTCAAAATTAAATCCATCAACGGTTTTTGCAGACCCTGCAAAGCGCAGGCATCTCGAGCCGCGATGCTGACACGCAGAAACAGAAGGCCCGTGGTTGAACGCACGCATACACCAGCCGACGATCGCCATCAAATCAGAGGCCTCGACAATACCGATCACTCTGGCGAGCCCATTGCATGTGCGATCAGCAGGAGGTAACCACCTCGATCTCCCCCCTCGGCTGAAGCTGAACTTGACTGAGGTGCCAGTCGCTAAGTCGTTCAAGGCGTCGCATAGGCGACACCAGAAGTCGCTCGGCTCAGCTTGTCTTTGCTGACCAATTCCTCCACCTCCCCTTCCGCCTGCCCAATTTCGCGCGCCTGCGCCCTTCGCTCCGCTGCGTTGTTCGGGTAGGAGTCCGCTAGGTCACCTCTACTCGCACACCCCGCACCGCGCGTACTGCGGTTGGTCAAAGTGGGGTTTGGCTGGAGACGACTCGGGGGACTCGGGGGGAGCGCGGAGGGACTTTTGGGGGGGCTTGGGCAGGGGCAACTGCTTCGCTTCGAAATCTGCGTTGGCCCGATTGGTGTTGCCTCGATTTTGATGGTACAGGAGGGCAACACATATTCAACAATACGCAGCCCACGGTCTGGTTTGGCGCAATGCGTTTCAAAGCCAATATGCAGCACAAACCATGAAGATATGATGACGCGGTTTAAATAGACAAAATATCGTCAATCGCGATTGATATGCTAACTGGTTACCCTGTCTACTACATTGTAATTATGTTACAGTTCGCTTTTTGGCCCAATTTTTTGGAGTGTGTGAAGGCGACCGATCACAAATCGCGGGAGATCTATCAAATTTCAGTGGCGATCGTTACAGCGTCGCGATCTCCACATTTCGCCAATCGATCTGCCCAATCGATTGCGGGGATCAATATATGCAGACGATCCTGCGATATTTTCAATTCTACCGCGTCCTAAATGGAAGTGAACCATCAGCGGACCAGTCAGCGCGACACGCGCAAATGCTCCCCGCTCGGCTGGTCGCAAATGTTCGCAGACTCTTGGGAATTGGTCGCTCGCTGCTTATCATGCTCTTACTGGTCTGCGACTGTCAGGCCCTCTTCCCTGCCGGTGATTCTGTTGCTGGTTTTCCAAGTGCTCATCAGTCATGGGTTTGTGAGCCGTGACGGACGACATTCTCAAGGCTTGACTGAATCCCAACTTCTGGCTTTCGACTCCAGCTTCTGTCTTCCTCCAAGACGGACCCGCGTTACCCTTGTTGCCCACTAGAGCCACGGTACACAACAGCGACAGATTCCATAGCTGCGACGATCAACGATCCGTTTATTGATCTATGTGAGCTTGGTAGACACGTTTCTTCAGTTTATGACCAGGTAGCAGTTTGCTTCTAACCTGCTGCCCTGCTTTCTTGAACGCCGCTAAGTTGAACCCATCTTTCCCATTTTGCGAGATCGGGCAAATCAGCTCATTGTTCGCCGTAGAAACTCCTATTTCCTTCCGTTCTCCAGAGCGGACGAGTGAATTCGAAGGCGCTTCAGGTGCTGACACATCGGAGCCGCGTCTTCGATACGCGATTCGCTTCAAGTCGGCGACAGCTGGGCTTGTTCCGGCGTGTCTTCGCTCACCGTTTTCAAACGAAGGCTCACCGTCTCTCCCCTCTTCCGTCTCCATCTCGCGCTTTCGCCAGCGCTATTTCTTTCCCCCTCTCTCTCCCACACGCTCCCTTGCTTCTCCCATTTTACTCACCCGATTCTCTTGGGCCCATCACCCTTGTTCTCTCACGCTTGCTGATACCTTCACTTGCGTTCCGTCTGAGCCTGCAAGTCGCCACCCGCCATCCTTGCACCGCCTCGAGAACACACGCTCACCTGTGTTGTGAGCGCGCGACGCACAAGGGACCGGACCCGACTTTCTCACTCTCGCAAACGCCTTTTGAGTCTTGTCAGAACTCAACTAAACCCGACTCTCGCTCGCTCGCGGACGCCTTCGTCTGTGTTCCGTCAAAACCCTCCGCCTGCCGACGGATTCAGTCATGCAAGTCGACCATCCTCAACCACGTGCCTGGCAGCGTCATCTTGCCGGGCTCGGCGCCGCATCTGCCGCTCTCGGCAGCACATCCCCCACGTCTCCAAAACCCGCGGACCAGGTCAGCACCTCGCGGTCGATCTTCAACCTCATCAAGAAGACACGTGGCGCGCAGCCGTCCACGGGAGTCTCGGCTACGGGCGGCTCTGCTGGTCAATCAGGAAGCGTGGGACACGTAGGAAACGCAGCTCCTTCAGTGGGGCAGTATGGCGACTTGACGGGGCGTAACGGCGGCTCAGCGGTTACTCACGACTTGGGCCCGTCCACGGCAGCGCGCCAGCAAGCCACGTCGCAGCACGGCAGCGGCGGCGGTGGCGCCCCATCACCTCACCAGCCGCCGCCGCAAAGTTTGAAACAGCAAGCGCAGCACGAGGCGCCACCGCCGCGTCATCACGCTGCTGACGTGTCAATCGATCTGGCCGCTTTACGCGACCGCGCGGTCCGAAGCACGGCATCTGTAGTGGATTTCCGTCAGCAGCACATGGTGCGGTTCTTACGAGACGCCAATCTGCTCGCGCTGAAAGGGCGCCGCGCGTGCGCAATGGGGGGCGTGTGGGGGGCGCACGAGGACGTTCCGGTGGTGTGGGAAGGGGAGGCGGAGGCGGAAAGCTCTCGCGGATCGGCAAGCGCGGGGATGGGGAGCGGCGGAGGAAGGGGAGGGGGAGAGGCGGAGAGGCAAAGCCCGCGTTCGCACGGGTCCGGGGAGGGTTTTGCGCGGATGGGGGGGATGGCGCAGGGAGCGCGCGCGGGTGGGGGAGTCGGCGGAAAATTGCATTCACGGTGTGACGAGAACGCGTCGGCGCGGGAGAGAAGGCGGGAGGAGGATGTTCTAGGAGAGATTATCGCTGCTGCAGGAGCCGCCGATTGTGATTATAACAGCGCGGTGCCAGCAGCAGGGGTGACTGTAACGGGACTGGACGCGGCAGCAACGACAGCCGCCTCCGCCGCCACCACCGCTGCCACGAACGCCGAACGCGGAAAATTGGGGCGGCCCGGTATAGGTTCATATAAAGCCGTCGAGGGCGCGTTCGATGATGATCTGGTCCCTGCTGGGAGTAGGGTGTCACGGGCTGCGGCGAAACCAGGGGAGCAGGAGCTAAGGGGAGAGTCAGGGAGGCAGGAGAAGGGCGTAGAAAGGCAGAACAGCGGGAAGAAGCGGGGGTTGAGTCCGCTACGTCTGCGTCTCTCGTTGCAGTCACCTCGGCAGGGGAAGGAGGAGCAGCAGCAGAAACAGCAGCCGCAGAATTACCACCACTATAGTAACGCAGACCAGAGCCTGGACCGGCAGAGCAGCAGTTTGAATCAGGATAGTCACACCTCGTTTAGTCATACCACGGCCCCCCATACGCATCATCACCATCACGGTTTGTTTCATGGGCTGTTTAGAAGAAACTCTAAACCAACCTCTCAGCAGTCACACTCGCAGTTGTCACACTCGCAACAGTCACATTCCCACGGTCCCCTATCCCATCCGCAGCGCTCTTATACTTCCCCTGTTACCTCCTCTGATACGTCTGCTGCTGCAGCGGCAGCGGCAGCTGCTATGGCAGCGGCAGCAGCGGCAGAAGTAGAAGCAGCAGCAGTATCGCCAGGAAACGCGGACTCACACTCAAGTGGAGTGCACGAACATATTACTATGACTGTTGCTGCTGCAGGGGATGCTGCTGCTGCTGCTGCTTGTAACGAGGGGCAGGGTCACACACGCAGTTACAGTCACACTCCCACACTCACCCACTTTCATACGCACACTCACACACACACCCTCGGGCCTCTGCATAACAACACCCATACCCGCACCCACGCTCCCTCCCACACTCCGTCACACACTCTCTTCCATGCTCCCTCCCACACTCCCTCTCACGCACAGTGCAAGCAGCAAGTACTACAGATCCCTGTCCCTTCCTTAGAAGAAATCTTACACGTCCCTGGGAGCATAGCTTCTGACCATGGGGGAAGGGGGAGGGGCGCGGAGATGGGCGGAAGGGGGGTGGGGGAAGACGATCCACTCCGCCTATCCAATCCCCCTTCCCCTAGCGCCACTGCCACAGCCGCGGGAACGGAGGTCCCCCTTTCCCTCTTCGCTGCTGTGCCTACCGCCCCTGACGGAACGGGAGGGGGAGGCGGGGGGCGCGGAGGGGGGGAATCTCCGCCCATGGCGGAAGGAGGTGGAGGGAGGGGAGAATGGTGGGGGAGAGACGAGGTGTATAATCACCAAAGGCATGGCGTGCAAGGAAAGAGAGGAGGCGGAGCAGCAACAGGAGCAGCAGGGGCAGCAGGGGCAGCAGGGGTAGCAAGGGCAGCAGGGACAGCAGGGGAGATGGGCTCTAGTCATGCCACCAGAAAGGTGCACAGTACTTCCAGGGTTTTCCCCAGGCAGGCATCACCTGGGGGAGGCGGATTTGGGGGGAGCTGGCGCAGGGCTGGCAGTCCCTGGCGGGGAAGAGGAGGGGGGGAGGGCGGAGAGGAAGGGGGGAAAGGATGGGGAGGCGGAGGCGGAGGCGGAAGCGGAGGGGGAGGGGGCGGCGGAGGGGGAGGGGGGAGGATGGTGGGGATAGGATTTGTGGCCGCTGCAGTGCCTAGGTGGGTGACGCCCCCTAGACGGTTCTGGAAGAGCGGAGGGGGAGGATGGGGTGGAGGAGGGGCAGCATCGGCTGCAGCCGCTGGGAATATTGCTGAGAACGAGGTATGTATGTGACAGAATCACACGTAATGCTAAGGTTATCATAATCCAAGGTTCTTATGAGTTGCGCAGGTGAAAATATGATCGTATGGAGGGAATTGGAGAGGTTTTTGAGAGAATGACAGTAAACGTGAAAGCTAGGAACTTCCAAGCGGAGTGACTGCTTGTGCATGCTAAACTGTTAAGTCCTAAGGCCCTCAAAGCTCGAAACTGAGACGTCTCAAACTGGACTGAAGGTAATGCTTTAGTCGAGCTGAAAAATATCTCAAACTGGACCGAAGGTAATGCTTTAGTCGACCTGAAAAATATCTCAAACTGGACCGAAGCTACGGTACGGCAAGTGGCCCTTCGTGTTTTGCAACGTCAAAGCATGCATATCGAAGGCTGGATGTCGAAGCGCCTCGTACGCTTGAAGTTAGAGGGAGGAGAGCGGAGGCAGCAGGAGGGTAGTAGTGGCACCTCTGATTTTCTTCTGCTTCCTCATTCCCCCCTGTTTCCTCTTTGCCCTCATCCCGTGCAGCTGTCGCAACGCAGTCGGCACGGCAGTGCGGCTCCTGCCAGAAATAGAGCTGCTGCGATGAGGTGATGTGCCGTGGCAGGTGGTGATGTGGCTGGAGGTGATGTGGCAGCAGATGACATGGCAGGGGATGATATCCTAATGATGTAAGCGCAAGGTAGTGCCGGTATGATGTCACTGGCATGGGAGCACAGATTAGTTTAGGAGATAGCAAAATCAGAAAAGTCATGATGTCATTTTGTGGCATGAGATGATGGCATGAAAAAAGGCCGGGGGTGACATGCCATGTTATGGTCTAGTTTGTAGGGAGGAGGGAGGCTCTTTACTTCGCTGCTAGTTGATCTCTGTCAATAAAGCCAATCCACAGTAGCTGCTCCACAATTCATTAAGGAGTTGTTTTCTGCAGTTGTGTGCCGTACAGCAATTATATCTTGTCCTGGGAGCGAGGATTTGATTAGCTAGTATACCTTTGCTTTTGTGCCTAGCTGTGGGCTTGGAAGGAAAATTGCAGAACTACCGTAGTACCCCGGATAGAAGCGCATCTGCACTTATATTAAAACAGTGTTTTTTAGGGGGGTGTGCTTATAAATGAGTCAAAATTATTAGCGCATGCGCTTATACAACAACAAGCACAGAAATATTTTATAAACACACCAAACTGTGCATTAGGGCGTATTCCTACGACCTCCTATCAAGAATCCTCCTATCAAGAATGTAGTTCTCGCCTGTAAATTTGCAAGATCGCGCAACCTCCTATCAACAAAACTTGACGGTTTCCCCACATGTGCGACCCAAAACAAATGCTGATGTGGCACGCTGCGACCCAGGTTGATCAGGCGCTCCGGTTCAAATAAAAAAAGCACCACGTAAGCACGTAGTGTGCCAAGGGGACAAGTCAACAAACATCTCGCGAACACATGCCCATGTACGCCACAACCTCCCATCTATTCGTAGAAATAGTACAAACGCTCGCAGCTTACGGCAATCCTGCTAATAGTGCCTACCACAACGACTATGACGGACGTTCCTTTCCTGCCTAGGTTGTTAATAGTATGGCACACCTTTTATTACGACACATTCCAAAATAGTGCCATCCAGTCTTGCATTGATTTCCTCGAGCAGATAAGCAATGCGGAAGAAGATACCGTCGTAGAGACGAGGAGTGAATTACGTGCTCGAAACCGAAGCTTACGGCGGCGCCGCTTAGGCGTGTGGGAGGACGAAATGGCGACGATGCCCGAGGAGGTGTTCATCGACTTGTTCCGCATTAATCGCGCTATTCTGGAATACGTATGTCAAGGAATGGCTCACGTGCTCAACCCCGTCATCCAGCGCCATCGCATTCCAATTACAGTGGCCGTGCTCATACCAATCAAGTATTTCGCAAGCGCGATGGCGTATGTGGACCTGGCTTTCTGGTTCGGTGTGCCAAAAACCCTGTGCCATCACCTCGTAGACCTCTTCCTCTTAAACTTTCCCACCGTTTTCAAAGCGGCCTGGGTACGTTTCCCGACACAGGATGAAATGCGTGACATGGCTGAAGAGTTCCGGAATATTAAAGGGGTGCCAATGGTTGTAGGTGCTATTGACGGCACACATGTCCAGATTCGGGGGATGGAGGGGCATCGGGCGGAATATTACACGCGAAAATCACAATATGCCGTGCAACTACAAGTGACATGCGACGCTAAAGGAACCATCTGGGATTACCTGATAGGCTATCCAGGCACCGCCCATGACCAGCGGGTGTTCGTCCTGTCTAGCCTCTATGAGCGACTACGAAGAGGTGACCTCGCACCGAACCAGCTGGTAGGAGACGCCGCCTACCCGCTCTGCAGCTACTGCTTGACGCCATTGCATGCTCCAACTGGCCGCCTCATGCTCGAGTGGGAGCAGACCTTCAATTACTGCCAGTCCGCGACTCGCATGCCCGTGGAGCGAACCATTGGTGCGTTGAAAGGACGGTACCGCCTATTTGCCGGCCGTCACGAGTGCGCGTTATGGCGGGTCCTTGCCGGCGCCAGCTGTGTTGTCATACTACACAACATGGGCATCAAGATGGCAACTTCCAGGATGAGAACAATCAATCACACGTGGGCTGCGCGGCTGATCAACCAAGACCCATGGTGGACGAGAGGAGAACTTGCACGGTATAATTGGTGCGCCGATCTTGCCGTCACTAGACACGATCTCAAGGAGAGGAGGAAGAGGCTCGAGGAGGCGCTGCATGTGGAATACCTTAAGCGACGTCGGACCGGCGATGCCACACCTCCACGTTGTCGGTGACTTCATCAGCGGCGTCGGTATTGTAGCCAGTCGGCCCTGATTCATCCGCTGGGTTGCTTCCAAAGTTGAGGGGACGGCTTGTTGTTGATTGTTGGGAGGCCATCCACTCGCGTATGACTCCGGTGATTTGTGTTACGCCTTCCTGGGAGCACTTTGTGAATGTGTCGGCCAACAGTTGAGCAGCTGCCATGGTCGCCGTCTCATTAATACGGCGTCGTGCATGGGGCGGGGTGTTACGAACTAGGGATAAGAGCGGGGAGGGTTACGGGGTAGAAATTAATAGCAGCACAAGCAGTCATTCTTTTGTGGTGTAAGCGACATTACATAACATTCCGTCAACTTTTTCACGCTCGGATTTTCAACTTGCTATAAATTGGCCTAGCATTCAACACACATACCAGGTGTTGTTGTGGCAGCAGTAGTCGGCGGCTTTGGAACCTTGATCTCAGGGTCCACTGTCACGTTAACTGCACCGCCACCATCCAGAGCGTGAGGCTCGGCAGCAGCAGTGTCTTCGTAAAACAGCACCACCCACTGCCACAACGACGGCTTTATCACCGTTCCGCCTCCAGATGCCGAATCCCCGATCTCGATATGCTTCCATAGCGCTTTAAGTCGCTTCCACTGATTGACGCAGGCGGTGGCATTCCTGCACCAATCGGGATGCTGCTTCTTAATGTGTTCGATGAGGCGCAACCAATACTGCGACCCCTGTTTTCCCGTCATTTGGTTGAGCTCCTCCTTGGTGAACCATCGCGCGGCGCACAATATGGTGGACTCTTTGGCCGTCCATTCCGATTTCGGGCCTGTGCCCAAACAGTCGGCATTATTCGCGCCAGCAGGGTGACTGCCCTTTCCCTTCCCGCGAGCCTCGACGCGCCTGCTGGAGCCTCGTTTCTCTGCTGCCGCGGCCGGCGCCACGGGGCGATCATCAGGCGGGCCACTATATTCCGCGTCGCCACACCACGCCTCGTCCGGTTCTTCGAACTCAAAATCCTCGTCGTCGTCGCCATCCGCAGTGTCCTTGTCCGTGTCGTCCTCGTCAGTGTCATAGTCGACTTGCAGACCGATATTACTGGTCCCGGGCGTGGCGCGAGGTGTGATGGGTGTCTTTGCGGGGGGCTGGCCTACATTGCGCAATGGCTTTGCTGTGGGTCTACCATTCGCGAGTTCGGCGTTCATCCACGCCACATATGCAAGATCCTCTGGCCGCCATAATTGTTCGTCTGCCTGGCCGAATACTTTACGCTTTCGGGCCATGTTGTTGGATGTACGGTGCTTTGCGTGCCAAGGAATGGGAGCTACCAATGTATAGAGAGCATGATGGCGAGTTGGGTGCTCTGTGTCATGTGTGTTTGGATGAGAGGCCCCGTGAAGTGCTTGACGTGCTGGGGGTGGTATACGTGTCGCGTGGCGCCAGGTGTGAAAATTCCTTTCAAAGTTTGCATTCCGTGCACGTTCGCGCGCACTGCACGACCGCCACATCGTCTAGCATGGCACGAATTGTTGACTGCCGCATACCCTGGCCTGACGTCTGTTCGTTAGAGGGAACCGTGTTCCGGGAAGTCATCACGTTCACGCGACACCCTGCGACCATTTCTATTGGTTCGCTCAATCATTCCAAAACTTGATAACTGGCGTTTTATAACGTACACGATGTCATACTACATTCTTGATAGGAGGATTCCTGAGAGGAGGTCGTAGGAATACGCCCTTAGAGTCTTGCAATTTCATTCAAATTGAAATGTGTGGAGCGTTTTGAATCAGAATCGCGCGAGGGCGATTCTCTGCCGGCGCACAAGGGCAAGGACACATCACTTTCGCATAGGAATGTGTCATGCTCGCCCCAGCAGAGTGTACGAACCAATAGCTTGCAGTCGTGTCAGCAGATCTGCACTATGGATGCCCGATTGATCCTGGAGAGGGTTACAGGCGCGTTCGCCTGGGGGGTTATGGGCGCACTGACCTGCTATTGAGACAAGCCCTTTTATCCCAATGGTCTAGTGGTTGGGATTTTGACATGGTATCAGAGCGGTTTCGGGTTCGATTCCCGGTGTATGCACATGTAGGCCGTTGCCGTTGTGCTTAGTCCTGGGCCTCCCAGTGTGGGGGGGTGTCAGTAGCTCTGCACTGTGTATGCCCGATTGATCCTGGAGAGGGATACAGACGCGTTCGCCTGGGGGGTTATGGACGCACTGACCCGCTACTGAAACAAGCCCTTTTATCCCAATGGTCTAGTGGTTGGGATTCTGACAAGTCGCTCGTTCGCATCGCACAGGCTTGCCCCAGTGTACGACCAATAACCTCCTGCAGTCGCTCGCTCGCAGCGCACAGACAACAGGTGTTCCCGAGCCTCCTTGTCAGGTCAACTTCGCGCTGTTGCGCTTTTCCTGAGCGAGCCCGCCCTCGAGGGAGTCAAACAGAGTAGAAGTGGATGTGGGCTCGCTTCAAAACGGGAAGTCGTTACTGTATTAATCCATTTTTTAAATATGTTTATACATGCGCTTATAATAAATCAGGGTTCTATAAGCGGTGCGCTTATAATGGAGGATCGGCCATAAGCGCATTGCTCCAGATACAAGCGCATGCGCTTAACATAGGCCTGCGCTTCTATCCGGGGCCATACGGTATGGGATTGTTCCTTGTCTGTGTATTCAATCGCGGTAGCCTAAACAATTGCAATGAAAGAAAAACAAGAGACTGTATTCCTATAGTACCGTATGTATATTTCAAGGTGCTATTCAGGCCCTCGGTTTCAGAGCATGCTGATTGATCAGTGTGCAGTGTCCAATGTGGTGTCCAAATCAGCCTTGGGGGTTTAACTTATGCTGATTTATTCAGTGTGAATTTCCAAGGCAAACTGAACCATCAGTGTTAAAGTTTTTACGGTACACTTCGAACGGTGTTTCTGCCGTAATGTTTGGGTTATGTCATTTAATCGCGAAGGTCTCGGGCTCGATTCCCGTAGGCGGGAGCTACCTGAGTGGGCCACGTGTTCTTTTTGCGGGAATCCTGGTTTGAACACCCCCTGTACACCCATACCCTATCATGTCCGAATCAGTGTGACTCGGTACACTATACTGATTTGTCAGTGTTACTTGTACAATAACACACAAAATGGTCAGTGTGACAAAATAGGTTATACTGAAATTTCAGTGCAAAATTGAAGCATATGCTGAATTTTCAGGGAAAACGAAAATCTGAGCTACAAAATTAGCGCAATCAGCGTGTTTTACGCTGATATCTGAGGACCTGGTGCTATTGGTACAACAAATTGAGAAAACTTGATTTCTTATTCTTATCAATTGGCATCGTTCTCATTACAAATGGCTTATAACAACATTTGCATCAACGTAGAACACAAGCTAGTGCAATCGAATAACACTAGCTAAGATGTACCCTATCCAAGTGGCATTAGCAAGGCGGTTTACTCCGGGGTGGGTGGTGGGAATGTTGAGTGAGCCGTTCGAAAATCGAGAAACGTGGGTGGAGGGAAATGAACTCCAACCCACGGTTTTTGTAGTTGGAGAAGGGCGTTAAGCGCGCTTCGACGATGCCAATTGTACAGTACAAGCAGCTTCGCTTTGACAATACACAATTTAAAAAAGCACAATTTGTGTTAAAAAATTATGATATTGAGAAGACTGAAACGAGAATGACTGCACTAAGGAATAAAAGTGGTACAAATATGCAACCCTAGAAATGTGTACCCAAGATGCTAAGAGGGTATGCAAGGTCAGGTCGTGTGCAGGTCATTAGGTACATGAGGCAGCCAAGAAGCTCTGGGTACGGGCCACTCGACTCTACGGACTCATCCGAAGGCAGAGCTGAGAGCGAGTGGCGAGTAGGCAGAGGAGTGGCCTGAGGCGAGGAGTACGTGAAGCCGAAGCGCTGAAGGACCTGCTGCACCATGTGTGACTGAGTCAGGGTAATGGTGCGGCGTGCTCTGTCCCGGGTGATCTGCATGTCAGATATGTATGACAAAGCTGTTGTAGGCTATAGTGGGGTAGCACATATGGGGAACAACTTTCTAGGGTTTGTATTTGTACCCAACTTTCACTTAGTCATTTCCATTCTCGTTCAGTTCTTCTCATGGTATCGAGCAGGTTCCCCTGTGGGAATTGCGCCTAGGGCCCACCACTCGACTCCTTTTTTTTTTTTTTCCTGCCCGAAGCGCACTCATCCCGAGTCGCGCCTCGGGCCAACCTCTCACCGAGCCGCCCTAGCGGCCGGCCTCTCGATCGCGGCCCTGCCGCCCCTGCCCTCGCGGCCCCGCCGCTCCTGAACTCGCGTCCCCGCCGCCCATTGCTCGCGGCCCCGCCGCCCTTGCTGTCGCGGCCCCGCCACTCGCGGCCCTCGCCGCCCCTGCTCTAGCGGCTCCGCCGCCCACTGCTCGCGGCCCTCCCCGCCTCTACACTCGTGGCCCTCGCCGCCCCTGCTCTCGCGGCCCCGCCGCCCCGACTGTCGCGGCCCCGCCGCTCGCGGCCCTCGCTGCCTCTGCTCTCGCGGCCCCGCCGCCCACTGCTCGCGGCCCCACCGCCCCTGCTGTCGCGGCCCCGCCACTCGCGGCCCTCGCCGCCTCTTCTCTCGCGACCCCGCCGCCCACTGCTCGCGGTCCCGCCGTCTCTGCTGTCGCGGCCCCGCCGCTCGCGGCCCTCACCGCCTCTACTCCCGTGGCCCCGCCGCCCGCTGCTCGCGGCCCCGCCGCCCCTGCTGTCGCGGCCCCGCCGCCCCTTCTTACGCGACACCGCCGCCCCTACACGCGGCCCCGTCGCTCCTGCTTTCGCGGCTCTCGCCGCCCCTGCTCTCGCGGCCCCGCCGCTCCTGATCTTCCGGCCCCGCCGCCCCTTCTCTCGCGGCCCCGCCGCTCCTGATCTCGCGGTCCCGCCGCCCCTACTCTCACGGCCCCGCCGCCCGCGCAGCTGACCGTCACGCCGCCCGGTACCGGAGCAGCCGAGCCGCCCAGCAGCAGTCGCCGAGCCGCCGGACCGCCGAGCAGCAGTGCCCCCGAGCCGCCCTGCACCCGAGCAGCCCGGCAGCCGAGCCGCCCCGCCCGAGCCGCCCTGCACCCGAGCCGCCCGACAGCCGAGCCGCACTGCACCCGAGCCGCCCTGCCGCCGAGCAGCCCAGGAGCCGAGCCGCCCAGCAGCCGAGTCGCTGAGTCGCCGAGCCGCCCTTCTACCGAGCCGCCTGACCTGCCCTTCCCGGTGAGCACCGTACCGCTGTCACTGCGTGCCCTTCCCCTACTGCTTGCACTGCTTCACTGTCGTCGTCTTGGCTACCCTTAGTGTCCTAGCTTTTGACGCTGAGGGTCGAGCCATTGACTTTGAGGTCTGGGTCGACGACCTGCAGCTGTTCTTACAGTGCGATAGGGCGGACGGTCTCTCTCTCTTTGATCTCACTTCTGGCGCCTCTCCTTCCCCTGCTGCTGATGCTGACCCCACTGTTCGCTCTCAGTGGGCCACCCGCGATGCTGCTGCACGTCTTGCTGTGCGTCGCCACCTCCCTACCACTGAGCGCGCGCACTTTAGTCAGTACAAGAGTGCTCAGACCTTGTACGACGCTGTAGTTGCGCGCTACTCTTCCCCTACCACTGTTGCACTGAGCCATCTCATGCTACCGTACCTCTTTCCTGACCTCACTGCCTTTCTCACTGTCGCTGACCTCGTTACGCACCTCTGCACTAGTGACACTCGCTACCGCGCCGCCCTTCCTGCTGAGTTCTACGCCAAGAACCCCCCCCCCATGTACATCACTCTCTACTACGTAGTCGCACGCCTCCCTGACTCCCTTCGCGTAGTCAGGGACCACTTTCTCTCAGTCTCTCCCACCACCCTCACTGTCGACCTCCTCGAGAAGGCCCTCCTAGCGGCGGAAAAGAGCATCGTCGCTGTAGGAGCCTCTCGTGGTGACCCTTGCACCCCCATCTTTGAGGGGTGCTCTCCTTCCCCCCTGCTGCTCTCTGTTGCCTCTGCTGCTGTTGCCGACCTGCTTGGTCTTGAGTCGGTCGGCGCGACGTCTGCCCCTAGCGGGAGACGCCGCTCTGGTAAGGGCAAGGGGGGCAAGGGCGCGGGTGGAGCTGGAGGGGGCGGTGGAGGTGGCGGTGGAGGCGGCGGAGGGAGTGGGGGTGGCGGTGGGAGTAGTGGCGGAGGCGGTGGTGGTGGTGGCAGCGGCGGAGGCGGCGGCGGTGGTGGCGGCAGCAGTGGGGGTGGAGGCGGCGGTGGAGGCGGAGGAGGAGGCGGTGGTGGCGGTGGGGGTGGAGCTGGTCGGGGTGGTGCCCCGCAGTGGAGCGGCTCTGGTAGTGGTCAGCGCCAGCAGCAGCAGCAGCAGCAGCAGCGTTCGCGGGACATCCCTCCGCCTCAGCAGCTCCGTGAGTGGTACACGCAGCGTCAGAGGGGTGGGGGTACTGGTCCGTGCGCCTACGTCCTTCGTTCCGGCGACCGCGCGGGTGAGTAGTGTGAGGGTGCCCACCCCACCCAGCGCTGCTTTGGCCGCTTGACGGACGCTTGGCGTCAGCAGTTCCCCGAGGCTAGTGAGATTCCCCGCTGGGGAGAGCTGTCTAGGGCTGGTGTAGCTATCTTTGATCTTGACTTTGATGCTATTCTTGGTGCTATGTATGCTGTGACTATTAGTGAGGAGGGTGACTGTTACCGGTGTTTTCCGCCTGACCCGGGCATTGGTACTGCTGCGCTAGGTGCTTGTGAGACTGCTGCTCTAGGTGCTAGTGCGTCTGCACTCTCAGATACTGGTGAGGCTGCGCTTTCAGGTACTGCGTCGGCTTCGTCCTCCCTCTCTTTCACGCTTGACTCAGGAGCTTCCCGCTCCTTCTTTTGAGACCGCACCACACTCACGCCGCTTGGTCGGCCGGTTGCAGTCTCCCTGGCTGACCCCTCTGGGGGTCCTGTCCTCTCTCACTTTTCCACTGTCCTCCCATGTCCGGCTGCCCCCTCGGGCACCCTGTCTGGTCTGTACCTTCCCTCATTCTCGACGAACTTGGTGAGTGGTGTGGACCTGCAGGATGCGGGGGTTCACCAGTTCACTCCTGCGAGTCAGCGGGTGACCCACTGCACGGACGCACGCACAGGCCGGCACCTGGCCACGTTCTTGCGTCGGCCGGGGTCGAGCCTCTACACTCTGACCACTGAGTCTCCTCCTGTCCCTGCGTCTGGTCAGGTAGCTGCGTCAGGTCAGGTGTTTGCTGCTGCGTCCCGGTCTGGCCCTGAGTCTGCCCCCCTGTTCGTGTCGCCTCCTGTCTCACGAGACTCTCCTGTGGCACCACCGTCTTGGCCACCCCTACTTGCCCCGTCTTCGGGGCATGGCTTCCCGTGTCCTTGTCTGAGGTCTTCCCCGCTCTCTCCCTCCCCTTCCTTCGGGACCAGGACCTTCCTCTGTCCCCTGTGTCGAGGGGCGCCTCAGGGCTGCTCCTCACTCCTCCCAGTTTCCCCCGACAGAGGCTCCTCTGCAGACACTTCACATGGACGTGTGGGGCCCGGCCCGCGTTCGTGGGCAGGGTCATGAGCACTACTTCTTGTTGGTGGTTGACGACTACTCGCATTACACCATAGTCTTCCCCTTGCGCAGCAAGGGTGATGTCACTGAGGTGCCGATCGACTGGATCCGCGAGGCTCGTCTCCAGCTCAGGCGAAGCTTTGGCTCGGACTTTCCTGTTCAGCGTCTGCACTCTGATCGAGGTGGGGAGTTCTCCTCTCGCCTTCTACGAGACTACTCTCGTGCACGGGGGATCCGCCAGACCTTTACGCTTTTGGACTCTCCACAGCAAAATGGGATTGCTGAGCGCCGCATTGGCATGGTCATGGATGTCGCTCGTACGTCCATGATGCATGCGGCTGCCCCCCATTTTCTGTGGCCGTTTGCGGTTCGGTACGCGGCGCATCAGCTCAACCTTCACCCCAGGGTCTCTCGGCCCGCGATGTCCCCAGTCTTGCTGTGGACGGGGAAGGTCGGCGATGCGTCTGCGTTCCGTGTCTGGGGATCTCGGGCGTTTGTCCGCGACTTGTCTGCGGACAAGCTGTCCCCCCGTGCTTCTCCCTGTGTCTTCCTTGGCTTCCCCCCTGACGCTCCAGGGTGGCAGTTCTACCACCCCTCCTCTCGTCGTGTTCTGTCCTCCCAGGATGTCACGTTCGACGAGTCAGTCCCCTTCTACCGCCTCTTCCCCTACCGCACTCCTTCCCTCCCCCCGCCACCGGACTTCCTTGTGCCAGGTCCCCCCCCGGTAGACCCCCTCCCCCCTCAGGTTCCTGCCCCTTCAGGTGTGTCCCAGGTAGACGCCGTCGAGCCGGTCGAGGTTGATGGTGACTCTGGTCCTGCGGAGGGTGATGAGACTGGGGGTGCTGACTCTGGGGGTGCTGTGCGCGTGGGTGCTGAGCCTAGGGGTGACGAGCCTGGGGGTGCTGAGCCTGGGGGTGCTATGCGCGTGGTTGCTGAGCCTGGGGGTGCTGAGCCTGGGGGTGCTGCGTTTGGAGCTGCTGAGCCTGGGGGTGCTGAGTCTGGGGGTGCTACGTCGGGAGCTGCTGAGCCTGGGGGTGCTGCGTCTGAGGCTGCTGAGCCTGGCTGTGCGGAGCCTCCGGCCGCTGGACCTCCCCTAGTGGCGTCTGGCGGTGCTGGGCCTGGAGGTTCTTCGGCTGCTCCGTCGCCGCGGGAGCCCCTCTCTCCACAGGAGCTGCGCGAGTGGTTCGCTCGTCGCTGGAGGCGCACTGCTGGTGCTGGAGCTTCTTGGACTGCTGAGGGTGCTGGTGCTGCCGGTCCCGGAGCTGCTGGGCATGCGGGTCCTACTGGAGCTGGAGCTGCTAAGGATGTTGGTGCTGAGACTGCTGCTGTCTGTCCTGGCGATGGTCCTGCTGCTGGTGCTGCTGGCGGTCCTGCAGCTGGAGGTGCTGTTGGCGCTAGTGCTGCCGCTGAGGGTGCTGGTGCTGTCCTTGCTGTGCCTAGAGTCCCCGCCCGGCCTCAGCCGTACTTCGTTCCGCTCCTACAGCAGGTTCTTGGTCTTTCTCCTCCTGTAGAGAGTCCACCGCCTGTCCAGTCCCAGTCACAGTTAGAGCCCACCTCCCCACTTCCTGCTCCCTCTCCTTACACTGGTCCTACTGGAGGTCTTGCTGAGCGTCGTGAGCCTGCGTCTCGTCCCGCGTCGCCTGTTCGTACTTCTCGCGCTAGTGGTCTCGGTTCGCGTCAGTGTCCTCCTCCTGTCCCTTGCACGCACCGGATGTCTCTGCGTCCGACCACTGCTACTCTGCGTGCCCCTTTGCCTTCTCCTCCTGAGTCCTCTCTTCCTGCCCTTGCTGACCCGGAGTCGGACTCTCTTCGTGCTGCTAGTCCTACTGTCACGCGTCTCCTTGCTACTGTCGTCACTGACCTCTCGTTTGAGTCCACTGCTGCGTCTGCGCTTGTTGCTGAGCTCGTCGACTTTGCTGCTCGTTGTCGTCTAGACTACGCTGCCAGTCTGGTTACTGAGTCTGCGTCTGTCTGTCCTCCGTCTATCGGGGGTGAGTGTGCTCTTGGCACGGACGTCCTTGAGGACAGGCAGGAGGAGTTCCAGTGTCTGGCTGCTGCTTCACCTCATCTCGCGTCTGTACTACTTGCCCCTGAGGGAGACCCGGATGCACTAGACATCCCGACTCCGTGCTCTTACGCGGAGGCCGTAGAGGGTCCCTACTCCTCTCAGTGGCACGCAGCTATGGATGCACAGATGGCTTCCTGGAAGTCCACAGGCACCTACGTTGATGCGGTTCCCCCTCCGGGGGCGAACATCGTCAGTGGCATGTGGATCTTCAGGGTGAAGCGGCCGCCGGGCTCTCCACCTGTCTTCAAGGCGCGGTACGTGGCTCGAGGCTTCAGTCAGCGGCAGGGAGTTGACTACTTTCAGACCTTCTCTCCCACCCCGAAGATGACCACTCTTCGGGTGACCACTCTTCGGGTGCTGCAGGGTAGCTTGCACGAGGAGATCTGGCTGCGCCGTCCACCTGGCTTCATTGGGATTTTCCCTCCTGGCACCCAGTGGAGCCTCCGACGGCCAGTCTACGGTCTCCGCCAGGCACCACGTGAGTGGTAGGACACACTGAGGACTACGCTTGTGGCTCTTGGGTTTGCTCCCTCTACTGCTGACCCGTCGCTGTTTCTGCGCACCGACACTTCTCTGCCGCCGTTCTACATCCTCGTGTACGTCGACGACTTGGTCTTTGCCACAGCTGACACTGCTGGACTCGCCTACGTGAAGTCTGAGCTGCTGAAGAGACACACGTGCACAGACCTTGGTGAACTGCGCAGCTATCTTGGCTTGCAGATCACTCGGGACAGAGCACGCCGCACCATTACCTTGACTCAGTCACACATGGTGCAGCAGGTCCTTCAGCGCTTCAGCTTCACGTACTCCTCGCCTCAGGCCACTCCTCTGTCTACTTGCCACTCGCTCTCAGCTCTGCCTTCGGATGAGTCCGTAGAGTCGAGTGGCCCTACCCAGAGCTTGTTGGCTGTCTCATGTATCTGATGACCTGCACACGGCCTGACCTTGCATACCCTCTTAGCATTCTTGCACGCTATGTTGCTCCTGGGAGACACCAACCAGAGCACATGGCTGCGGCGAAGAGGGTGTTGCGCTACCTGTGCAGTACGTCGGGCATGGGGCTAGTGCTTGGAGGGCGGAGTCCAGTGGTCCTTACGGGACACGCGGACGCTTCTTGGGCTGACGACCAGGCTACGCAGCGGTCGTCATAGGGTTACACCTTCAGCCTTGGTTCCGGCTCTGTCTCGTGGCGGGCTACTCGCTCGTCTTCTGTCTTCAGCTCCAGTTGTAAGGCTGAGATCTACGCCGGGGCCATGGCTGCACAGGAGCTTCGCTGGCTCACCTACCTGCTGACTGACCTTGGAGAGCCGCCTCGTTCTTGTCCTGTGCTGTTCGTAGACAACAAGGCCATGTTGGCCTTGTGTCGAGAGGAGTGCGTGGAGCACAGAACGAAGCACATTGCTCTCCGGTACTTCCTTGCTCGCGAGCTACAGCAGCGTGGACAGTTGCGGCTTGCGTACGTGGCCTCTAAGGCCAACAGTGCTGATGTGTTCACCAAGGCACTCGCGCCTTGTGACCATCAGCGCTTCTGCACTCAGCTGGGTCTTGTACCTGTCTTGCCTCACTTGCTCTCCTCTTGACCTTACTTGTACTGTCACATATATATACCTGCTCTTGCTTGTCTAGCTCTATATATATATGTGTACTCCTGCATGTGAACTGGCCTTGTGGCCTTGTTGTTTTGCTCGGACTGTGTGGTGACTTTGTGATCCACCCTGAGCTTGCTTTGCTTTGCTTTGCTTGACAGGTCTTGTGACCCCTTGTTCTCCCCCACTTTGCCTATGGGGGTGTGTCAGATATATATGACATAGCTGTTGTAGGCTATAGTGGGGTAGCACATTTGGGGTACAGCTCTCTAGGGTTTGTATTTTTACCCAACTTTCACTTAGTCATTTCCATTCTCGTTCAGTTCTTCTCACTGCAAGCCAAGGTAGCTGCGCTGTTCACCCACGTCTGTGCATGTGTGTCTCTTCTGGAGCTTGAACTTCACGTGGGCGAGTCCAGCAGTGTCAGCAGTGGCAAAGACCAAGTCGTCGACGTACACAAGGATGTAGAATGGCAGCAAAGAGGTGTCGGTGCGTAGAAACAGCGACGGGTCGGTAGTAGAGGGATCAAACCCAAGAGCCGCAAGCGTAGTCCTCAGAGAGGAAGCACCCGGAGGACCTCTAGGCTCAGCACCGCCAGACGCCACACGAGCAGGCCCAGCTGCCGCCGGCTCCGCACCCCCAGGCTCAACAGCTCCCGACGAGGCACCCCCAGGGTCAGCACCTCCAGACGTAGCACCCCCAGGCTCAGCACCCCCAGGCGTAGCACCCCTAGGCTCAGCACCCCCAGAGTCAGCACCCCCAGGCTCAGCACCCGCAGCAGTACCATAGTCACCACTAACCTCGACAGGCTCGACTGCGTCTACCTAGGACACACCTGAAGGGGCAGGACCCTTAGGGGGGAGGGGTTCTACCGGGTGGGGACCAGGCACAAGGAAGAGCGGAGGCGGGGGGAGGGAAGGAGTGCAGTAGGGGAAGAGACGGTAGTAGGGCACCGACTCGTCAAACGTGACGTCCTAGGAGGACAGAACACGACGAGAGGAGGGGTGGTAGAACTGCCACCCCGGCGCGTCAGGAGGGAAGCCAAGGAAGACACAAGGAGCAGCACAAGGGGACAGCTTGTCCGCAGACAAGTCGCGGACAAACGCCCGAGATCCCCAGACACGGAACGGAGACGCATCGCCTACCTTCCCCGTCCACAGCAAAGCTGGGGAAATCCCCGGCATGGAGACCCTGGGGTGAAGGTTGATATGATGCGCCGCGTACCGAACCGCAAACGGACAGAAAATGGGGGGCAGCCGCATGCATCATGGACGTACGAGCGACGTCCATGACCATGCCAATGTGGCGCTCAGCAATCCCATTTTGCTGTGGAGAGTCCGGAAGCGTTAAGGTCTGGCGGATGCCTCGCGCACAGCAGTAGCCTCGCAGGAGGCCAGAGGAGAACTCTCCGCCTCGGTCATAGTGCAGACGCAGAACAGGAAAGTCCGAGCCAAAGCTCTGCATGAGCTGGAGACGAGCTGCGCGGATCCAGTCGATCAACACCTCAATGACAGGAGGCGACACCAGCAAGGGGCAAACTCAGGACCAGACCTGGACGCTGCAGCAAACACCTGACCCGACGCAGCTACCTGGCCAGACGCGAGAACAGGAGGAGACGGAGTGGTCAGGGTGTAGAGGCTCGACCCCAGCCGACGCGTAAACGTGGCCAGGTGCCGGCTTGTGCGAGCGTCCGAGGAGTGGGTCACCCGCTGACTTGCAGGAGTAAACTAGTGAACCCCCGCATCCTGCAGGTCAGCACCACTCACCAAGTTTGTAGAGAACGAGGGGAGGTAAAGACCAGACAAGGTGCCAGAGGGGGGCGGTCGGACACGGGAGGACAGTGGAGAAGTGAGAAAGGACAGGACCCCTAGAGGGGTCTGCTAGGGAGACTGCAACTGGCCGACCAAGCGGCGTGAGTGTGGTGCGGTCTTGAAAGGAGCGAGAAGCCCCTAAGTCAAGTGTGAAGGTGAGGGAGGCCGAAGCCGATGAGGTACCTGAGAGCGCAGACTCACCAGCACCTGAGGACGCAGACGCACTGGCACCTAGAGCAGCAGCCTCACTGGCACCCTGAGCAGCAGCCTCACCAATACCTAGAGCAGAAGTCTCAATGCCCGGGTTGGGCGGGAAACACCGGTAACAGTCACCCTCCTCACAAATAGTCACAGCATACATGAGAGCAAGAATAGCATCAAAGTCAAGATCAAAGATAGCTACACCCGCCCTAGACAGCTCACCCCAGCGGGGGATCTCAGTGGCCTCCGAGAACTGGTGACGCCAAGCGTCCATCAGGCGGCCAAAGTGTTGGTGCAACCCTACGGTTTGCACTCGGCTTGTTGTCCGTGTGCGTGCATGTGTGTGTGTAAGGAATTGTATGAGGGCATGGGATAAGATATATTTCATGCTTATAATTGTGTGTGAATGTTGAGTCATGATGTCGAGTGTGTGTGTCGAGTCAATAGCGAGATATCGCTAAACGCGTGTTACGCGGTCGTTTGTGTCTCGCGCGCGGTTTCTATTTTGTCCTGTGTCGAACGTTCGGCGTGTCGCAGGTGTGTGCAGAAGACCCATCAAGAACCCAAGGATGAGTTTGTGATGAAGAGCCCGAGCCTTTGTGTCAGGCCTCGAGTGATTTCGAAGCTCGCCAAAAGGGTGCACCTCAAGATATTGAAGAAAGTTACATTACTTTGTGTAGTGTAACATTTCACTTGGTGTAGGCCCTAGTGAAGGGTAGTTTCGAGACCCTTCGTGGCTGGGGACAGTGTGGCACTGTTCCACATCACTGTACCTCGGCTCTTGGGGTTTGTAGGAGCTGGGAGTCATTCCCAACTCGTAACTCTTCCTAACTTCTTCCTATCTTGTGTTCTAAGACTATAGTGGCTGCCATAGTGCCGTTCGTTCAAACCAACGCTGTGTCGTCAATACTTGGTCAAATCTTGCGATCTAAATTGCTTATTAAAGGGGACAATAAGACGCTCCAGATCCAAGTTGAATCAAGTCATTTAAAGCTATGACCAGAACGATATGAACGTTTGAAGCCGCTGTGCAGAAATCCGACTTTGCACTCTATCTTTCGTTTTAGGCACATTCGAGCCTACTGTGACTATAACACAAAGCAGCGCTGGGTGGGGTGTGCACCCCCACACTGCTCACCAGCGTGGTCTCCGGTGCGTAGGACGTAGGTGCACGGACCAGTACCCCCACCACGCTGACGTGTAGCGTACCACTCACGGAGTTGCTAAGGGGGGGGGATGTCCCGAGAACGCTGCTGCTGCTGCTGCTGGCGCTGACCACCACCGGACCCACTCCTCTGCGTAGCGCCACCTTGACCAGCTCCACCTCCTCCACAACCGCCTCCTCCACCTCCACCACCACCGCTGCCTCCGCTCCCACCGCTACCGCCTCCGCCGCCTCCGCCTCCACTACCGCCACCGACACCTCCACCCCCGCCACCACTCCCACCGCCACCCCCACTCCCTCCGCCGCCTCCACCGCCGCCTCCACCACCCCCGCTAGCTCCTCCCGCGCCCCTGCCCCCCTTGCCCTTGCCAGAGCGGTGTCTCTCGCTGGGGGCAGACGTCGCACCGACCGACTCAAGACCAACGAGGTCGGCCACAGCAGCAGAGGCGACAGAGGGCAAAAGGGGGGAGGGGGAACACCCCTCAAAGATGGGGGTGCGAGGGTCACCACGAGAGGCTCCTACAGCGACTATGCTCTTCTCCGCTGCTAGGAGGGCCTTCTCTAGGAGGTCAACAGTGAGAGTGGTGGGAGAGACTGAGAGGAAGTGGTCTCTGACTACACAAAGGGAGACAGGGAGGCGGGTGACTACGTAGTAGAGAGTGATGTACATCGGGGGGGGGGGGGGGTTCTTGGTGCAGAACTCAGCAGGAAGCGCAGCGCCATAGCGAGTGTCACTAGTGCGGAGGTGCATAATAAGGTCAGCGACTGTGGGAAAGGCAGCAAGGTCAGGGAAGAGGTACGGTAGCATGAGGCGGCTCAGTGCAGTAGTGGCAGGGGAAGAGTAGCGCGCAACTATAGCGTCGTACAAGGTCTGAGCACTCTTGTACTCACTAAAGTGTGCGCGCTCAGTGGTAGGCAGGTGGCGACGCACAGCAAGACGTGCAGCAGCATGGCGAGTGGCCCACTGTGAGCGAACAGTGGCGTCGGCATCGGCAGCAGGGGCAGGGGAGGCACCAGAGGTGAGGTCAAAGAGGGAGAGACCGTCTGCCCTATCGCACTGTAGGAAAAGCTGCACGTCATCTACCCAGACGTCAAAGTCAATGGCCCGACCTCAGCGTCAAAAGTGAAAACATTGGGGGTAGCCATGACTGCAGTAGACTAGCAGCGCTAACTGTAGGGCAGGGGCAGTACAGTGACAGAGGCGCTGCTCTCACCAGACTGGGCGGTTCGGGCAGCTCGGCAGCACAGGAGCTCGGCAACACGGCGGCTCGGGCGACTCGGGCGGCTCGGCAGCAACTGCGGCTCGGCGGCACCCGCGGCTCGGCTCCTTAGCTGCTCAGGCGACTCGGGCGGCTCGGGCGGCTCGGGCAGCTCGGGCGGCTCGGGCGGCTCGGGCGGCTCGAGCGGAACGAGCGGCTTGGGCCGCTTAGCGGCGCGGGCGGCTCAGCTGCGTAGGGCGGCAGGGCCGCTGGTAGGGCGGCGAGGCCGCTGGTAGGTTGGCGGGGCCGCAGGTAGGGCGGCGGGGCCGCTGGTAGGGCGGTGGGGCGGGGCCGTAGGTAGGGCGACGGGGCCGGTACGGAGGTAGGGCGACGGGACCGGGGTCGAGGCGCAAGTAGGGCGACGGGGCTAGGGCCGGGGCCGCAGGTATGGCGGCGGGGCCAGGGTCGCAGTTGGGGCGATGGGGCCGTGGTCGCAGTAGGGCGACGGGGCCGGGGCGCAGATAGGGCGACGGGGCCGGGGCGCAGGTAGGGCGACGAGGCCGCGGCGCAGGTAGGGCGACGGGGCCGGGGCGCAGGTAGGGCGTCGAGGCCGGGGCCGTAGGTAGGGCGACGGGGTCGCTAGGGCGACGAATCAGGGGCCGCTAAGGCGGCGCGACGTTGCCGCTAGGGCGACTCGACGAAGTTAGAGAGGGGAGCGCGACTGCGGCTCAGCGCGCTACGGGCAGGAAAAAAAAACTTTCGACTCGGTGGGCCCTAGGCACAGTTCCCACGAGGGAACCTGCTCGATACCATGAGAAGACTGAAACGAGAATGACTGCACTAAGGAATGAAAGTGGTACAAATATGCAACCCTAGAAATGTGTATCCCATATAGGCTACCCCACTACAGCCTACACAACATTATATTTTGACAAATATTGAGAAAGCTTGCTTTCTTATTCTTATCAATTGACATCGTTCTCATTACAAATGGGGTCTCGGAGACTTGGGTGACGAGAAGTGAGAATGGATGAATGAACTATGAAACAGTTGGGTACAAGTACTAACCCTAATTGGGTTGTACCCCTTATGGGCTACCCCACTACAACCTACAAAAATGTATAAGCTATAATGTTCTGACACACCCCCATAGGCAAAGTGGGGGAGAACAAGCGGTCACAAGACCAGTCGAGCAAAACTAGGAAGTAGCGGAGAGCAATGTGCTTCCTTCTGTGCTCCTGTCTGTGCTCCCGACACAAGGCCAGCATGGCCTTCTTGTCTGCGTACAGAACTGGAGGAGAACGAGGCGACTCTCCTAGGTCAGTCAACAGGTAGGTGAGCCAGCGTAGCTCCTGTGCAGCCATGGCCCCTGCGTAGATATCAGCCTCACAGCTGGAGCTGAGAACAGAAGACGAGCGGGTAGACCGCCACGAAACAGAGCCGGAGCCAAGGGTGAAGGTGTAACCCTCTGACGACCGCTGCAGAGCCTGGTCGTCAGCCCAAGAAGCGTCAGCGTGACCTCTGAGGACTACTCGACGTCACCCTCCAAGCACTAGCCCCATGCCCGACGTACTGCACACGTAGCGCAACACCCTCTTCGCTGCAGCCATGTGCTCTGGTCTATGTCTCTTAGGAGCAACATAGCGTGCCAAGATGCTAAGAAGGTATGCAAGGTCAGGTCGTGTGCAGGTCATCAGGTACATGAGGCAGCCAACAAGCTCTGGGTACGGGCCACTCGACTCTACGCACTCATCCGAAGGCAGAGCTGAGAGCGAGTGGCGAGTAGACAGAGGAGTGGCCTGAGGCGAGGAGTACGTGAAGCCGAAGCGCTGAAGGACCTGCTGCACCATGTGTGACTGAGTCAGGGTAATGGTGCGCTGTGCTTTGTCCTGGGTGATCTGCAAGCCAAGGTAGCTGCGCAGTTCACCCAGGTCTGTGCACGTGTGTCTCTTCTACAGCTCGGACTTCACGTGGGCGAGTCCAGCAGTGTCAGCAGTGGCAAAGACCAAGTCGTCGACGTACACGAGGATGTAGAACGGCGGCAGAGAGGTGTCGGTGCGCAGAAATAGCAACGGGTTGGCTGTAGAAGGAGCAAACCTAAGAGCCGCAAGTGTAGTCCTCAGTGTGTAGCCAGATCTCCTCGTGCAGGCTGCCCTGCAGGAAAGCTGTGCTGAAGTCAAGAGAGTGAAGCTCGTAGTCGCGCTGAGCGGCTATGTGCAGCAGCACTCAAAGAGTGGTCATCTTTGGGGTGGGAGAGAAGGTCTGAAAGTTGTCAACTCCCTGCCACTGACTGAAGCCACGAGCCACGTAACGCGCCTTGAAGACAGGCGGAGAATCCGGCGGCCGCCTCACCCTGAATTCCACATGCCACTGACGATGTTCGCCCCAGGTGGGGGAACCTCGTCGACGTAGGTGCCTGTGGACTTCCCGGAAGCCATCTCTGCGTCCATGGCTGACTGCCACTGAGAGGAGTAGGGACCCTCAATCGCCTCAGCGTACGATCGAGGAGTCGGGATGTCTGGTGCATCCAGGTCTCCCTCAAGGGCAATCAGCGTGGAGACGAGATGGGGAAAAGCAGCCGCAAAGCACTAGAACTCCTCCTGCCTGTTCTCAAGGACGTCCGTGCTAAGAGCACACTCACCCCCGACGGATGGAGGACAGACAGACTCAGACTCAGCAACTAGACTGGCTGCGTAGTCTAGACGACAGCGAGCAGCGAAGTCGACAAGCTCAGCAACTAGAGCAGACGCAGCAGTGGACTCAAAGGAAGGGTTTGTGACAACATTAGCAAGAAGGCGCGTGACCGAAGGACTAGCAGCACTAAGGGAGTCAGACTCCGGGTCAGCAAGAGAAGGAAGAGAGGACTCTGGAGGAGACGGCAACAGGACACGCAGAGGAGCAGTGGAAGGACGTAGTGCCATCTGGTGTGTGCCGGGGACCGCAGGAGGACGTGGACGTGCAGTACGACGACTAGTGCGAGCAGCACGAACAGGCGACGCAGGACGAGACGCAGGCTCACGACGCTCAGCAAGACCTCCAGTAGGACCCGTGTAGGGAGAAGGAGCAGGTAGAGGGGAGGCGAGCTGGAACTGTGACTGGGACTGGACAGGCGGCGAACACTCTAAGGGAGGAGAAGGATCTGTAGAGGGCGGGAGACCAAGAACCTGCTCTAGGAGCGGAACAAAGTACGGCCTCGGCCGGGCAGCGCCTCCAGAACCAGCAAGGACGGCACCAGTACCCCCAACGGCAGCACCAGCGTCAGCAGAACCTCTAGCTCCAACAACGTCAACTCCAGCACCCTCAGGAGCACCCCCGCCAACAGCACCGCCAGCGCCAACACCCCCAGCAGCTCCAGCTCCAGCAGCACCAACTCCAGGAGGACCGTCAGCACCAGCAGCCTCAGCAGCACCCCCAGACGCACCAGCACTAGTAGAACCACCAGCGCCAACACCCCCAGCAGCTCCACCTTCAGCAGCACCAGCACCGACAACAGCTCCAGCAGGACCAACTCCAGTAACTCCAGCAGCACCCCCAAACTCAGCAGCACGTCTCCAGCGGCGGGCAAACCAATCGTGCAACTCGTGTGGAGAGAGCGGCTCCCGCCTCGACGAAGCACCGCTGGCGGCCACACGAGCAGACCCAGCACTCCCAAGCTCCGCACCCGCAGGCTCACCACCCCCAGGCTCAGCACCCCTAGTCTTAGCACCCCCAGGCTCAGCACCCCCTGTCTCAGCACCCCCAGACTCAGCACTCCCAGACCCGGCACCCGCAGGCTCAGCACCTCTAGCAGCACCAGAGTCAACAACTACCTCGACAGGCTCGACTGCGTCTACCTGGGACACACCTGACGGGGCAGGCACCTGAGGGGGGAGGGGGTCTACCTGGGTAGCACCTGGGGCAAGGAAGAGCGGCGGTGGGGGGAGGGGCGCAGTGCGGTAGGGGAAGAGACGGTAGTAAGGCACCGACTCGTCAAAGGTGACGTCCTGGGAGGACAGAACCCGTCGCGAGGTGGGGTGGTAAAAGTGCCACCCAGGCGCGTAAGGGGGGAAGCCAAGGAAGACGCAAGGAACAGCACGGGGGGACAACTTGTCCGCAGACAAGTCGCGGATGAACGCCGGAGATCCCTAGACCCGAAACCCAGACGCATCGCCAACCTTCCCGGTCCATCGCAAGGCGGGGGAGGTCTCTGGCAAGGAGACCCAGGGCTGAAGGTTGAGCTGATGCGCGGCGTACTGAACCGCAAACGGCCACAAAAAATGGGGGGCAGCCGCATGCATCATGGACGTATGAGCGACGTCGATGACCATGCCAATGCGACGCTCAACAATCCCATTTTGCTGTGGAGAGGCCAGAAGCGTGAAGGTCTAGCGGATGCCCTGTGCACGACAAAAGGCTCCCAAACGGGCAGAGGAAAACTCCCCGCCTCTGTCCAAGTGCAGACGCAGAACAGGAAAGTCCGAGCCGAAACTCTCCCTGAGCTGGAGACGAGCTGCGCAGATCCAGTCGATCAACACCTCAGTGACGTCACCCTTGCTGCGCAAGGAGAAGAGTGTGGTGTAACGCGAGTAGTTGTCAACGACCAGTAGAAAGTACCGCTCTCGCCCTTGCCCACTGACGCAGGCTGGGCACCACACGTCCATGAGAAGAGTCTGTAGCGGAGCCTCTGTCGGAGGAAACTCGGAGGAGTGAGGGGCGGCACGCTGTCGCCCCTCGACGCAGGGGACGCAGGTAGGGCCAGGCCCGGGAGGAAGGGGAGGGAGAGACCGAGGGAGACTACAGATATGGACACGAGAGGCCATGCCTCGGAGACGAGGCAAGGAAGGGTGGCCAAGGCGGTGGTGCCAAAGGAGATTCTCGTGGGACAGCAGACGACACGAGCAGGGGGTAGACTCAGGACCAGACCTGGACGCCGCAGCAAACACCTGACTCGACGGAGCTACTAGGCAGACTCAGCAGCAGGAGGAGACTCAGTAGTAAGGGTGTACAGGCTCGACCCTGGCCGACGGGTGAACATGGCCAAGTGTCGGCCTGTCTGAGCACACGTGCAGTGGGTCACTCGCTGACTCGCAGGAGTGAACTGGTCAACCTCTCGATCCTGTAGGTCCGCTCCACTCACCAAGTTCGTAGAGAACGAGGGGAGATAGAGACCAGACAGGGTGCCAGAGGGGGCTGCTGGGCACGGAAGGACAGTGGAGAAGCTAGCTAGGACAGGACCGCCAGAGGGGTCTGCCAGGGAGACTGCAACCGGCCGAGTGAGCGGCGTAAGAGTGGTGCGGTCTCGAAAGAAGGAGCGGGACGCACCCGAGTCCAGGGTGAAGGTGTGGAAGGCCTGAGCCGACGTAGTACCTGAGAGAGCAGACTCATTAGCACCTGGGGCGGCGGACGCACTGGCACCTGGGGCAGCAGACGCACTAGTACCTAGAGCAGGAGCCTCACCAGCACCTAGAGCAGCAGCCTCAATGCCCGGGTCAGGCGGTACACACAGGTAACAGTTACCAGCAACACTAGTATCAACAGCATACATGGCAGCAAGGATAGCATCAAAGTCAAGATCAAAGATAGCAACCCCGGCCTTAGCCAGATCTCCCCAGCGAGGGATCTCTGACGCCTCAGGGAACTAGCGATGCCACGCGTCCGCCAGGCGACCAAAGCAGCGCTGGGTGGAATGCGGGCCCCCGCACTGCTCACCAGCGCGGTCGCCGGTACGGAGAACGTAAGAGCAGGGACCAAAACCCCCACCACGCTGACACGCAGTGTACCACTCACAAAGCTGTTGAGGGGACAGGGTCACACCACTCTGCTGCTGCTGTTGGCGCTGACCACCACCGGCGCCACTCCTGTGCGCAGAGTCGCGACTCGCTCCACCACCGCCGCCTCCACCGCCGCCGCCGCCTCCACCGCCTCCGCCGCCTCCTCCACCTCCGCCTCCTCCACTACCTCCGCTGCCTCCGCTCCCTCCGCCACCTCCACCGCCTCCGCCGCCTCCACTACTGCCGCTACCACCGCCACCCCCAGCACCACTCCCACCACCACCCCCAATCCCTCCACTGCCTCCACTACCACCTCCACCGCTCCCTCCAGCCCCTCCAGCGCCCTTTCCCCCCTTGCCCTTGCCGGTGCAGCGTCTCCCGCTCGGGGCAGACGCAGCGCCGACCGACTCGAAACCAACGAGGTCGGCCGCAGCAGTAGAGGCAACTGAGGGCAAGAGGGGGGAGGGAGAACACCCCTCAAAGACGGGGGTGCGAGGGTCACAACGAGAGGCACCTACAGCGACTATGCTCTTCTCTATCGCTACGAGGGCCTTCTCGAGGAGGTCAACGGTGAGAGTGGTGGGGCAAACTGAGAGGAAGTGGTCCCTGACTACGCGGAGAGAGTCAGGGAGCCGGGTGACTATGTAGTAGAGGGTGATGTACATGGGGGGGGGGTTCTTGGCGCAGAACTCAGCAGGAAGCGCAGCACGGTAGCGAGTGTCACTAGTGCAGAGGTGCGTAATGAGGTCAGCGATTGTGGGAAAGGCAGCAAGGTCAGGGAAGAGGTACGGTAGCATGAGGCGGCTTAGTGCAGCAGTGGCAGGGGAAGAGTAGCGTGCAACTACAGCGTCGTACAAGGTCTGAGCACTCTTGTACTGGCTAAAGTGTGCACGCTCAGTGGTCGGTAAGTGGCGCCGCACAGCAAGGCAAGCAGCAGCATCGCGCGTGGCCCACTGTGAGCGAACAGTGGCGTCAGCATCAGCAGCAGGGGCAGGGGAGGCACCAGAAGTGAGGTCAAACAGGGAGAGGCCGTCCGCCCTATCGCACTGCAGGAAAAGCTGAAGATCATCTACCCAGACCTCAAAGTCCTCTGCCCTACCCTCAGCGTCAGAGGTGAGAACGCTAGGGGAGGCCATAACAGCTGTAGGCAAGCAGTGAGGACAGTGGGGGAGGGCAGTGCAGTAGCAGAGACTATGCTCTTACCAGGCAAGTGGGGCGGTCGGTCGGCTCGGCTGCTCGGCGGCTCGGAGGTCGGGCGGCTCGGTTACTCGGTGATGGGTGGCTCGGCGGTCGGGCGGCTCAGCTACTGGGCGGCTCGGCTGCTGGGCGGCTCGGCTGCTGGGCGGCTCGGCGGTCGGGCGGCTCGGCTGCTGGGCGGCTCGGCGGTCGGGCGGCTCAGCTGGCCGGCGGTTCGGGTGCTCGGCGGTGCGGGCGCTGGGCGGCGGGGACGCAAGTGGCGGCGGGGCCGCAGGCGGCAAGGGGGCCATAGGTGGCGGCGGGGCCGTAGGTGTTGGCGGGGCCGCAAGTGGCGACGGGGCCGCAGGTGGCGACGGGGCCGCAGGTGGCGACGAGGCCGCAGGTGGCGACGGGGCTGTAAGTGGGGGGGGGGGGGGGGGGGGGGCAGACGGGGCCATAGCGGGGCCAGAGGGGGCCGTAGCAGGGCCAGACGGGGCCGTAGCGGGGCCAGAAGGGGCCGTAGCGGGGCCAGAAGGGGCCGTAGCGGGGCCAGACGAGGCCGCGGAGGGGCCTATACGAGGCCGTAGTGGGGCCAGAAGGGGCCAGACGGGGCCGTGGAGGGGCATAGGCGAGGCCGTAAGGGGCCAAGCGGGGCCGCGGAAGGGCCTAGGCGAGGACGCGACAAGGCCGTAAGGGGCCGAAGTGGGGCCGTAAGGGGCACGACGGGGCCGCGGAGGGGCCTAGGCGAGGCCGCGACGGGGCCATAAGGGGCCTAAGTGGGGCCGCGACGGGGCCGTAAGGGGCCTAAGCGGGGCTACGACGGGGCCGTAAGGGGCCTAAGCGGGGCCGCGACGGGGTCGTTAGGGGCCAGACGGGGCCGTAAGGGGCCGTAGAAGGCGGCACGAGGGGCCGTAAGGGCGGCCAACGGGGGCCACTAAGGGCGGCTCGAGGCGCTACTCAGGTTAGGAGCGAAGCGGCTCCGGGCCGGGAAGGAAAAAAAAAGTTCGTGGTGGGCCCTAGGCAGTATTCCCACTCAGGAACCTGCTCGATACCATGACGAGAAGTGAGAATGGATGAATGAACTATGAAACAGTTGGGTACAAGTACGAACCCTAATTGGGTTGTACCCCTTATGGGCTACCCCACTACAGCCTACACAAATGTATAAGCTATAATGTTCTGACAATGGGCAGCGGGGGCTTCCGGTTGCGTACGAGTACCTCTGTGTGTTGTGCCGATGACGCGGCATGCGTCAGATCTTGTAGGTTACGGGAGGCTTCGATAAGAGGCTCGACGTATGGTGTAACATACATTTCCTTTGCTGAGTCGCTTCGCCATCTGCCCAGCCATTTGAAGACCCTGTCTGGCACGCCCGTGTTGGCTGCTACTATGGCTGCACCTTTTCGGAAAGAATGTGTGCCAAGCTGCAGCTCTCCAAGGCCAACCTTTGCGAAGGCTTCCTTGCAACAGTTCCGGATCGTGGTGTATGAAGGTGGCCTTGCTTGGCCCTTGCTGGTTGAAGCGTGGCCGAAGACCCGAATCAATGATCCCTGTGACCGTGGGCCATAGCCGGCCAGTTAGATGAAGCGTCGAGTGCAGCGCACTGGGCAACAGGGGTCTGCCGTTGCTGCAATGGGAATCCAAGTGCCATGACCAGCCTGATCGGTCTTGGAGTGTGGTATGAGAATCCACATGACCTCGTCGTCGAGTTAGATGTCTTGCCATTTTATGGCTGCCAGGTCAGAATATCGCTGGAATCCTGAGTACATGAGGATGGGGATCAACCCTTTCTGAAACGTCGCGGGATCGTCGGACTGCAAGTAACTCGCGGCCATGTCCCGGGCTTGTTGGATCGATACGGGTTCCTTCATACGAGTAGGGCGAGGGCAGTGTCGTTTTGCACAATCACGAACTTGGGTGGTGAACGGTCCGGTTGTCGGACATTTGCTCCCAGTCATGCGATGAGTGAAGCTGACCACCGAGCACGTCAGCTGCACTACGAACAGGGTGGCTTTGCGTCGGATTGCGTGTACCTGGTAGAGCGCGAGGGTCATGTCGGATGCCGGAAGAAATGGGAGGTCCACTTTTGTGCAGAAGGCTCGAAACTTGGCCCAATATGGTTCGTATGTCATCGTAGAATCGGCGCGAGATTGCGCGAGCATGTTAATCATTTGGTCGTGTAACTTTCTTTCTCTCTCGCTCTCTCTCTCTCTCTCTCTCTCTCTCTCTCTCTCTCTCTCTCTCTCTCTCTCTCTCTCTCTCTCTCTCTCTCTGATCCTCCTCTTGATTGTGTCAGAGTCCCTTTGCCAAAAACAGTAGGCCAACAAGAAGGTAGTTTATATTAAATCAACCAACACACATAGCAATGCTCTCCTAGCATGCATCATGCCACCGAGTGGCCAACTACATAGGACCGAGGGGGGTGTTGCTCCCCTTCCCTATCCTAGGCCCAAAGCCTATTCCTAGCCTTCACTAGGGCTGGCCTCTTGCCATCGCAAACCCCTAGGGTTGCCCACGGTTTTCGCACTCAAGAGTGCACCGTGCCTAGCACTCAAGCGCCTATTCCCATGGCCCGCTCCTACACCACCGGAGCGGGTCCTTGGCCGCCGTGCCCGTTCCTAGGGCAGGCACTTGCCACGTGGCCCGGCTGGCCGTGTCAGATTTATATGACATAGCTGCTGTAGGCTATAGTGGGGTAGCACATATGGGGTACAGCTTTCCAGGGTTGTACTTGTACCCAACTTTCCCTTAGTCAATTCATTCTCGTTCAATTTCACATGGTATAGAGCAGGTTCCCTTGTGGGAACTGTTCCTAGGGCCCACCGTTTTTTTTTTTTCCTGCCCAGAGCGCGCTCAGTCTATGCCCGAGTCGCGCTCCCCTCTCACGACCCCGTCGCGCCGCCCTTACGGCCCGGTCGCGCCGCCTTCGCGGCCCCGTCGCGTCGCGCCTCCCTAGCGACCCCGTTGAGTCGCCCTTGCGACCCCGTCGCGCCGCCCTCGCGGCCCCAGCACGTCGCGCCGCCCTCGCGGCCTCGTCGCGCAGCCCACGCGGCCCCGTTCCGCCGCCCTCGCGGCCCCGTCGCTTCGCGCCGCCCTTGCGGCCCTTTTGCGCCGCCCTCGCGGCCTCTTCCTGTCGCCCTCGCGACCCCTCCAAGCCGCCCTCGCGGCCTCGTCGCCTACCCTTGCGGCCCCGACGCCTACCCTTCCGCCCCGGCGCCTACCCTGCGGCCCCGTCGCTTACCCCTGCGACCTCGGCGCCTACCCTGCGGCCCCGTCGCCTACCCTCGCGACCCCGGCGCCGCCCTTCCCTGCCTCGGCGCCGCCTCTGCTGGACCCGTCACCTACCCTTGCGTCCTCGGAGCTGCCCTTCCGGGCCCTGGCGCCACCTCTGTTGGCCCCGTCGCCGCTCCACCCGGCCCCGACGCCGCTCCGCCCGGCCCCGACGCCGCTCCACTCGGCCCCGCCGCCGCTCCACGCGACCCTGCCGTTACCACCGAGCCGCCGGCGCCGCCGAGCTGTTGCTGAGCCGGCCGACCCACCCGAGTCGCCGCGCCACCTGAGCCGCCCAAGCCGCCGGGTCGCCGAGCCGCCGAGCTGCAGTTGCTGCCGAGCCGCCGTACCGCTGAGCGGCCCGAGCCGCCTGAGCCGCCGAGTCGCCGAGCCGCCGTACCACCGAGCCGCCCAAGCTGCCCGAGCCACCCTGTCCAATGAGAGCGGCACCTTTGTCACTGCACTGCCCTTACTCTACTATTTGCGCTGCTAGTCTTCTGCTGTCATGGCTACCCCTAGTGTCCTTGCTTTTGACGCTGAGGGTCGGGCCATTGACTTTGACGTCTGGACAGATGACCTCCAGCTTTCCCTACAGTGCGATAGGGTAGACGGTCTCTCCCTCTTTGACCTCACCTCTGGTGCCTCTCCTGCCCCTGCTGCTGATGTCGACGCCACTGTTAGCTCACAGTGGACCACACGCGATGCTACTGCACGTCTTGCTGTGCGTCGCCACCTCCCTACCTCTGAGCGTGCACACTTTAGCCAGTACAAGAGTGCTCAGACCTTGTACGACGCTGTAGTTGCACGCTACTCCTCCCCTGCCACTGCTGCACTGAGCCGCCTCATACTGCCGTACCTGTTTCCTGACCTTACTGCCTTTCCCACAATCGCTGACCTCATTACGCACCTCCGCACTAGTGACAATCACTACCGTGCTGCGCTTCCTCTACTACATAGTCACCCGGCTCCCTGACTCCCTTCGCGTAGTCAGAGACCACTTCCTCTTAGTTTGCCCCACCACTCTCATCGTTGACCTCCTCGAGAAGGCCCTCCTAGCAGCGAAGAAGAGCATAGTCGTTGTAGGAGCCTCTCGTGGTGACCCTCACACCCCCATCTTTGAGGGGTGTTCCCCCTCCCCCCTTCTGCCCTCTGTTGCCTCTGCTGCTGCGGCCGACCTCGTTGGTCTTGATTCGGCCGGTGCGGCGTCTACCCCTAGCGGGAGATGCCGCCCTGGCAAGGGCAAGGGGGGCAGGGGCGCTGGAGGAGCTAGCGGGGGCGGTGGAGGTGGCGGTGGAGGCGGCGGAGGGAGTGGGGGTGGTGGTGGGGGTGGTAGCGGGGGTGGAGGTGTCGGTGGCGGCGGTCGAGGCGGAGGCGGCGGCGGTGGTGGCGGTGGGAGCGGAGGCGGCGGAGGTGGCGGCGGTGGAGGAGGCGGCGGCGGAGGCGGTGGAGCTGGTCGGGGTGGCGCTGCGCAGAGGGTTGGCTCCGGTGGTGGTCAGCGCCAGTAGCAGCAGCGCACTCGTGACATCCCCCCACCTCAGCAGCTCTGTGAGTGGTATGCTGCACAGCAGCGAGGTGGGGGTACCGGTCTGTGCACCTACGTCCTACGCACCGGCGACCGCGCGGGTTAGCAGTGCGGGGGTGCGCACTCCACCCAGCGCTGCTTTGGTCGTCTGACAGACGCTTGGCGTCAGCACTTCCCTGAGGCCACTGAGATACCTCGCTGGGGCGAGCTGTCTAGGGCGGGAGTAGCTGTCTTTGACCTTGACTTTGATGCTATTCTTGCTGCCATGTATGCTGTGACTATTAGTGATGAGGGTGACTGTTACCGGTGTTTTGCCGACCCGGGCATTGAGACTGGTGCTCTAGGTACTGGTGAGGCTGCTGCTCTAGGTGCTAGCGAGGCTGCTGCACTAGGTGCTCGTGCGTCTGCTCCCTCAGGTGCTGGTGAGTTTGCTCTCTCAGGTACTGCGTCGGCTTCGTCCTCCCACACCTTCACCCTTTACTTGGGGGCCGATCGCTCCTTCTTTCGAGACCGCACCACACTCACTCCGCTTGGCCGGCCGGTTGTAGTCTCTCTGGCAGACCCCTCTAGGGGTCCTGTTCTTGCTCACTTCTCCACTGTCCTCCCGTGTCCGGCGGCCCCCTCTGGCACCTTGTCTGGTCTTTACCTGTCCTTGTTCTCTACGAACTTGGTGAGTGGTGCTGACCTAGAGGATGCGGGGGTTCACGAGTTCACTCCTGCGAGTCAGCGGGTGACCCACTGCACAAACGCTCAGACAGGCCGACACCTGGCGACGTTTACACGTCGGCCGGGGTCGAGCCTGTACACACTGACCACTGAGTCTCCCCCAGTCACTGCGTCTGGTCAGGTAGCTGCGTCGGGTCAGGTGTTTGCTGCAGCGTCCAGGTCTGGCCCTGAGTCTGCCCCCTGCTCGTGTCGCCTCCTGTCTCACGAGACTCTGCTCTCGCACCACCGCCTTGGTCACCCCTCCCTGCTTCGTCTCCGAGGCATGGCCTCCTGTGTCCTTGTCTCTGGTCTTCCCCGGTCCCTCCCTCCCCTTCCTCCGAGGCCTGGCCCTACCTGCGTCCCCTGCGTCGAGGGGCGGCAGCGGGCTGCCCCTCACTCCTCCCAATTTCCTCCGATAGAGGCCCCACTGCAGACGCTTCACATGGACGTGTAGGGCCCGGCCCGCGTCCGTGGACAGGGTTACAAGCACTACTTCCTTCTGGTGGTTGACGACTACTCGCGTTACACCACAGTCCTCCCCTTGCGCAGCAAGGGTGACGTCACTGAGGTGTGATCGATTGGATCCGCACAGCTCGTCTCCAGCTCAAGCAGAGCTTTGGCTCGACTTTCCTGTTCTGCGTCTGCACTCTGACCGAGGCGGAGAGTTCTCCTCTGGCCTTCTGCGAGCCTACTACCGTTAACGAGGCATCCACCAGACCTTCACGCTTCCGGACTCTCCACAACAAAATGGGATTGCTTAGCGCCGCATCGGCATGGTCATGGACGTCGCCCGTAAGTCCATGATGCATGCGGCTGCCCCCCATTTTCTGTGGCCGTTTGCGGTTGGGTACGCGGCGCATCAGATCAACCTTTACCCCAAGGTCTCCATCCGGAGACCTCCCTAGCCTTGCTGTGGACGGGGAAGGTTGGCGATGCGTCTACGTTCCGTATCTGGGGATCTCGGGCGTTTGTCCGCGACTTGTCTGCGGACAAGTTGTCCCCTCGTGCTGCTCCGTGCGCCTTCCTTGGCTTCCCCCCGGACGCGCCAGGGTGGCAGTTCTATCACCCCACCTCTCGCCGTGTTCTGTCCTCCCGGGACGTCACATTTGACGAGTCGGTCCCCTACTACCGCCTCTTCCCCTATCGCACTCCGTCCCTCCCCCCACCACCGCTCTTCCTTGTGCCAGGTCCACCCCCGGTAGACCCCCTCCCCCCTCAGGGTCGTGCCCCTTCAGGTGTGTCCCAGGTAGACGCAGTTGAGCCTGTCGAGGTTACTGGTGACTCTGGTGCTGCTTAGGGTGCTGAGCCTGGGGGTGCTGACTCTGGGGGTGCTGAGCATGTGGGTGCTACGCCTGGGGTGTCAAAATATGGTTACATATTTTATATAATCGTTTGCAGTTGTAGTGTAGACATTGCATCATGTTAGGTGGTGCACCTCCTTGTGTTGTTGTTTACCTATTTGTACTTGCCATTCTCATCAGTGAAACCTCATTCCTCTCGACATTTTCTCCTAACTCACTCGAACTCAACTACCAAGGCTCCTAAGCCATGGCTCCTAAGCCCAACTCTTGCTAGTTTCTTGACATGCTATCAGAGAGTGTTACGTTCCTAGCCTGTTGCTTCCGCTGCTACTAAGTGTACTGCACGCCCCGTGGTGTGCCCTACTTCGCGGCCCCGCGGCCCTACTTCGCGGCCCCGCCGCCCTACTCCTGCGGCCCCGCCGCCCTACTGTCGCGGCCCCGCCGCCCTACGTCGCGGCCCCGCCGCCCTACTCTGCGGCCTCGCCGCCCTACTCCTGCGGCCCCGCCGCCCTACGTCGCGGCCTCGCCGCCCTTCGCTGTGGCCCCGCCGCCCTTGCTACGGCCCCGTCGCCCACCACGGCCCCGTCGCCTCCTGCAGCCCCATCGCCCGCTGCGGCCGTGTCACCACCTGCGGCCCCTCCACCTTCGGCCCCGTCGCCACCCGCGGCCTCGATGCCACCTGCGGCCCCGCCCACTTGCGGCCCCGACCCCGCCCGGGCCATGCCCTATCACCAGCCACGGCACACCGGGGGCACGTGCATCGCTCACCCCCCTTTTCCCGTCACCTGTCGAGGCGACCTGAGGGGGACGCGTGCGGGAAGGGGGGGCAGGCGTCGCCCCCTCTGCCGCCTGCTTTGGCGCCCGGGGAGGCCGTGCATAGGCCCCCCCCCCTCCTTCCACTCCTCCTTTTGTTCCCTCTGCTGCAGCTTGCGCTGGGGGGGAGGGTGTGAGGGTGTGGGGGAGCCCGGGGAGTGGCACTGGGGTGGCGGGTGTGAGACCACCCAGCCGCAGTCCCTCCACCTCTCCTCTCTTCCCCCCTCTGCTGCTCCTGCAGCAATGTGTGGGGGAGGGGGAAGGGGAGGGGGAAGGGGAGGGGGAGGGTGAGGGGATGGAGTGGGTGACCAGCGTGGGCGGTTTACACTTACCAGAGTGGTCGTTTTACACTTACTCCTGCAATCAATTATGGGGGCGTGTCAAAATATGGTTACATATTTTATATAATCGTTTGCGGTTGTAGTGTAGACATTGCATCATGTTTGGTGGTGCACCTCCTTGTGTTGCTGTTTACCTATTTGTACTTGCCATTCTCATTAGTGAAACCTCATTCCTCTCGACATTTTCTCCTAACTCACTCGAACTCAACTACCAAGGCTCCTAAGCCATGGCTCCTAAACCCAACTCTTGCTAGTATCTTGACATGGGGGTGCTGAGCCTGTGGGTGCTACTACTGGGAGTCCTGAGCCTGTGGGTGCTACTACTGGGGGTGCTGAGCCTGGGGGTGCTGAGCCTGGGGGTACTGGGCCTGGGGGTGCTACGCCTGAAGGTGCTGGGCCTGGGGGTGCGCACCCGGAGGGAGCTAGGCCTGCTCATGTGGCGTCTAGCAGTTCTGGGCCTGGAGGTTCTCCGGCTGCTTCGTCTCGGCGGGAGCCACTCTCTCCATAGGAGCTGCGCGAGTGGTTTGCCCAGCGCTGGAGGCGTGCTGCTCGAGCTGGAGGTTCTTCGGCTGCTGAGGGTGCTGGTGCCGCGGGTCCCGGAGGTACTCGTACTGGGAGTAATGGAGCAGTTGGGCCCGCGGGTATGCCTGGAGCTGGAGCTGATGAGGGTGTTGGCGTTGAGACTACTGCTGCAGGTCCTGGTGGCGGTCCTGCTGGGGGTGCTACGGGTGCTGCTGAAGGTCCTGGACCTGGAGGAGCTGCTGGCGCTGGTGCTGTCGCTGGGGGTACTGGTGCTGACCCTGATATGTCTGGAGTCGCTGCGCGGCCTTGACCGTACTTCGTTCTGCTCCTTCAGGAGGTTCTTGGTCTCCCGTCTTCTCCTGGTCCTCCTCCTCCCTTAGAGTGTCCACAGCCTGTCCCGTCCCAGTTACAGTTATAGCCGGCCTCCCCTCTGCCTGCTCCTTCTCCCTACGCTGGTCCTACTAGAGGTCTTGCTGAGCGTCATGAGCCTGCGTCTCGCCCTGCGTCACCTATCCGCCCTGCTCGTGCTAGTGGTCGTGGTTCGCCTCAGCGTCCTCCTCCTATTCCTGGCACGCACCGGATGTCTCTGCGTTCGTCCACTGCTCCTCTCCGCGCCCCTTTGCCTTCTCCTCCTGAGTCCTCTCTTCCTGCTCTTGCCGACCCGGAGTCGGACTCTCTTCGTGCTGCTAGTCCTACTGTCACGCGTCTCCTTGCTACTGTAATCATTGACCCTTCCTTTGAGTCCACTGCTGCGTCTGCCCTAGTTGCTGAGCTCGTCGACTTTGCTGCTCGCTATCATCTCGACTACGCTGCTAGTCTTGTTGTTGAGTCTGCGTCTGTCTGTCCTCCGTCCGTCGGGGGTGAGGGTGCCCTTGGAACGGACGTCCTTGAGGACAGGCAGGAGGAGCTCTAGTGTCTAGCTGCTGCTTCACCTCATCTCGTGTCCGTACTACCCCTGAGGGAGACCCGGATGCACTAGACATCCCGACTCCGCGCTCTTACACGGAGGTGATAGAGGGTCCCTACTACTCTTAGTGGCAGGCAGGTATGGACGCAGAGATGGCTTTCTGGAAGTCCACAGGCACCTATGTTGACGAGGTTCCCCCGCCTGGGGCGAACATCGTCAGTGGCATGTGGATTTTTAGGGTGAAGCGGCCGCCGGGTTCTCCGCCTGTCTTCAAGGCGCGGTACGTGGCTCGTGGCTTCAGTCAGCGGCAGGGAGTTGACTACTTTCATACCTTCTCTCCCACCCCGAAGATGACCACTCTTCGGGTGCTGCTGCACATAGCCGCTCAGCGCGACTACGAGCTTCACTCTCTTGACTTCAGCACTGCTTTCTTGCAGGGTAGCTTGCATGAGGAGATCTGGCTACGCCGCCCACCTGGCTTCACTGGGAATTTTCCTCCTGGCACCCAGTGGAGCCTCCGGCAGCCAGTCTACGGTCTCCGCCATGCACCGTGTGAGTGGCACGACACACTGAGGACTACGCTTGTGGCTCTTGGGTTTGCTCCCTCTACTGCCGACCCGTCGCTGTTTCTGCGCACCGACACTTCTTTGCCACCGCTCTACATCCTCGTGTACGTCGACGACTTGGTCTTTGCCACAGCTGACACTGCTGGACTCGCCCACGTGAAGTCCAAGCTGCAGAAGAGACACACGTGCACAGACCTGGGTGAACTGCGCAGCTACCTTGGCTTGCAGATCACCCGGGACAGAGCACAGCGCACCATTACCTTGACTCAGTCACACATGGTGCACCAGGTCCTTCAGCGCTTCGGCTTCACGTACTCCTCGCCTCAGGCCACTCCTCTGCCTACTCGCCACTCGCTCTCAGCTCTACCTTCGGATGAGTCCGTAGAGTCGTGTGGCCCGTACCCAGAGCTTGTTGGCTGCCTCATGTACTTGATGACCTGCACACGACCTGACCTTGCATACCCTCTTAGCATTCTCACACGCTATGTTGCTCCTGGGAGACACAGACCGGAGCACATGGCTGCAGCGAAGAGGGTGTTGCGCTACTTGTGCAGTACGTCGCGCATGGGGCTTGTGCTTTGAGGGCAGAGTCCAGTGGTCCTCAGTGGGCACGCAGACGCTTCTTGGGCTGATGACCAGGCTACGCAGCGGTCATCATAGGGTTACACCTTCAGCCTTGGTTCTGGCTCTGTTTCGTGGCGGGCTACTCGGTCGTCTTCTGTTCTCGGCTCCAGTTGTGAGGCCGAGATCTACGCCGGGGCCATGGCTGCACAGGAGCTTCGCTGGCTCACCTACCTGCTGACTGACCTCGGAGAGTCGCCTCGTTCTCCTCCAATGCTATACGTAGACAACAAGGCCATGCTGGCCTTGTGTCGAGAGCTGAGACTGGAGCACAGGACGAAGCACATTGCTCTCCGCTACTTCCTTGCTCGTGAGCTATAGCAGCGTGGTCAGCTGCGGCTTGCGTACGTGACCTCTGAGGCCAACAGTGCTGATATCTTCACCAAGGCACTTTCGCCTTGTGATCATCAGCGCTTCTGTACTGAGCTTGGTCTTGTGCCTACCTTGCCTCACTTGCTCACCCCTTGACCTTGTTTGTACTGTTGCATATATATATACACAGCTGCTCTTGCTTGTCTAGCCTTATATGTGTATGTATTTCTTCATGTGAACTGGCCTTGTGGCCTTGAACTTGTGCTCGGAATGTGTGGTGACTTTGTGATCCACCCTGAGCTTGTTTTGCTTTGCTTGACTGGTCTTGTGACCCCTTGTTCTCCCCCACTCTGCCTATGGGGGTGTGTCAGATTTATATGACATAGCTGCTGTAGGCTATAGTGGGGTAGCACATATGGGGTACAGCTTTCCAGGGTTGTACTTGTACCCAACTTCCCCTTAGTCAATTCATTCTCGTTCAATTTCACAGGCCGCAGCGGAAGCACGAGCCCCGAAGGGTGGAGAAGTCAGCAGGCTCTTCTGCTGGTACAACTTGAAGCGCTTCGCCGTGCGGAAGTCGGAGGCGTCCTCCACTTGAAGCACCTCGAATCGCCCCGAGATGAGGTTGAGAGCATGCGAGATGAGTTCGAGTCCGCCCGCTGGGTCTCCGCGCTGCGCCTTGTATTTCGCGTGCAGCAGGTATGCGCGCAAGTCCTTCAGCAGCCCGCTTGCTCTCGCACGAAGTCGTTGACGAATGTTGCCGCCGAAATAGTGAGGTTAGAAGAAGGAAGGGGGTGAAGGTGTTTCGTGCCAATAAAATTAACATTGTTGATTGGAGCCTCACTGGCTTCATCTTCAGAGTCGTCGGTATCGTTGTGGACCGCTGGAGCGGGGGGTGTTGCTGTTGCTGCGTCGTTGTCGTGCCGAATGGTCCTTGCTCCTCGCACGCCTTTTTCCCTTCTCGCATTTTCTTTTTTAGCCGACACAGATGCAGCGGGTAGTGCAGTTTCCGCGGCTGTAACGCTGACAGGCAGCTACTGTAGAAGGGACAGCAGTGCGTTGACGTGGTTCGGGGTCAACGCCTGCGTCAACGCAGGGGCGGTCGTCGCGTCAGACGAGGAGACCGCCGTCCGCCACCTCTGGGGCTGACGCGACGGTCCAGCCGCGGGTGCTGACGTATGCTCGACGTCAGTGGCGTGTGCCACGCCAGCGGCCGTCGCCACTTGCGCCGCAGGTGCCACTGGCGCCACTGGCACCTCAGGCGCCATTGGCGCCGAAGGGTGCTGCTGGGCGTTGGCAGAATTGTTGACCTCGAGCCCGCCCAGCAGCACGTCCACTGCAGTCGTTGCGGGCGGTCCATCTTCTGCCCGTCACTTGTTACGGCGTTCGCCCGCCAAATCGCGGGTGTTGTCAAAATTAGAAGAAAGAAAGAGGATTGAACTAGCAGAAATGGGGATACAAATAGCAAACCCTAGAAGGTTTGTATTCGCTATAGAGCACCCCACTACAGGCTAGAACATAAGAATAACATTCTGACAGGTGTTACGGTCATTGTCGGAGGCGGGGTTGGACGAGTTCTCGTTGTTAAGTGTCGGCGTCGGTGCCATCGTTGAGCGATTGAAGTCAAAATATCGTTGAGTAAAGTCGAAGGTGACTCGCCTCTAGGAAGCGATTTTGTTCTAGCCAGCTTGGACGGAGTGATAAACTACGTGAGCGGAAATTGTCAGAATGTTATAATTGTCTAGCCTGTAGTGGGGTACTCTATAGCGAGTACTATCAGAACATTATAGCTTATACATTTATGTAGGCTATAGTGGGGTAGCCCATAAGGGGTACAACCCAATTAGGGTTAGTACTTGTACCCAACTCTTTCATAGTTCAATCATTCTCTCGTTCTAACTTTCACATGGTATAGAGCTGGTTCCCTCGTGGGAACTGTTCCTAGGGCCCACCGATCTTTTTTTTTCCTGCCCGGAGCGCGCTTGGCCCCTGCCCGAGTCGCGCCACGTGTCGTTCCCCCTCTAGCGGCCTCTAGCGGCCCCTTTCACGACCCCTAACGGCCCCGTCGCGGCGCCCTTGTGGCCCCGTCGCGCCGCCCTTTCAGTGGCCTCGTCGCCGCCCCTTCCTGCGGCCTCGTCGCCGCCCCTTCCTGCGGCCCCGTCGCCGCCCATTCAGCGGCCCCGGCGCCGCCCTTTCAGCGGCCCCATCGCCGCCCTTCCACGGCCCCGTTGCTGCCCTTCCACGGCCTCGCCGCCCGCCCTTACAACGGCCCCGTTGCCGCCCTTCCGCGGCCCCGACACCACCCTTCCGCGGCCCCGTCGCCGCCCTCCAACAGCCCCGTCGCCGCCCTTCAGCGGCCCCCTTCGCCGCCCTTTCAGCGGCCCCGTTGCCGCCCGCCCTTTCAGCGGCCTCGTTGCCGCCCTTCCACGACCTCGCCGCCCGCCCTTACAGCGGCCCCGTCGCCGCCCTTCCGCGGCCCAAACACCGCCCTTCCGCGGCCCCGTCGCCGCCCTCCAGCGGCCCTGTCGTCGCCCTTCAGCGGCCCCTTCACCGCCCTTTAAGCGGCCCCGTCGCCGCCCGGCCTTTCAGCGGCCCCGTCGCCCGCCCTTCAGCGGCCTCGTTGCCGCCTTGCAGTGGCCCCGTCGCCCGCCCTTCCGCGGCCCTGTCGCCGCCCTGCAGCGGCCCCGTCGCCCACCCTTTCCGCGGCCCAGTCGCCGCCCTTTCGCGGCCCGTTGCCGCCCTTTCAACGGCTCGTTGCCGCCCTTCAAGCGGCCCCGACGCTGCCCTTCCACGGCTCCGTCGCCGCTCAGCCGCCCAGCCGCCGAGCAGCCCAGCCGCCCGACAGCCGAGCCGCCGAGCAGCAGAGCCGCCCGACCGCCGAGCCGCCCGACCGCCGAGCTCGCCCGCCACTACACAGCCGCCCCTGGAGCAGCCGCCCCTAGAGCAGCAATTACTACAGCAGCCGCCCCTGGAGCAGCCGCCCCAGGAGAGGCCGCCACTGCAGCAGCCGCGGAGCTCTCGCTCTACGGTGGCAGTGGCGTCACCGTTGCCGCCGTCGTACGCCTGCCCTTCTCGCCACTGGTGAGCACTGCCCAGCCCGTACTGCTATTATTGCTGCTCTTATTACTGCTGCTCTTTCTACTGCTACTGCTGCTCCTGGCGTGGCCAGATGCAGCTCCAGCGTCGCCCGCGTGAGTTCCTCACCCCCCAACAGCTTCGTGAGTGGTACGCTAGTTGGGGTTGTCGGGGTGGCCGTAGTGGGAGTCGTCCTGGAGTGAGTGGTTCGGCAGCTACTTGTAGTAACCAGGTGCAGCCTCAGCGTCGTCCGCGAGTAGTCCTCTCGCCCCAGCAGCTTTGTGAGTGGTACGCGCAGCGTGACGGGTCACGACGTACTGCTCGTTGTCTGTACGTCATTCGCACTGGTGCTCGGACTGGTCAGCCTTGCGGGACGCTCGGTCACGCACCGTCCCACTGCTTTGCCCGTCTGAGCGACGCCTGGCGTACGGAGTTTGGTGACGCGGCTGAGCTCCCCGACTGGGTGGAGCTACTTCGGGTGAGGGTCGATATCTATTCTCTTGACTATGATGCTATCCTCACTGCCATGTATACATAGCCTACTAGTGATAAGGGTGACTGTTACCTGTGTGTTCCGCCTGACCCGAGCATTGAGGCTGCTGCTCTAGGTGCTGGTGAGGCTCCTGCTCTAGGTGCTAGTGCGTCCGCTGCCCCAGGTACTAGTGAGTCTACTACCCCAGGTGCTGGTGAGTCTGCGCTCTCAGGTACTACATCAGCTCAGGCCTTACACACCTTCACCCTTGACTCGGGTGCGTCCCGCTCCTTCTTTCGAGACCGCACCACTCTTACGCCGCTCACTCGGCCGGTTGCAGTCTCCCTGACAGACCCCTCTGGGGGTGATGTCCTTGCTAGCTTCTCCACTGTCTTACCGTGCCCGGTAGCCCCCTCTGGCACCCTGTCAGGTCTCTACCTCCCCTCGTTCTCTACGAACTTGGTGAGTGGAGCGGACCTACAAGATAGGGGGGTTGACCAGTTCACTCATGCGAGTCAGCGAGTGACCCACTGCACGTGTGCTCGGATAGGCCGACACTTGGCCACATTCACCCGTCGGCCAGGGTCGAGCATGTACACCCTTACTACTGAGTCTCCTCCGACTGCTGAGTTTGCCCAGGTAGCTGCGTCGAGTGAGGTGTTTGGTGCAGCGTCCAGGTCCGGTCCTGAGTCTGCTCTTGCTCGTGTCGTCAGCTGTCCCACCAGACTCTCCTTTGGCACCACCGCCTTGGTCACCCCTCCTTGCCTCGTCTCCGAGGCATGGCCTCCCGTGTCCTTGTCTCTGGTCTCCCTCGGTCTCTCCCTTCCCTACCTCCAGGGCTAGGCCCAACCTGCGTCCCCTGCGTCGAGGGGCGACAGCGCGCCGCCCCTCACTCCTCTGAGTTTCCTCCGACAGAGGCTCCGCTGCAGACTCTCCACATGGACGTGTGGGGCCCAGCCCGCGTCAGTGGGCAGGGGCGCGAGCGGTACTTCCTGCTGGTGGTAAACGACTACTCGCGTTACACCACAGTCTTCCCCTTGCGCAGCAAGGGTGACATCGCTGAGGTGTTGATCGACTGGATCCGCGCAGCTCGTCTCCAGCTTAGGGAGAGTTTCGGCTCGGACTTTCCTGATCTGCGTCTGCACTCGGACACAGGCGGGGAGTTTTCCTCTGCCCGTCTAGGAGCCTTCTGTCGTGCACAGGGCATCCGCCAGACCATCACGCTTCCGGCTCTCCATAGCAAAATGGGATTGCTGAGCGCCGCATTGGCATGGTCATGGACGTCGCTCGTACGTCCATGATGCATGCGGCTGCCCCCCATTTTCTGTGGCCGTTTGCGGTTCAGTACGCCGCGCATCAGCTCAACCTTCAGCCCCGCGTCTCCTTGCCCGAGACCTCCCCCGCCTTGCGGTGGACCGGGAAAGTTGGCGATGCGTCTGTGTTTCGGGTCTAGGGATCTCGGGCGTTTGTCCGCAACTTGTCTGCGGACAAGCTGTCCCCTCGTGCTGTTCCCTGAGTCTTCCTTCGCTTCCCCCCTGACGCGCCTGGGTGGCAGTTTTACCACCCCACCTCGCGCCGTGTTCTGTCCTCCCAGGACGTCACCTTTGACGAGTCGGTACCTTACCACCGTCTCTTCCCCTACCGCACTGCGCCTCTCCCCCCCGTGCCGCTCTTCCTTGCGCTAGGTCCTCCCCCGGTAGACCCCCTCCCCCCTCAGGGTCCACCCTCGTCAGGTGTGTCCCAGGTAGACGCAGTCGAGCCTGTCGAGGTAGCAATTGACTCCGGTGCTGCTAGAGGTGCTGAGCCTATGGGTGCCGGGTCTAGGGGTGCTGACACTAGGGGTGCTGAGACTTGGGGTGCTAAGTCTGGGGGTGCTGAGCCTGGGGGTGCTGGGTCTGGGAGTGCGGAGCCTGGGGGTGCATAGCCAGGGGGCGCTGGGTCTGCTCCTGTGGCCGCCGGCGGTGTTTCGTCGAGGCGGGAGCCACTCTCTCCACAGGAGCTGCGCGAGTGGTTTGCCCGCCGTTGGAGACGAGCTGCTGAGACTGGGGGTGCTGCTGGGGCTACTGGAGTTGGTTCTGCTGGAGCTGCTGGCGGTACAAGTGCTGCTGGAGCTGGAGCTGCTAGGGGTGTTGGCACTGGTGTTTCTACTGGCGCTGGTGCGTCTAGGGGTGGAGCTGCTGGCGGTACTAGTGCTGCTGGAGCTGGAGCTGCTAGGGGTGTTGGCGCTGGTGTTTCTACTGGCGCTGGTGCGTCTTGGGGTGCTCCTGAGGCAGCTAGAGCTGACGGTCCTACTGGAGCTGGAGCTGCTGGGGGTGTTCGCGCTGGTGGAGCTGGAGGTGCTACCGGCACTGGTGCTGCCGCTAGGGGTACTGGTGCCGTCCTTGCTGCTTCTGGAGGCGCTGCGCGTCCGAGGCCGTACTTTGTTCCGCTCCTGGAGCAGGTTCTTGGTCTCCCGCCCTCTACTGGTCCTGCTCCTCCCTTAGAGTGTCCACAGCCTGTCCAGTCGCAGGCACAGTTACAGCCCGCGTCCCCACTGCCTGCTCCTTCTCCCTACACTGGTCCTACTGGAGGTCTTGCTAAGCGTCGTGAGCCTGCGTCTTGTCCTGCGTCGCCTGTTCGTGCTGCTCGCACTAGTAGTCGTGCTCCGCGTCCGCGTCCTCCTGCGGTCCCCGGCACGCACCAGATGGCATTGCGTCCTTCCACTGCTCCTCTGCGTTTCCCGTTGCCGTCTCCTCCACAGTCCTCTCTTCCTTCTCTTGCTGACGTGGAGTCTGACTCCCTTCGTGCTGCTAGTCCTTCGGTCACGCGCCTTCTTGCTACTGTTGTCACTAACCCTTCCTTTGAGTCCACTGCTGCGTCTGCCCTAGTTGCTAAGCTTGTCGACTTTGCTGCTCGCTGTCGTCTAGACTAAGCTGCGAGTCTAGATGCTGAGTCTGAGTCTGTCTCTCCTCCGTCCGTCAGGGGTGAGTGTGCTCTTAGCACGGACGTCCTTGAGGACAGGCAGGAGGAGTTCCAGTGCTTTTCTGCTGCTTTGCCCCATCTCGTGTCCACGCTGATTGCCCGTGAGGGAGACCCGGATGCACCAGACATCCCGACTCCTCGATCGTACGCTGAGGCGATCGAGGGTTCCTACTCCTCTCAGTGGCAGTCAGCCATGGACGCAGAGATGGCTTCCTAGAAGCCCACACGCATCTACATCGACGAGGTTCCCCCACCTGGGGCGAACATCGTCATTGGCATGTGGATTTTCAGGGTGAAGCGGCCGCCGGGCTCTCCGCCTGTCTTCAAGGCGCGTTACGTGGCTCGAGGCTTCAGTCAGTGGCAGGGAGTTGACTACTTTCAGACCTTCTCTCCCACACCGAAGATGACCACTCTTTGGGTGCTACTGCACATAGCCGCTCAGCGCGACTACGAGGTTCACTCTCTTGACTTCAGCACAACTTTCCTGCAGGGCAGCCTGCACGAGGAGATCTGGCTGCGCCGTCCACCTGGCTTTACGGGGCCGTTTCCCTCTAGTACCCAGTGGAGCCTCCGGGGGGCAGTCTACGGTCTCCGCCAGGCACCCCGTGAGTGGCACGACACACTGAGGACTGCACTTGCGGCTCTTGGGTTTGCTCCTTCTACAGCCGACCTATCGCTGTTTCTGCGCACCGACACCTCTTTGCCGCCGTTCTACATCCTCGTGTACATCGACGACTTGGTCTTTGCCACTGCTGACACTGCTGGACTCGCCCACGTGAAGTCCGAGCTCCAGAAGAGACACACGTGCACAAACTTGGGTGAACTGCGCAGCTACCTTGGCTTGCAGATCATCTGGGACAGAGCACAGCGCACGATTACCCTAGCTCAGTCACACATGGTGCAGCAGATCCTTCAGCGCTTCGGCTTCACGTACTCCTCGCCTCACTCCACTCCTCTGTCTACTCGCCACTTGCTCTCAGCTCTGCCTTCGGATGAGTCCGTAGAGTCGAGTGGCCCGTACCCAAAGCTTGTTGGCTGCCTCATGTACCTGATGACCTGCACACGACCTGACCTTGCATACCCTCTTAGCATCTTGGCACGCTATGTTGCTCCTGGGAGACACCAACTAGAGCACATGGCTGCAGCGAAGAGGGTGTTGCGCTACGTGTGCAGTACGTCGGGCATGGGGCTAGTGCTTGGAGGGCGATGTCGAGTGGTCCTCACACGTCACGCAGACGCTTCTTGGGCTGACGACTAGGCTCTACAGGTGGTCACAGGGTTACACCTTCAGCCTTGGCTCCGGCTCTGTTTCGTGGCGGTCTACCCGCTCGTCTTCTGTTCTCAGCTCTAGCTGTGAGGCTGAGATCTACACAGGGGCCATGGCTGCACAGGAGCTACGCTGGCTCACCTACCTGCTATTTGACCTAGGAGAGCCGCCTCGTTCTCCTCCAGTTTGTACGTAGACAACAAGGTCATGCTGGCCTTGTGTCAGGAGCACAGACTGGAGCACAGAACAAAGCACATTGCTCTCCGCTACTTCCTGGCTCGTCAGCTACAGCAGCGTGGTCAGCTCCGCCTCATCTACGTGGCCTCTGAGGCCAACACTGCTGATATCTTCACCAAGGCCCTTCCGCCTTGTGATCATCAGTGCTTCTGTACTTTGCTAGGTCTTGTGCCTACCTGGCGTCACTTGCTCACTTCATGATCTTGTTTGTACTGTACTCTTTCTATACGTGCACTTGCTTGTTCACCTTTATATATATGATCTTGCGTGTGAACTGGTTTTGTGGCCTTACTCTTGTGCTCGGATTGTGTGGTGACTTTATGATCCACCCTGAGCTTGCTTTGCTTTGCTTGACTGGTCTTGTGACCACTTGTTCTCCCCCACGTTGCCTGTGGGGGTGTGTCAGAACATTATAGATTATACTATTGTGTAGGCTGTAGTGGGGTAGCCCATAAGGGGTACAACCCAATTAGGGTTAGTACTTGTACCCAACTCTTTCATAGTTCAATCATTCTCTCGTTCTAACTTTCATAAGTACGACCCAATTAGGGTTTCCTACATGTATGCCAACTGCTGCTAGTGCAACCCCTCTCTTCTTCATTGCTCGTTTTCTCACAGAAATGTTGAGTGAGCCATTTGAAAATCAAGAAACGTGGGTGGAGGGAAATGAACTCCAACCCATGGTTTTTGTAGTTGGAGAAGGGCGTTTAGCGCGCTTCGACGATGCCAATTGTGCAGTACAAGCAGCTTCGCTTTCACAATACACAATTTAAAAAAACACAATGTGTGTTTAAAAAATATAATGTTATACAAGCACAAGCAAATCGTAATCAAGTTACAAAAACATCATGGAGATCCAAACGCGCAGACCCTCATATATAATTGTTAGTAGAGCTACACTGTGAGATCCCCGATCGATCCTAGGGGGGGTTACAGGCGTGTTTGCCTAGGGGGTTATGGGCGCACTGACCTGCTACTGAAATAAGCCCTTTTATCCCAATGGTCTAGTGGTTGGGATTCTGACATTGTATCAGAGCGGTCTCGGGTTCGAATCCCGGTGTATGCACATGTAGGCCGTTGCCACTATGCTCAGTGCTGGGCCTCCAAGTGTGGGGGGGTGTCAGTAGAGCTACACTGTGAGATCCCCGATCGATCCTAGGGGGGGTTACAGGCGCGTTTGCCTGGGGGGTTATGGGCGCACTGACCCGCTACTGAAATAAGCCATTTTATCCCAATGGTCTAGTGGTTGGGATTCTGACAATAATCAGCATGACAACATGAGCAACACCACAACTACAAAGTTCCTACCAGCACTGTACTGTATTCTCCCGGATAAAACACCCCCCCGTAATTGTACACCCCCGGGTAGCTAATACGGTGTGGGCATTATATCCGACCCCGTTAGTACTATACCCCCCCATTTTGGGGTGATTCTCTATAACACCCCCCTTTTCTTATAGATTCCTATTATAATTGTTATTAAGTCAGATTCCTTACGGGGGGATATCGCGAGAATTGCTCCCTAGATGAAATTTTGCGTGTACTTTCACTTACCGTAGAATCTGCTGAGATTTCCCCCCTCCCACAATCTCGCTGTCGCCACGCAAGCGAATCTTCCGCTGCAAGTGGCCCAAGAGCAAGAGGTGAAAATCACCTTCTCACATGAGGCATAGACACGTGACCAAACCAGTCAAGAATTGACTGGTACAGTAACAATGCACCACCGTGCGCGATTCCGGCCTTAACGGTCGCATGAACCCTCGCTACGCAATTGGCTTTGTTTTCACCCTATCAAGTGTCAGAATTGCCCACTGGAATTTGCCACGTGGCTGATTCCAGTTGGCAGTCACGTTATCCACGTATACTCAGTTTTGCGGCACTGATCAATAATCTTGAAGTGAAGTCAGACCCCCTGATTTTGTTTCACATCTTTTATGCTTGATAAAAAATATACCATATAATAAGACCCATGTATTATGCAGGATTTTCCTTTGAGGAGACCCCCCCCATTTTTTCCCAGTGGTTTTCATAATACCCTAGGGTGTTTTATCCGGGATAATACGGTACCGTATGGCCGCGGATAGAAGCGCAGGCCTATTTTAAGCGCATGCGCTTGTATCTGGAGCAGGGCTTCAGATTCATTTTGGGCCACCCTTAGTAATCAGGGTTGTAGGTATAGTCAACCCTGACAAATGCAGGGTAAAAAAACAGTTAGTCTGTTTGGGCAAGGTATTCTGAAAGAGTTTTGATAATTTAAAAGCATTCAATATCAATGGCTAGTAGTTCAGCTAGTTCAATTGCACATTAGATCTGTAAGGTCGCGAGTTTAAAATCTCGCTAGTGACATCAACTTACATGGACCTGTGTAGTGTATCGTCTCGCTACGGAGCACACAGAACCAGTATTGATGGGTTGCACACTGTACAGACAGAGTAATGTGTTCCTTATGTTGTTTTATAGATGGTATTGAAAAAACTTACACTTTCTGGCCTAGGGTAAAAAATCCACAACCCTGCCTGTGAAAGGGTAACTGAAAAAAAGCGGCCGCCAGTCAGTGCAAAAAGGGTATTTTACCCTGATAACGAGAGGCCTGATCTGGAGCAATGCGCTTATTCTCAGAATCCCAACCACTAGACCATTGGGATAAAAGGGCTTGTTTCAGTAGCGGGTCAGTGCGCCCATAACCCCCCAGGCAAACGTGCCTGTAACCCTTCCCTAGGATCGATCGGGGATCACCAGTGGACCTCTTACACCCCCCCGCACTGGGATGCCCGAAGTGCATACACCGGGATTCGAACCCGAGACCTTCGCTCTGATACCATCTCAGAATCCCAACCACTAGACCATTGGGATAAAAGGGCTTGTTTCAGTAGCGGGTCAGTGCGCCCATAACCCCCCAGGCAAACGTGCCTGTAACCCTTCCCTAGGATCGATCGGGGATCACCAGTGGACCTCTGACACCCCCCCGCACTGGGATGCCCGAAGTGCATACACCGGGATTCGAACCCGAGACCTTCGCTCTGATACCATCTCAGAATCCCAACCACTAGACCATTGGGATAAAAGGGCTTGTTTCAGTAGCGGGTCAGTGCGCCCATAACCCCCCAGGCAAACGTGTCTGTAACCCTTCCCTAGGATCGATCGGGGATCACCAGTGGACCTCTGACACTTATGGCCGATCCTCAATTATAAACGCACCCCTTATAAAACCCTGATTTATTATACGCGCATGTATAAACTAAAAAAAAAACGGATTAAAACAATAACGACTTCCCGTTTTAAAGCGAGTCAACATCCACTTCTACTCTGTTTGACTCCCTCGAGGGCGGGCTCGCTCAGGAAAAGCGCAACAGTGCGAAGTTGACCTGACAGGGGGGCTCGGGAACACCTGTTGTCTGTGCGCTGCGAGCGAGCGACTGCAGGCTATTGGTCGTACACTAGGGCAAGCCTGTGCGATGCGAACGAGCGACTGCAAGCTATTGGTTCGTACACTTTGCTGGGGCGAGCATGACACATTCCTATGCGAAAGTGACGTATCCTTGCTCTTGTGCGCCGGCAGAGAATCGCCCTCGCGCGATTCTGATTCAGAACGCTCCACACATTTCGATTTGAATGAAATTGCCAGACTCTAATGCAAAGTTTGGTGCGTTTATAACATATTTCTCTGTTTGTTATTATATAAGCGCATGCGCTTATAATTTTGACTCATTCATAAGCGCACCCAGGGCCTACTTTTGGAATTTAGGTACTCTGAATTCCAGAGTGGTTTTTTTGCCAACTCTGAAATCTATGGTCGTTCTTACGCCTCACTTTGAGTTGTCAGAGTAACCCTATGTTTTGGGAAAAAAACTCAGGCACGTCAGAGTAATATTTTGCTTTACTCTGATGTTAGTTTACTAATGTGTATGATCTGTATGGCTAATTTGTTACGCCTTTCAAAAACTCCAGACCCGTCATAGGGCGAGAGCTGCATGACGGGCCGGGATCAAGTTCAGGCGCAGCAGCGTCAGCGTTGTCTGCATTGAACAGGGTGCGGAACTGAGAGGGAGACGCGTGGCTGTTGTCAGAATATTATCTTATGTTCTAGCCTGTAGTGGGGTGCTCTATAGCGAGTACAACCCTTCTAGGGTTTGCTATTTGTATCCTCATTCTTGCTAGTTCAATCCTCTTTCCTCTTTCTTCCTTCTAACTTTGACAGTTGTGATGTTGGGGTACGCAATGCACCTGATGGATAGGGGAAATGGGTGGAGAAACTGTGAGCCAGCCGAGCACTAGCAGGCCTTGGCGCCAACACTCGAACGAAATCTGGATGGTGTTCTCGGCGACTTGGGGAAAAACCGATATTCGGGAGAGGGGGGGGAGGGAGGGGGGGGAGGTGGGGGGGGTGGCTAGGGGGCATGTACCGTCATACCCCGGATATAAGCGCCACCCTTGAATAAGCGCCTGGCGCTTTTAATTGGCGTGTGGCGCTTATATACCATGCTTGATTATAAGCGCACCCCCTTAAAAAACTTGTTATATTATAAGCGCACGTAAACTTTAATTTTTGAAATGTGCTCAAAACGCTGTAACGATTTTTGCTTTAGCAGGCGGATGTGCTGCAGTCGGTTCCCTTTACATTCGGACCCTGCACTGGATGCGGGTCCAGTCAGCAGGAGCTCCCCACGCGCGAGTGTATCTGAGTGCGTGAGTCAGATTGGGTGTATCTCCCTGCGCGCGCGAGAATTTTACAGACGACCCCACGTAACTTAGACTCGATTGAAAAGGCAAGCATGTCAGAACTTATAGCTTATGCTTTTGTGTAGGCTATAGTGGGGTATCCCATAGGGGGTACAACCCAATTAGGGTTGGTACTTATACTCACACATTTCATAGTTCATTCATTCGTGTTCTTTCTTTCACATGGAATCAGAGCAGGTTCCCTCCTAGGGACTGCTTCTAGGGCCCACCGAAGCGCGCCCCGAGGCGCGCGATTTTTTTAGCGACCCTCTGTGTCGCCCTTCCCCTCGCGGCCCCGCTGCCCTTCTCGCGGCCTCGCCGCCCTTCAGTCGCGGCCTCGCCGCCACCTTGTCGCGGCCCCGCCGCCCTTGCTAGCGGCCCCGCCGCCCTTTCTCGCGGCCCCACCACCCCTTCGAGCGGCCCCGCCACTCCGTCGCGGCCCTGCCGCCCTGTCGCGGCCCTGCCGCCTCTTCCTCGCGGCCCCGCCGCCCCGACGCGGCCCCGCCACTCCGTCGCGGCCCCGCCGCCCCGTCGCAGCCCCGCCACCCAGTCGCGGCCCCGCTACCCCTTCGAGCGGCCCCGCCACTCCGTCGCGGCCCCGCCACCCCTTCGAGCGGCCCCGCCACTCCGTCGCGGCCCACCCGCCGCCCTACCTGCGGCCCGCGAGCCGCCCTACCTGCGGCCCTTCGCCGCCCCACCTGCGGCCCACCAGCCGCCCTACCTGCGGCCCTACCGCCACCCTACCTGCGGCCCTTTGCCGCCCTACCTGCGGCCCACCAGCCGCCCTACCTGCGGCCCTACTGCCGCCCTACTTGCGGCCACCCGCCGCCCTACCTTCGCGGCCCACCCGCCGCCCTACCTTCGCGGCCCATCCGCCGCCCGTCGTGCGGCCCGCGAGCCGCCCTACCTGCGGCTCTACGCCGCCCTATCTGCGGCCCGCCCGCCGCCCTACCTGCGGCCAACCAGCCGCCCTACCTGCGGCCGTCCCGCCGTCCTACCTGCGGCCCACCCGCCGCCCTACCTGCGGCCCACCCGCCGCCCAGCAGCAGCCGAGCCGCCCATCAGCAGCCGAGCCGCCCAGAGCCGCCGAGCAGCCCAGCGGCAGCCGAGCTGCCCAGAGCCGCCGAGCCGCCCAGCGGCAGCCCAACCGCCCGGGAGCAGCCGAGCCGCCCAGGAGCCACCGAGCCGCCCAGCCGCAGCCGAGCCGCCCCGCAGCAGCCGAGCCGTCCTGCAGCCGTCGAGTCCCCCTGCAGCCGTCGAGTCGCCCTGCTACCGGGCCGCCCGACCTGCCCTGTCTGGTGAGCATAGCACTGCCCTACTGCTACTGCGTGCCCTTCCCAACTGCTAGTCTGTCGTCATGGCTACCCCCAGTGTCCTAGCTTTTGACGCTGAGGGCAGAGCCATTGACTTTGAGGTCTGGGTCGACGACCTGGAGTTGTTTTTACAGTGCGATAGGGCGGACGGTCTTTCTCTCTTTACCCTAAACCTCTGGCGCCTCTCTTGCTCCTGCTGCTGATGCTGACCCCACTGTTTGCTCTCAGTGGGCCACCCGCGATGCTGCTGCACGTCTTGCTGTGCGTCGCCACTTGCCCACCACTGAGCGCGCGCACTTTAGTCAGTACAAGAGTGCTCAGACCTTGTACGACGCTGTAGTTGCGCGCTACTCTTCCCCTGCCACTGCTGCACTGAGCCGTGTCATGCTACCGTACCTCTTTCCTGATCTCACTGCCTTTCCTACTGTCGCTGATCTCATTACGCCCTCTGCCCGGTGTTCTCCTTCCCCCCTGCTGCCCTCTGTTGCCTCTGCTGATGCTGCCGACCTGCTTGGTCTTGAGTCGGTTGGCGCGACGTCTGCCCCTAGCGGGAGACACCGCCCTGGCAAGGGCAAGGGGGGCAAGGGCGCGGGTGGAGCTGGCGGGGGCGGTGGGAGTGGCGGTGGAGGCGGCGGAGGGAGTGGGGGTGGCGGTGGGAGTGGTGGCGGGAGTGGTGGCAGTGGCGGCGGCAGCGGCGGCAGAGGTGGTGGCGGCGGAGGCGGTGGGAACGGAGGCGGTGGTGGTGGCGGAGGTGGAGGAGGTGGTGGCAGGGGAGGTGGAGCCGGTCGGGGTGGTGCCCAGCGGCGGAGCGGCTCTGGTGGTGGTCCGCGGCAGTAGCAGCAGCAGCAGCAGCGTGCTCGGGACATCCCCCCACCTCAGCAGCTCCGTGAGTGGTACGCGCAGAGTCAGCGTGGTGGAGGTTTTGGCCCGTGCACCTACGTTCTTTGCAGTGGTGACCGCGCGGGTGAGCAGTGTGGGGGTGCCCACGCCACCCGAAGCTGCTTTGGCCGCTTGACGGACGCTTGGCGTCAGCAGTTCCCTGACGCCTCTGAGATGCCCCGCTGGTGAGACCTTTCTAGAGCCGGTGTAGCGATCTTTGAGCTAGACTCTGATGCTATCCCTGCTGCCATGTATGCTGTGTCTAATAGTGATGAGGGTGACTGTTACCGGCGTTTCCCGCCCGACCCGGGCATTGATACGGCTGCGCTAGGTGCCTGTGACACTGCTGCGCTCTCAGGTGCTGGTGAGGCTGCGCTCTCAGGTACTAGTGAGGCTGCGCTCTCAGGTACTAGTGAGGCTGCGCTCTCAGGTACTGGTGAGGCTGCGCTCTTAGGTACCGCGTCGGTTTCGGCCTCTCTCACATTTTCACTTGACTCTGGGGCTTCTCGCTCCTTCTTTCGGGACCGCACCACACTCACGCCGCTTGGCCGGCCGGTTGCGGTCTCCCTGGCTGACCCCTCTGGGGGTCCTGTCCTTTCGCACTTCTCCACCGTCCTACCGTGTCCAGCTGCCCCCTCGGGCGCCCTGTCAGGCCTGTACCTCCCCTCGTTCTCGACGAACTTGGTGAGTGGTGCTGCCCTACAGGATGCTGGGGTTCACCAGTTCACTCCTGCGAGTCAGCGGGTGACCCACTGCACGAACGCGCGCACAGGTCGGCACCTGGCCACGTTCTCCCGTCGGCTCGGGTCGAGCCTCTACACCCTGACCAGTGAGTCTCCTCCTGTCCCTGTGTCGGGCCAGGTAGTTGCGTCGGGTCAGGTGTTTGCTGCTGCGTCCAGGCCTGGTCCTGAGTCTGCCCCCTGCTCGTGTCACCTCCTTTCTCACGAGACCCTCCTGTGGCACCACCGTCTTGGCCACCCCTCCTTGCCCCGTCTCAGGGACATGGCTTCCCGTGTCCTTGTCTCTAGTCTTCCCCGGTCTCTCCCTCCCCTTCCTTTGGGGCCAGGACCTTCCTGCGTCCCTTGTGTCGAGGGGCGCCTCCGGGCTGCCCCCCACTCCTCCCAGTTTCCTCCGACAGAGGCTCCTCTGCAGACGCTCCACATGGACGTGTGGGACCCGGCCCGCGTCCGTGGACAGGGTCACGAGCGCTACTTTCTGCTGGTGGTTGACGACTACTCGCGTTTCACCACAGTCTTACCCTTGCGCAGCAAGGGTGATGTCACAGAGGTGTTGATCGACTTGATCCGCGCTGCTCGTCTCCAGCTCAGGAGGAGCTTCGGCTCGGACTTTCCTGTTCTGTGTCTGCACTCTGACCGAGGCGGAGAGTTTTCCTCTGACCTTCTGCGAGCCTACTGTCGTGCACAGGGCATCCGCCAGACCTTTACGCTTCCGGACTCTCCACAGCAAAATGGGATTGCTGAGCGCCGCGTTGGCATGGTCATGGACGTCGCCCGTACGTCCATGATGCATGCGGCTGCCCCCCATTTTCTGTGGCCGTTTGCGGTTCGGTACGCGGCGCATCAGATCAACCTTCACCCCGGGGTTTCCCGGCCGGGAAAGGTCCGCGTGGACTGGGAAGGTCGGCGATGCGTCTGCGTTCCGTGTCTGGGGATCTCAGGCGTTTGTCCGCGACTTGTCTGCGGACAAGCTGTCCCCCCGTGCTTCTCCCTGTGTCTTCCTTGGCTTCCCCCCTAACGCTCCAGGGTGGCAGTTCTACCACCCCTCCTCTCCTCGTGTTCTGTCCTCCCAGTACATCACGTTCGACGAGTCAGTCCCCTTCTACCGCCTCTTCCCCTACCGCACTCCTTCCCTCCCCCCGCCACCGGACTTCCTTGTGCCAGGTCCACCCCCGGTAGACCCCCTCCCCCCTCAGGTTCCTGCCCCTTCAGGTGTGTCCCAGGTAGACGCCGTCGAGCCGGTCAAGGTTGATGGTGACTCTGGTCCTGCGGAGGGTGATGAGCCTTGGGGTGCTGACTCTGGGGGTGCTGTGCGCGTGGGTGCTGAGCCTGGGGGTGCTGAGCCTGGGGGTGCTATGCGCGTGGGTGCTGAGCCTGGGAGTGCTGAGCCTGGGGGTGCTGCGTCTGGAGCTGCTGAGCCTGGGGGTGCTGAGTCTGGGGGTGCTACGTTGGGAGCTACTGAGCCAGGGGGTGCTGCGTCTGGGGCTGCTGAGCCTGGCTGTGCGGAGCCTGCGGCCGCTGGACCTCCCCTTGTGGCGTCTAGCGGTACTGGGCCTGGAGGTTCTCCGGGTGCTCCGTCTCGGCGGGAGCCCCTCTCTCCACAGGAGCTGCGCGAGTGGTTCGCTCGCCGCTGGAGGCGTACTGCTGGTGCTGGAGCTTCTTCGACCGCTGAGGGTGCTGGTGCCGCCGGTCCTGGAGCTGCTGGACCTTCGGGTCCTACTGGAGCTGGAGCTGCTGAGGGTGTTGGTGCTGAGACTACTGCTGTCTGTCCTCGCGGTGGTCCTGCTCCTGGTGCGGCTGGAGGTCCTGCCGCTGGAGGTGCTATTGGCGCTGGTGCTGCCGCTGAGGGTTCCGGTGCTGTCCCTGCTGTGCCTGGAGTCCCCGCGCGGCCTCGGTCGTACTTCGTTCCGCTCCTGCAGCAGGTTCCTCGTCTTCCTCCGTCTCTCGAGTGTCCTCAGTCTATCCAGTCGCCGTCACTGTTAGAGCCCGCCTCCCCATTGCCTGCTCCCTCTCCTTACAGTGGTCCTACTGGAGGTCTTGCTGAGCGTAATGAGCCTGCGTCTCGTCCCGCGTCGCCCGTTCGTTTTGCTCGCGCTAGTGGTCACAGTTCGCGTCACCGTCCTCCTCCTGTCCCTGGCACGCACTGGATGTCTCTGCGTCCGTCCACTGCATCTCTGCGTGCCCCTTTGCCTTCTCCTCCTGAGTCCTCTCTTCCTGCGCTTTCCGACCCGGAGTCGGACTCACTTCGAGCTGCCAGTCCTACTCTCACGCGTCTTCTTGCTACTGTTGTCACTGACCCCTCTTTTGAGTCCACTTCTGCGTCTGCTCTTGTCGCTGAGCTTGTCGACTTTGCTGCTCGCTGTCGTCTTGACTACGCTGCTAGTCTTGTTGCTGACTCTGCGTCTGTCTGTCCTCCGTCCGTCGGGGGTGAGTGTGCTCTTGGCACGGACGTCCTTGAGGACAGGCAGGAGGAGTTCCAGTGTCTGGCTGCTGCTTCACCTCATCTCGCGTCTGTACTACTTGCCCCTGAGGGAGACCCGGATGCACTAGACATCCCGACTCCGCGTTCTTACGCGGAGGCCGTAGAGGGTCCCTACTCCTCTCAGTGGCAGGCAGCTATGGATGCAGAGATGGCTTCCTAGAAGTCCAAAGGCTCCTACGTTGACGAGGTTCCCCCTCCTAGGGCGAACAACGTCAGTGGCATGTGGATCTTCAGGGTGAAGCGGCCGCCGGGCTCTCCACCTGTCTTCAAGGCGCGGTACGTTGCTCGTGGCTTCAGTCAGCGGCAGGGAGTTGACTACTTTCAGACCTTCTCTCCCACCCCAAAGATGACTACTCTTCGGGTGCTGCTGCACATTACCGCTCAGCGCGACTACGAGCTTCACTCTCTTGACTTCAGCACTGCTTTCTTGTAGGGCAGCCTGCACGAGGAGATCTGGCTGCGCCGCCCGCCTGGCTTCACTGGGACTTTCCCTCCTGGCACCCAGTGGAGCCTCCGACGGCCAGTCTACGGTCTCCGCCAGGCACCGCGTGAGTGGCACGACACACTAAGGACTACGCTTGCGGCTCTTGGGTTTGCTCCCTCTACTGCTGACCCGTCGTTGTTTCTGCGCACCGACACTTCTCTGCCGCCGTTCTACATCCTCGTGTACGTCGACGACTTGGTCTTTGCCACAGCGGACACTGCTCGACTCGCCTACGTGAAGTCCGAGCTGCTGAAGAGACACACGTGCACAGACCTTCGTAAACTGCGCAGCTATCTTGGCTTGCAGATCACTCGGGACAGAGCACGCCGCACCATTACCTTGACTCAGTCATACATGGTGCAGCAGGTCCTTCAGCGCTTCGGCTTCACGTACTCCTCGCCTCAGGCCACTCCTCTGTCTACTCGCCACTCGCTCTCAGCTCTGCCTTTCGGATGAGTCCGTAGAGTCGAGTGGCCCGTACCCGGAGCTTGTTGGCTGCCTCATGTACCTGATGACCTGCACACGGCCTGACCTTGCATACCCTCTTAGCATTCTTGCACGCTATGTTGCTCCTGGGAGACACCGACCAGAGCACATGGTTGCAGCGAAGAGGGTGTTGCGCTACTTGTGCAGTACGTCGGGCATGGGGCTAGTGCTTGGAGGGCGGAGTCCAGTGGTCCTCATTGGTCACGCAGACGCTTCTTGGGCTGACAACCAGGCTACGCAGCGGTCGTCGCAGGGGTACACCTTCAGTCTTGGTTCTGGCTCTGTCTCTTGGCGGGCTACTCGCTCGTCTTCTGATCTCGGCTCCAGTTGTGAGGCTGAGATCTACGCCGGGGCCATGGCTGCACAGGAGCTACGCTGGCTCACCTACCTGCTGACTGACCTTTGAGAGCCGCCTCGTTCTCCTCCAGTGCTGTACGTGGACAACAAGGCCATGCTGGCCTTGTGTCGAGAGCAGCGCTTGGAGCACAGAACGAAGCACATTGCTCTTCGTTACTTCCTTGCTCGTGAGGTGCAGCAGCATGGTCAGTTGCGAATTGCGTACGTGGCCTCTGAGGCCAACACTGCTGATGTTTTCACCAAGGCACTTCCGCCTTGTGATCATCAGCGCTTCTGCACTCAGCTGGGAGTTCTACCTGTCCTACCTCTTTTGCTCACCTCTTGACCTTGCTTGTACTCTTGCATATATATATACCTTCTCTTTCTTGTTTAGTGTTATATATATATATGTCTCATCTTGCATGTGAACTGGCCTTGTGGCCTTGACCTTGTGCTCGGACTGTGTGGTGACTTTGTGATCCACCCTGAGCTTTGCTTTGCTTTGCTTGACTGGTCTTGTGACCCCTTGTTCTCCCCCACTTTGCCTATGGGGGTGTGTCAGAACTTATAGCTTATGCTTTTGTGTAGGCTGTAGTGGGGTATCCCATAGGGGGTAGAACCCAATTAGGGTTGGTACTTGTACTAACACATTTCATAGTTCATTCATTCGTGTTCTTTCTTTCACAAAGCACGAGATCTACAGTTTGGTGTTAAAAAAAAAAAAAAAAAAATGTCATTTTATAAACGCCGGCGCTTATAAATTTGCTCGATTATAAGCCCACCCTCCTAAAAAAACCTGCTTTAATATTGCCCCCCGTGGGGGTATATCCGGGGTATGACGGTATGTATCCTCTGTACAGAGTAAACTCGGTCCTTAGAATAAAAACCCAGAGAGCTCAGAGCAGGGCTGGCGTTTCATATTAGGCCTCCCTGATTCTGGGGAAAAAAATTCCCCTCTATTATGAGTGCACATTTTTCAGAATAATGCTACTCGGATTGCTCAGGGTTGAAAAGTATATAACTCTGATTGTTCAGGGTCAAAAATCGAGGATCATAGTAGTAACGCGCCCTTTGTTACAGGGGAAAAAGTTTTCCTCTGCGTAAAGTTTGCGCTCTGTGTTTCGCACACACTTTGAGCGCGCTAAGTTCTACCCTGTTAGTGTTACGAAACGGTATTTATGCATACGTTGTAGTGGGGGGAAGAGATGAGCGATTTCGCTCAACCAAACATATCGATTCGATACCTGAATGTGGCCAACATCACTGTGCGAAACGCAAAATAGGTTATGGAAACTTTACGCACATGCACTTACCGTATTCTCCCGGATAGTGTCAGAACATATATATAGCTTATGCTATTGTGTAGGCTGTAGTGGGGTATCCCATAGGGGGTACAACCCAACTAGGGTTTCCTATATGTACTCACTTCATTCATAGTTCATTCATTCTCGTTCTATTCTCCACATGGTATCGAGCAGGTTCCCCCGTGGGAACTGTGCTTAGGGCCCACCACTTTTAAACTTTTTTTTCTGCCCGGAGCGCGCTCCGGGCCCTCGCTCTCACTCTTTCGGCCTGCCCTGCGGCCCCCTAGACACCCGCGCGCCGCCCTTAGCCGCCCGCGCGCCGCCCGTCCCGGCCCCTAGCCGCCCGCCCGCGCCCGTTCAGGCCCCTAGCCGCCCGCGCGCCGCCCGTCCCGGCCCTTAGCTGCCCGCGCGCCGCCTGTCCCGGCCCCTAGCCGCTCGCGCGCCGCCCGTTCAGCCCCTAGCCGCCCGCGCGCCGCCCGTCCCGGCCCTTAGCTGCCCGCGCGCCGCCCGTCCCGGCCCCTAGCCGCTCGCGCGCCGCCCGTTCAGGACCCTAGCCGCTCGCGCGCCGCCCGTTCAGGCCCCTAGCCGCCCGCGCGCTGCCCGTCCCAGCCCCTAGCCGCTCGCGTGCCGCCCGTTCAGGCCCCTAGCCGCCCGTGAGCCGCCCGTCCCGGCCCCTAGCCGCCTGCGCGCCGCCCGTCCCGGCCCCTAGCCACCCGCGCGCGCCCGTCCCGGCCCCTAGCCGCCCGCACGCGCCCGTCCCGGCCCCTCACCGCCCGCGCGCCGCCCGACCCGGCCCCACGCCGCCCTGTGCCGCCCGCCCCGGCCGCGCTCTCCCGTCTCGGCCCCTAGGCGCCAGGACGCCGCCCGTCCTGGCCCCTCACCCATCCCGGCCCCGCTCCCAGTCGCCCGTGCGCCTCCCGTCCCAGCCGTGCGCCACCGTCCCAGCCTCACACCGCCCGTGTGCCGCCCGTCCCTGCTGCACGCCGCCGTCCCGGCCCCCACGCCGCCCGTTAGCCGCCGTGCAACCTGAGCCGCCCGAGCCGTCTGCGCAGCTGAGGAGCCGAGCCGCCCGAGCCGCCTGTGCCACTGACTACCCGAGCCGCCCGAGCCGCCTGAGCCGCCCGAGCCGCCCGAGCCGCCCAAGCCGCCCGAGCCGCCCGAGCCGACCAAGCCGCCCGAGCCGCCCGAACCGCCCGAGCCGCCTGCACCGCCTGAGGAGCCGAGCCGCTGGTCCCGCGGAGCTGCTGTTGCTGCTCAGCCAGGTGAGCTGCTGTGTTGCTGTGCTGCTGTGCTACTGAGCGGCCCGACCCGTCCTGTCTGGTGAGACCGTCGACTGCTGTCATGGCTACCCCTAGTGTCCTAGCTTTTGACGCTGAGGGTCGCGCCATTGACTTTGAGGTCTGGGTCGACGACCTGCAGCTGTTCTTACAGTGCGATAGAGCAGACGGCCTTTCTCTCTTCAACCTCACTTCTGGCGCCTCTCTTGCCCCTGCTGCTGATGCTGACCCCACTGTTCACTCTTAGTGGGCCACTCGCGATGTTGCTGCACGTCTTGCTGTGCGTCGCCACCTCCCTACCACTGAGCGCGCGCACTTTAGTCAGTACAAGAGTGCTCAGACCTTGTACGACGCTGTAGTTGCGCGCTACTCTTCCCCTTCCACTGCTGCACTGAGCCGTCTCATGCTTCCCTACCTCTTTCCTGACCTCTCTGTCTTTCCCACTGTCGCTGACCTCATAACGCACCTCCGCACTAGTGACACTCGCTACCGCGCCGCCCTTCCTGCTGAGTTCTGCGCCAAGAACCCCCCCCCCATGTACATCACTCTCTACTACGTAGTCGTACGCCTCCCTGACTCTCTTCGCGTAGTCAGGGACCACTTTCTCTCAGTCTCTCCCACCACCCTCACTGTCGACCTCCTCAAGAAGGCCCTCCTAGCGGCGGAGAAGAGCATCGTCGCTGTAGGAGCTTCTCGTGGTGACCCTCGCACCCCCATCTTTGAGGGGTGCTCTCCTTCCCCCCTGCTGCCCTCTGTTGCCTCTGCTGCTGCTGCCGACCTGCTTGGTCTTGAGTCGGTCGGCGCGGCGTCTGCCCCTAGCGGGAGACGCCGCTCTGGCAAGGGCAAGGGGGGCAAGGGTGCGGATGGAGCTGGAGGGGGCGGTGTAGGTGGCGGTGGAGGCGGCGGAGGGAGTGGGGGTGGCGGCGGGAGTGGTGGAGGAGGCGGCGGTGGTGGCGGCAGCGGTGGTGGTGGTGGCAGCGGTGGAGGTGGAGGCGGCGGAGGAGGCGCAGGAGGAGGCGGTGGTGGCGGAGGGGGTGGAGCTGGTCGGGGTGGTACCTCGCAGCGGAGCGGCGCTGGTAGTGGTCAGCGCCAGCAGCAGCAGCGTTCGCGGGACATCCCTCCGCCCCAGCAGCTCCGTGAGTGGTACGCTCGGCGTCAGAGGGGTGGGGGTGTTGGTCCGTGTACCTACGTCCTTCGTTCCGCCGACCGCGCGGGTGAGCAGTGTGGGGTTGCCCACCCCACCCAGCACTGCTTTGGCCGCCTGACGGACGCTTGGCGTCAGCAGTTCCCCGAGGCTAGTGAGATTCCCCGCTGGGATGAGCTTCTTAGGGCTTGTGTGGCGATCTTTGATCTTGACTTTGATGCTATCCTTGCTGCTATGTATTCTGTGACTATTAGTGAGGAGGGTGACTGTTACCGGTGTTTCCCGCCCAACCCGGGCATTGGTGCTGCTGCGCTAGGTGCTTGTGAGGCTGCTGCTCTAGGTGCCAGTGCGTCTGCGCTCTCAGGTACTGGTGAGACTGCGCTCTCAGGTACTGGTGAGACTGCGCTCTCATGTACTGGTGAGACTGCGCTCTCAGGTACTGCGTCGCCTTCGTCCTCCCTCACTTTCACACTTGACTCCGGGGCTTCTCGCTCCTTCTTTCTAGACCGCACCACCCTCACGCCGCTTGGCCGGCCGGTTGCGGTCTCCCTGGCTGACCCCTCTGGGGGTCCTCTCCTCTCTCACTTTTCCACTGTCATCCCGTGTCCGGCTGCCCCCTCGGGCACCCTGTCTGGTCTGTACCTTCCCTCGTTCTCGACGAACTTGGTGGGTGGTGCGGACCTACAGGATGCGGGGGTTCACCAGTTCACTCCTGCGAGTCAGCGGGTGACCCACTGCACGGACGCACGCACTGGCCGTCACCTGGCCACGTCCTCGCGTCGGCAGGGGTCGAGCCTCTACACCCTGACCACTACGTCTCCTCCTGTCCCTGCGTCTCGTCAGGTTGCTGCGTCAGGTCAGGTGTTTGCTGCTGCGTCCCGGTCTGGCCCTGAGTCTGCCCCCTGTTCGTGTCGCCTCCTGTCTCACGAGACCCTTCTGTAGCACCACCGTCTTGGCCACCCCTCCTTGCCCCGTCTTCGGGGCATGGCTTTCTGTGTCCTTGTCTCTGGTCTTCCCCAGTCTCTCCCTCCCCTTCCTTCGGGACCGGGACCTTCCTGTGTCCCTTGTGTCGAGGGGCGCCTCCGGGCTGCTCCTCACTCCTCCCAGTTTCCCCCGACAGAGGCTCCTCTGCAGACACTTCACATGGACGTGTGGGGCCCAGCCCCCGTCCGTGGGTAGGGTCACGAGCGCTACTTCCTGTTGGTGGTTGACGACTACTCGCGTTACACCACAGTCTTCCCCTTGCGCAGCAAGGGTGCTGTCACTGAGGTGCTGATCGACTGGATCCGCGAGGCTCGTCTCCAGCTCAGGAGGAGCTTGGGCTCGGACTTTCCTGTTCTGCGTCTGCACTCTGATCGAGGCGGGGAGTTCTCCTCTCGCCTTCTGCGAGACTACTGTCGTGCACGGGGGATCCGCCAGACCTTCACGCTTCCGGACTCTCCACAGCAAAATGGGATTGCTGAGCGCCGCATTGGCATGGTCATGGATGTCGCTCGTACGTCCATGATGCATGCGGCTGCCCCCCATTTTCTGTGGCCGTTTGCGGTACGGTACGCGGCGCTTCAGCTCAACCTTCACCCCAGGGTCTCTCGGCCTGCGATGTCCCCAGTCTTGCTGTGGACGGGGAAGGTCGGCGATGCGTCTGCGTTCCGTGTCTGGGGATCTCGGGCGTTTGTCCGCGACTTGTCTGCGGACAAGCTGTCTCCTCGTGCTGCTCCCTGTGTCTTCCTTGGCTTCCCCCCTGACGCTCCAGGGTGGCAGTTCTACCACCCCTCCTCTCGTCGTGTTCTGTCCTCCCAGGACGTCACGTTCGACGAGTCAGTCCCCTTCTACCGCCTCTTCCCCTATCGCACTCCTTCCCTCCCCCCGCCGCCGGACTTACTTGTACCGGTTCCCCTCCCGGTAGACCCCTTCCACCCTCAGGATCCTGCCCCCTGAGGTGTGTCCCAGGAAGACGCAGTTGACCCAGTCGAGGTTACTGGTGACTCTGGTGCTGCTGCGGGTGCTGAGCCTGGGGGTGCTGACTCTGGGGGTGCTGTCCGCGGGGGTGTCGAGCCTGGAGGTGCTGCTACTAGGTGTGCTGAGCTTGGGGGTGCTACTACTGAGGGTGCTGAGTCAGGGGGTGCTATGCATAGAGCTGCTGAGCTAGGGAGTGTTGAGTCTGGGGGTACCGAGTTTGGAGCTGCTGAGCCTGGGGGTGCTGAGTCTGGAGCTGCTGAGCCTGGGGGTGCTGAGTCTGGAGTAGCTGCGCCTGGGGGTGCTGAGTCTGGAGCTGCTGAGCCTGGGGGTGCTAAGTCTGTTGCTGCTGAGCCTAGGGTTTCTCCTAGTGCTGCGTCTCGGCGGGAGCCCCTCTCTCCACAGGAGCTACGCGAGTGGTTTGCTCGCCGCTGGAGGCGAACTACTAAAGCTGGAGCTGCTGAGGGTGTTGGTGCTGAGACTACTGCTGTCTGTCCTAGCGGTGGTTCTGTCGCTGGTGCTGCTGGAGGTCCTGCCGCTGGAGGTGTTGGTGGCGCTGGTGCTGCCGCTGAGGGTGCTGGTGCTCTCCCTGCTGAGTCAAGAGCTGCCGCGCGACCTCGGCTGTACTTCGTTCCGCTCCTGCAGCAGGTTCTTGGTCTTTCTCCTCCGGTAGAGTGTCCACAGCCTGTCCAGTCGCAGTCACTATTAGAGCCCACCTCCCCACTGCCTGCTCCCTCTCCTTACACTGGTCCTACTGGAGGTCTTGCTGAGCGTCGTGAGCCTGCGTCTCGTCCCGCGCCGCCTGTTCGTGCTGCTCGCGCTAGTGGTCGTGGTTCGCGTCAACGTCCTCCTCCTGTCCCTGGCACACACCGGATGTCTCTGCGTCCGTCCACTGCTCCTCTGCGTGCCCCTTTGCCTTCTCCTCCTGAGTCTTCCCTTCCTGTGCTTACCGACCAAGAGTCGGACTCCCTTCGTGCTGCCAGTCCTACTGTCACGCGTCTGCTTGCTACTGTCGTGACTGACCCCTCTTTTGAGTGCGCTGCTGCGTCTGCTCTTGTCGCTGAGCTTGTCGACTTTGCTGCTCGCTGTCGTCTAGACTACGCTGCTAGTCTTGTTGCTGAGTCTGCGTATGTCTGTCCTCCGTCCGTCGGGGGTGAGTGTGCTTTTGGCACGGACGTCCTTGAGGACAGGCAGGAGGAGTTCCAGTGTCTGGCTGCTGCTTCACCTCATCTCGCGTGTGTACTACTTGCCCCTGAGGGAGACCCGGATGCACTAGACATCCCGACTCCGCGTTCTTACGCGGAGGCCGTAGAGGGTCCCTACTCCTCTCAGTGGCAGGCAGCTATGGATGCAGAGATGGCTTCCTGGAAGTCCACAGGCACCTACGTTGACAAGGTTCCCCCTCCTGGGGCGAACATCGTCAGTGGCATGTGGATCTTCAGGGTGAAGCGGCCGCCGGGCTCTCCACCTGTCTTCAAGGCGCGGTACGTGGCACGTGGCTTCAATCAGCGGCAGGGAGTTGACTACTTTCAGACCTTCTCTCCCACCCCGAAGATGACTACTCTTCGGGTGCTGCTGCACATAGCCGCTCAGCGCGACTACGAGCTTCACTCTCTTGACTTCAGCACTGCTTTCTTGCAGGGCAGCCTGCACGAGGAGATCTGGCTGCGCCGCCCGCCTGGCTTCACTGGGACTTTCCCTCCTGGCACCCAGTGGAGCCTCCGACGGCCAGTCTACGGTCTCCACCAGGCACCGCGTGAGTGGCACGACACACTGAGGACTACGCTTGCGGCTCTTCGGTTTGCTCCCTCTACTGCTGACCCGTCGTTGTTTCTGCGCACCGACACTTCTCTGCCGCCGTTCTACATCCTCGTGTACGTCGACGACTTGGTCTTTGCCACAGCGGACACTGCTGGACTCGCCTACGTGAAGTCCGAGCTGCTGAAGAGACACACGTGCACAGACCTTGGTAAACTGCGAAGCTATCTTGGCTTGCAGATCACTCGGGACAGAGCACGCCGCACCATTACCTTAACTCAGTCACACATGGTGCAGCAGGTCCTTCAGCGCTTCGGCTTCACGTACTCCTCGCCTCAGGCCACTCCTCTGTCTACTCGCCACTCGCTCTCAGCTCTGCCTTTGGATGAGTCCGTAGAGTCGAGTGGCCCGTACCCGGAGCTTGTTGGCTGCCTCATGTACCTGATGACCTGCACACGGCCTGACCTTGCATACCCTCTTAGCATTCTTGCACGCTATGTTGCTCCTGGGAGACACCGACCAGAGCACATGGTTGCAGCGAAGAGGGTGTTGCGCTACTTGTGCAGTACGTCAGGCATGGGGCTAGTGCTTGGAGGGCGGAGTCCAGTGGTCCTCACTGGTCACGCGGACGCTTCTTGGGCTGACGACCAGGCTACGCAGCGGTCGTCACAGGGTTACACCTTCAACCTTGGTTCCGGCTCTGTCTCTTGGCGGGCTACTCGCTCGTCTTCTGATCTCGGCTCTAGTTGTGAGGCTGAGATCTACGCCGGGGCCATGGCTGCACAGGAGCTTCGCTGGCTCACCTACCTGCTGACTGACCTCGGAGAGCCGCCTCGTTCTCCTCCAGTGCTGTACGTAGACAACAAGGCCATGCTGGCCTTGTGTCGAGAGCAGCGCTTGGAGCACAGAACGAAGCACATTGCTCTCCGTTACTTCCTTGCTCGTGAGCTGCAGCAGCGTGGTCAGTTGCAACTTGCGTACGTGGCCTATGAGGCCAACACTGCTGATGTTTTCACCAAGGCACTTCCGCCTTGTGATCATCAGCGCTTCTGCACTCAGCTGGGAGTTCTACGTGTCCTACCTCACTTGCTCACCTCTTGACCTTGCTTGTACTCTTGCATATATATATACCTTCTCTTTCTTGTTTAGTGTCATATATATATATATATACATATATATGTCTCATCTTGCATGTGAACTGGCCTTGTGGCCTTGACCTTGTGCTCGGACTGTGTGGTGACTTTGTGATCCACCCTGAGCTTTGCTTTGCTTTGCTTGACTGGTCTTGTGACCCCTTGTTCTCCCCCACTTTGCCTATGGGGGTGTGTCAGAACTTATAGCTTATGCTTTTGTGTAGGCTATAGTGGGGTATCCCATAGGGGGTACAACCCAATTAGGGTTGGTACTTGTACTCACACATTTCATAGTTCATTCATTCGTGTTCTTTCTTTCACAAAGCACGAGATCTACAGTTTGGTGTTAAAAAAAAAAATAAAAAAACATATGTCATTTTATTAACGCCGGCGCTTATAAATTTGCTCGATTATAAGCCCACCCTCCTAAAAAAACCTGCTTTAATATTGCCCCCCGTGGGGGTATATCTGGGGTATGACGGTATGCATCCTCTGTACAGAGTAAACTCGGTCCTTAGAATAAAAACCCAGAGAGCTCAGAGAAGGGCTGGCGTTTCATATTAGGCCTCCCTGATTCCGGGGAAAAAAATTCCCCTCTATTATGAGTGCACATTTTTCAGAATAATGCTACTCTGATTGCTCAGGGTTGAAAAGTATATAACTCTGATTGTTCAGGGTCGAAAATCGAGGATCAGAGTAGTAACGCGCCCTTTGTTACAGGGGAAAAAGTTTTCCTCTGCGTAAAGTTTGCGCTCTGTGTTTCACGCACACTTTGAGCACGCTAAGTTCTACCCTTTTAGTGTTACGAAACGGTATTTATGCACACATTGTAGTGGGGGGAAGAGATGAGCGATTTCGCTCAACCAAACATTTCGATTCGATACCTGAATGTGGCCAACATCGCTGTGCGAAACGCAAAATAGGTTATGGAAACTTTACGCACATGCACTTACCGTATTCTCCCCGATAGAACACCCCCCCGTAATTGTACACCCCCGGGTAGCTAATACGGGGTGGGTGTTATATCCGACCCCGTTAGTACTATACCTCCCTTTTTGGGGTGATTCTCTATAACACCCCCCCTTTTCTTATCGATTCCTATTATAGCTGTCATCGAGTCCGATTCCTTATGAGAGGATATCGCGAAAATTACTCCCTAGAAGAAATTTCGCATGTAATTTCACTTAGAATCAGCCGTGATATCCCCCCTCCCACAATCTCGCTGTCGCCACGTTGGTGAATCCCAAAATCTCGCTGTCGCCACGCTGGCGAATTTTCCACTGCAAGTGGTCCAAGAGGTGAAGTGGCCCAAGTGGCCCACAATATCCTCGTACTCGATTTTGCGGTACTGATCAGCAATCTAGAAGTGAAGTGACACCCCACATTTTGTTTCACATCATTTCTGCTTCATAAAAAATATACAATATAATAAGACCCGGGTATTATACACGATTTTCCGTTGAGGAGACCCCCCCCATTTTTTTCCGGTGGTTTTCATAATTCCCTAGGGTGTTTTATCCGGGAGAATACGGTACAAAAAAACTCTGATAAATCAGAGAAAACTAAACTTTTAAAAGCAAAACCCAGCAGGTACAGAGTTCATTTCAAAAACATTATAATTTTTAAACACATTGATGTTTTTCAAAATTGTGTATTGTGAAAGCGAAGCTGACTGTACCGAATATTTGGCAGCGTCGAAGCGCGCTAAACGCCCTTCTCCAACTACAAAAACCGTGGGTTGGAGTTCATTCCCTCCACCCACGTTTCTCGTTTTCCAACGGCTCAATCAACATCCCCACCACCCACCCCGGACCAACTACAAGACCACAGCTGCTTGGACGGACGACTCCATAGCTAGTAATATTTGCATGTACTAGCATGTGTTTACGAACGATGCATATGTTGTAATAAGCCAGTTGCAATGAGAACGATGCCAAATTATAAGGACAAGAAAGCAAGCTTTCTCAATGACTCTGATTTTCAGAGAAACAGAGTAATTTACTCGGAAAACGTGGAGCCTGAGCGCACCCCCCTGAGAAACACTGTTTTATTATAAGCGCAGATGCGCTTCTATCCGGGGTATTACGGTATCTTTCAAAGTTCCTGACTATTCAAGCGTTGATACAAGCATGTTTCCGAGCCAAAACCCCTAAATTATTAATTATCAAGTGTTTTAAGGGTAAACAACATAAGGATCAAACCTAGCTAGCAATCAAACACCTGCTGACCTATCTACTTCAAAACCAAAAAGAATCTGACTATTGCACACCAATCTCACAAGTTGAAACTCTAAACCCTGTTAAAAAGGCTGATATATCAATGAAGTGGCGTCGCAACAAATCAGGCTTGCTTCTCAGTTCTTCGGAATGTATTCCCAGGGCTTGATGACAACAATGACAATGACGATGATGATGACTATAACGAGGATTACGCCACAACAAATCCACTGCAGAAATGAGAAGGCACACAAAGAAATAGAACACAGGTGCAAGAGAACAGTGAATCATGGGCAAAAAAAAAGGCAGGGAATACTGTAGCACGGGCACATTAAACAAACACACTGTTGGGCTGAGGATTTATATTCCCAACACACACTAAGAACGAAATTATGAACAAAGGAAAGAAACCAAGAAAATAGTTGGGTGTAGGCATCAGCAGCAGACAGTAGCAGTCACCTTGCGAGTGTTGATTTGCGTCTTGCGTGCTTCCACCAGCTGCTTCGTCCCTTGCTGCACGTGGTCCACTGCTTGCCCCACCTGTAACGAGGAAACAGGGGTGCGGAGGGAAGGGGTTGGGAGGGGTGTGACAGTGGCGATGGTGGTGTGTGAGAGAAAGCACTGGGTGCTTCCGCCTTCCACCAGCTGCTCCGTGCCATGCTGCGCGGTCCACTGCTTGCCCCACCTGCAATGAGGTGAGGGTGGGGAGGAAAGGGGATGGGAAAGGGAGAGGGGGGAAAAGAAGCTGCTTCCACACATACCCTTCTGCACATGGTCGATTGCTTGCCCAGCTTGCAAAAGGAGGGGAAGGAAAAGGGAGATTGGGGAAAAGTGGAGGGAGAAGAAGACAGGATAAAAGCACCATACATGCTTTCTGCTGGTGCTTACCAGAGTAAAATAAGGTCAACGCCAGTCAACGCCAGTCCACAGGGTCAACTCACCTGCACTTCAATTTTGTCCAGCAGCTCGTCCTACCACTCCACCAGCATCACCATATACATGAAAATCTGATGCTGCTCCAGCAGCTGCTTCTCAATGCCCTGCATTGTTTCTACCTGCCAGAGTGAAGTCAACGCCAGTCAACGGGGTCAACTCACCTGCACTTCGATGTTGTCGAGCAGCTCGCCCTGCGACTCCACCAGCACGGCCATATCCATGAAGATCTGATGCAGCTCCAGCAGCTGCTTCTCTATGTCCTGCACTGCAGTGTGCCGCTCCTGAATCTCAGCCAGTGTGTCCATCACCTGAGCAAAACAAGCATATGATTGAAAAAAGGGGAGTGGGAGTGATTGGGGAGGGGGGACGGGAAGGGGTAGGTGGTGAGTTGTGAGTCGCATGAAGATGCAATGCAGCAACTGCTTCTCAATGTCCTGCAATGCTGTATCCATAACCTGAGGGAGACGGCGGTGACGGCGCGAGTGAAAGGAGGTGCCATCTACCCTTTCGAACCCCCCTACACCCTGCCTTCAACCCGGATTCCCTCAGGCCATAGAGGCCTGCCCCCTCCACCTACGTGCTGCTTCTCCCTACTGCATTCTGATCCTCTGCCACCGACCGTCTGCCACTCTACCGATTTCTGCCACTCTCTCCCTCTCTTTGTCATCCCGGACCTCCTGGCTCACCCCCTTCCCCACTAAGCCCCGTGTCACCCTGCCTTTCCTGCCACCCTGCCTCCCCGCTCTGCTGCTGCTCTTTGCCACCATCTACCACTCTCAGCTACTCTGTACCGCTCTCTGCCCCTCTCTGCTGTCCTCTGCCGCTCTCCCCCTCTCCTTGTTGTCACACCAATCCTCTGCCCTCACTCCCCCCAGCATCACCCGTCTCCCTCGATCCCCCAAGCCGTACCTGCCCTCTGCCCTGCTCCTGAATCGCCCTCTGGAAAATCGCCTCGCTCTCCCCGTTGTCAATTAGCGTGTCGATAGTCTCTGCATCCGCGCGTTGCCCCGTGACTGTGAAGTAACGCCTCTCCACCACGTCACGGTACTCTCGCTGGAACTTGTCCCTCAGCTCCTGCACGAACAGACAGGTACAGTTCGGTACAGGGGGGTACATTCAGGTACAGTATGGTACGGGTGGGTACGGATGGGCAGGGAAGGGAGGAGTGAAACGCGTTGCCCAGTGACTGAAGTAACGCCTTTCCATCATGACATGGTACTTCCACTGGAACTTGTCCCTTGCTCCTGCACTATAGAGGCAGGTACAGTTCAGTACAAAAGGGTACAGTACGGTAGCAAACACATACAGATTGGTTGGGCAGGTGAGACGTGAGTGGAGAGAGGAGCGTGGCGAGGAGAGAAATGAGGGGAGAAAATAGAAGGGAAGATGTGAAAGCTAAGAGCGGAGAGGGAGCGATGGTACTGGTCAATGCAGAGGGCATGGTTAAAAAAAACATGTTTACAAGTTGAGAGGCGCGAGGGGGCAACGGAGAACGGAGAAATGAGAATGGAGAGGGGAGAAAGGACAGTGTGATAGGGGAGAAGGGCGAGCAGCGCACCTGGAACTCGTTCATAAGCGCTTTCAGCTTGTTGGACAGGGTGGTGGTGATGGTCATTCGTTGCCGGTCTGTGGCGGAGCCCTTTTCGCATCCCGGCACCTTGCGGCTCTCTTCGTTCTGCTTGTAACGAGTCACGCACAACCGAAGGCGCACACAGGAGGGGAGCACAGGCGCACAAGCAAGTGGCGCACAGGCGAGAGGAAAACAAGCATGAAAACATGGACGAAAGACTCACAAAACGGATGCACACGTGGAAGTCAGGCACGGGGGAAAGATCGTTGACTCTATCTGGAAGCATGTTCCAATTGGCCTGACACACTGACTTGTATCAGACAGAAAAGGAAAGCGAACGGCGCGGGCCAAAATAAAGAGGGTCAAACAGCGAGAGAAAACAAAGAGAGAGAGAGAGAGAGAGAGAGAGAGAGAGAGAGAGAGAGAGAGAGAGAGAGAGAGAGAGAGAGAGAGAGAGAGAGAGAGAGAGAGAGAGAGAGAGAGAGAGTCAAAGGAGTGGGAGAGAAAGAGAGACACAGGACTGCACAGCTCACAGCTTTGTTAAGAGCTTCAATCTTGCGCTTGATCCCCTGTGCTATCTTCAGCACTTGGTCGATATCCCCCTCCATGCGCTCCTTTATAGCTGCACGCACAGCCATTCCGCACAGGCATTAGCTCACGGCACAGCCATTTCACACAGAAAATATTAAACAGCACACCATCCCGCGCAGCAATTATCTTATAGCACAGACGTTCCACACAGGCACGGCACGCCGTGTTTGTTCATAAAAAACTTGCGTTTGATCCCCTGCGCTATCTCCGGCACCTAATTGCTGTTCCCCTCAATGCGCCCCTTTGAAGCTATCACACGTCGCGCGCAGTTCTCACACGTCGCGCGCGGTCCTCACACGTCGCGCGCGGTTCTCACACGTCGCACGCAGTTCTCACACGTCGCACGCAGTTCTCACACGTCGCACGCCGTTCTCACACGTCGCACGCAGTTCTCACACGTCGCACGCAGTTCTCACACGTCGCACGCAGTTCTCACACGTCGCACGCAGTTCTCACACGTCGCACGCAGTTCTCACACGTCGCACGCAGTTCTCACACGTCGCACGCAGTTCCCACACGTCGCACGCAGTTCCCACACGTCGCACGCAGTTCCCACACGTCGCACGCAGTTCCCACACGTCGCACGCAGTTCTCACACGTCGCACGCAGTTCTCACACGTCGCACGCAGTTCTCACACGTCGCACGCAGTTCTCACACGCCGCAGACAACTGTCGCATGCAACTCGCACGAGCGCGTGTGCGTAGAAAGTCGTTCGCTCTCCTCGCAACACAAAAGGCGGCTGCACGTCTGATGCGCCTATCTTGCCCGTCGTTCTCGCACCTTCCACCCCACTCAATCCATCAGGCACCTTTCATGGCTGAAGCTCGCGTGACTCGTTTGCTCTCCTCGTGTGCGTCCTGCAGTCGCGTTAGCTTGCCTCTCATCTGATCCATGCTTTCGTTGATGTCTTTCACCTGCCACGTGTCTCGTGTCATGGCGGCATCCAAACGCCACGCAAGAGTGGAAAAGGATGAAAAAGGGGGAAAAAAAAACGAGTTGGAGAGCAAAGGGATGGAAAACAAACGACACAGGGAAATTGCGTAAACAGACGTTATTGCCATGTCACACATCTTAAGAAGCGATATGACAGAGCACAGGGCGAGAGCATGCCCAACAAGCCAAGTCAGCAACGCATGCGCGTTAAAGCAGCCTCGTTAAACGAACATACCTCGCGATGAAACTCTTCCATGCGCTGATCCATCTCCCCCGGTTCTTCCACCCCACCGACCTCCAAGTCCACCTCATCCGTGCTCGAACGGCGCGGAGGGCTCGCGCCCTGGGAAGCAAAACCACAACGGGGAAAAATATATGTACGATGAACATGTACAGTGACGAAACGGTTTTCCAGTCTACATCCTCCATGCTCAGGCGACGGGGGGGCTCGTGCTATACGGTAGCAGAAGCACGCCTGGTAAAGTGAGGCTTGAGGGAGTTTATATTCGAGAATATAAGGCGAAGCAGAAGCAAAGGTGATTTGAAAGAAGAAGCGGTTTGAAGGAGCGGTTTAAAGAGACTTTTCGGCGAAACCGGACCAAGAAAAGATGGTGGTTCTAATTCGCGGATAAAAAATGATTGTGGGAAGGAGGGACACGAAGCGCTTGGAGCAGCTGTAAAATACGGAAAGCGGTGCAGTGCGGTGAAAGACAGAGCGGTGCGGATCTGCTAGTGGAAAGATGGAACGCAGAGGAAACCAGCGGATAGGCGAAGACGCTAGAAAAGAAGACGTGGGGACACAGGGGCGAGATAAGGAAGATTGCCGCAAAACAATGGCAGCAGGGGCAATTGTTGCTCAAAACTGGCAGTCTGGGATAAACTCGCGAAAAGGGACAGTGGAGACTCTTACCCGCAAAAAGAAAAAGGCACTCTCGCCGCAAAAAAAAAAAAAAAACTAAGGGTAGCATAGCTGCAGAAGCACGAGGCATATAATGCGGACGCAGAGGACGCATAGAAAACAGTCATGCTCGCTAAGGCAGACTCATCTTATTTATTGGCTCCTAGTCACAATCGACTAGGTTCTGACTGCTGCTACTAACATCAGCCATGGCAAGGGTCTTGCCGGCCGCTGCTGCTTGCAACACTGCAGGGATAGGCGATAACGTGACTGCTCAGATAAAGGAGTAAAATCACGCACCCATAACAAATCGTTCATGGTGTCGCTGCTCCTTTGCCCCCAAGAACCAGCCGGGTCAAGGAAGTGGATGAAGGCACTGGTGCGTGTCGCTTCAACACGCAACAGGGTCTTGGAGTATAGATCGGTTCCTTTCTTAACAGGAATGAATCTCTGCTAGTCCTGTTCGTAGGCTAATACAGTATCTAATGCAGCTGAACGTGTCGGAGAGGGGGATGTCAGGCAGAACCTAGGAAATCTCTTGGGCGAGTCCTGTCTCGCAATTTCCAAACACGGAAAGCGACGAGGTGACAAGACGAGCTGTTATCGAGGGGGAGGGAAACTGATAAGGATCAATTGAGAGCAGCGGAGTGAAGGGGTACCATTCTCGAGGCTCCCTGTAAAACTACCTCGAGGTTGCTTTCTCTTGGGTTTGCTTCTTTCTCGTGCCTCGCGGTCTCTGACCGAACCGAATCGGACCTGACTGACGAGGACACCAACCCCAGCTCAACCAGAACCACACGACACGACACGCCATTGCTCTGCATGGTAGGTTGGAAGTCCTTCCAGAAAAATAAATCAGTAATGTATGAAAGATTTTCTTTCGGGGCCTGAACTTCTGCTTTCAGTTACAGTAGAGCTTGTTGTCAGTTTTGGGTGGCAGTTCTGCACTTCCTGAAGAAATCCAAATTCTACAATTTCTTTGAATGTTTGCGGACGTAAACACCCACTTTCCCGAATGTCTTTTTGTTTCTGCCCTTCGAATGCTGTCTGACAAACAAGAATAAGCCGTTGTGCTTCTCGGGGACTCTTGCTCCGGTTGGTGTAAAACTTGAAGCCGTTGACAATCACAGCCGTTGTCCTCGCGCCAACCTCGAGGCGCTGCTTGACAGTGCACGTGCTATACGCGTTTTGAGTGAGAAACAAACAAACACCGTCATTAACGCACAACATGTTAACGTGTGTACTTCCAAGAACACCCGTTTCACTCATATACCTAACACCTTTTCACATAAGTTTTCAATCTTGGGACACAACATTGATCCTTCAACATACTGCATGTGCATTTGAACGGGGTGTGAGCATGTTGCAGGATGTAGCCGCTGTGGAAGTAGAGGCGGTACATTCCAGGTTCGTGTGGAAGTTGTACGAAGCTGATGTCGTAGAGGACTTGGTGAAGGTGTTGCTGCCATAGGCGTGGGCCCCCATTTGATGTCATAGAGAGACTTCTTCAGCCGACACACGTGACTGTCGCTGTTTCTGTAGTGCATAAAACCATGCGTACAACAGTGCGTATGTAAGTGTGTGTGTATATGTGTGTGTATGTGTGTGTGTCTGTGTCTGTGTATGTGTGTGTGTGTGTGTGTGTGTGTGTGTGTGTGTGTGTGTGTGTGTGTGTGTGTGTGTGTGTGTGTGTGTGTGTGTGTGTGTGTGTGTGTGTGTGTGTGTGTGTGTGTGTGTGTGTGTGTGTGTGTGTGTGTGTGTGTGTGTGTGTGTGTGTGTGTGTGTATACGTGTGCATGTGTGTGTGTGTGTGTGTATGTATGTGTGTGTGTATGTGTGTGTGTATCTATGTGTGTGTGTCAATGCGTATCTCCGTGTATGTGTGTCTGTGTATGTGTGTATATATGTGTGTGTATGTATGTGTCTGTATATCTGTGTGTGTCTCCCTCTCTCTCTCTTTGTGTATTTGTGTGTGTGAGTTTGTATGTGTCTCTTTGTGTGTGTGTATGTGTGTGTGTGTATATGTATATGTATATGTATATGTATATGTATATGTATATGTATATGTATATGTGTATGTGTATGTATATGTATATGTGTATGTATATGTATATGTATATGTATATGTATATGTATATGTATATGTATATGTATATGTATATGTATATGTATATGTATATGTATATGTATATGTATATGTATTTGTATATGTATATGTATATGTATATGTGTCTGTGTGTGTATGTGTATGTGTGTGTGTGTGTATGTGTGTGTGTGTGTGTGTGTGTGTGTGTGTGTCGTTTAAAATCCAGCCACTAACTAGTGGGATAAAAGGGCTGTTAACGGGAATGGAGTGTTGGCCGCGCCCTCGCTTGGGCAACACCGACAACTTGGTCGGATGTACGGGAGTAGCAGCCGGCCGCTCACAGTGGGATAGCTGCTCGACAGGTTGCGACGAGCTGCAGCAGACCGCTGTGGTGTTGCTGTCGACCAGGATGCTCGACAGCTGCAACTGACTGGCCTGGGCGACGGGTGAGCCATCAGGGAGGTCGACGAAGTAGTCCGTCGACCTACAGTTCGACGGGGAGGTCTATGGTGACAAAATTAGAAGAAAAGAAGAGGCTTGAACTAGCAGGAATGAGGATACAAATAGCAAAACCCTAGAAGGGTTGTACTCGCTATAGAGCACCCCACTACAGGCTAGAGCATAAGATAACATTCTGACACACCCCCATAGCCAAAATGGGGTGTAATCAGCAGAGCAGGCAAAGCAGTACAAGCTCAGGGTGGATCACAATGTCACCACACATTCTGAGCACAAGTTCAAGAAGCAATAGTTTAGAGTTCACAATTATGAGCAAAGCTAGTGGTAGTCATAACGGGCAAGTGAGGAGGAGGAGGGAGAGTGAGAGGAGAGGAGATAGAAGGCGGCGGCTGAAGCTGCAGACACACGGGCAACAGGAGTGGCGAGCACAGTGGCTACCGGGCTAAGCGGCCGGACCACAGGAGTAACTGGCTCCGCGGCTAAGACGAGCGGCAGGAGCTACGGACCCACAGGTGACTGGCGCAACGACAAGCTCACTGGGCTACCGGGACAACGCCCCGGACTACAGGTGCTGCGGACAACAAGCTGGCAGCCTCCACCCAGCCTCCCGCAAACAGTCCCACCCCCCTGATACACACCTGCTTCTACACCCCTAGCCCCACTCCCACGCACCCCCCTTAAACCCTAAACCCCAGTCTCCCACACATCCACCCCCCCCAGCGACAGCTGCAGCAATGGGAGACGAAGGAGGAGGAGGAGAAAAGGGAGGAACGAGGAAATGCCACCCCCATACTCGCCACCCCCTACTTGCCACCCCCAAACCCTAACACTGACAGGGCGGGATGGCGGGTAGGCAGGGTGGGATGGCGGCGCTCGCCGCGGCCCCCGAGGGTCGCCTCGACAGGCGACGGGAAATGGTGCTGGGGCGCAAGGAGGGCGGCGGGGCTACAGGTGTAGGGCGGCGGGGCCGCAAAGGTGGGGCGGCGAGGCCGCGACAGAAGGGGCGGCGGGGCCACGACAGAAGGGCGGCGGGGCCGCGAAGTGGGGCGGCGGGGCCGCGACGTGAGGCGGCGGGGCCGCGACGGAAGGCGTCGAGGCTGCGAAGTGGGGCGGTGGGGCCGCGACGGGTCCCCGTCGCCCGTTGCGACGCCTCCAGAGGGGGACGCGGCAAACGACGGGGCAGAAGCCCGCCGCGCGCCTCGGGGTGCACAGCGCGCAGAGAACCGCCGCGCGCCTCGGGGCGCACGGCGGGAAGAAAAAGTTGTAGCGGAAGCGTGGAGGTGGTAACCCACCCACAGGATCGATCCAAGGGGATCGACCTGCTCTGATAGCATGACAAAATTAGAAGAAAGAAAGAGGAAGAGGGTTTGAACTAGCAAGAATGAGGATACAAATAGCAAACCCTAGAAGGGTTGTACTCGCTATAGAGCACCCCACTACAGGCTAGAACATAAGATAACATTCTGACATATGGAGCATCCCGTCGAACTGCAGTTCGACCGGGAGGTCGACGGAGCAGTTCTGGTCGACGGAAGGGGTCCGTCGACCAAGGGGTAGCTCGACGGGAGGTGTGGTCGACCAGGAGCGCCCGGTGGTCGACCAGATGGACCCAGTGGTCGACGGGAGGCACCTGGGAGTCGACCAGAGCACCAGGGGTCGACCAGGTCGACCGGGTAACCTGCTCGACGAGTTCTGCGGAGGCACGCGAACGTCGTCGAGATCGCGATGGCGCAGGCGACTTCGGGCTGGTATCCCGAAGTCGATGTGGCTCGTCAGGCGCAGACAACAGCCGACGGATGCCCAACAAGGCAAGTTGGGCCAATCGTCTGCGCGCATCTGCGATTGCGCGCACAGCTGTGTTCTACGGGGCAACGCTGGACAGCCGCTCTGCTGCAATGTTGGCACGCCGTCGACCTCCTCTGTTGGCAGGTCGTCTTTCCACAGTGCTGACGCAGCTCCTCTACGCAACGCTGTGCTGGCGGTCGACCAGGCTAGCAGCAGGGTTGCTAGGTGCCTGATGTAGTCATTGTTGTAATTTTGCTTGTCCCATCATTCTGGAATCCCAACTTTGCTAGTAAAAACTCTTGCCAAATTCTTTCGTGAATGTGCAAACACTAAGGAACCAAGCAAAGTTAAGATCACCTCTAGTAGTTCGTGCCAACCCCTGTAGTCTAGCTCACTACCGTTGTAGAGTTTATCTCCACATGGTGCGGTGAGCGTTGAGCGAACACGCGACCTTCAGATAGGAGCCGACTTTTGCACCTACTAAGTCGTCCGTAGGCCGGCAGCAGCGATAGTCGCCATGGTCGACCCCGTAGTTGATGCGGGTGTAGCAGACACCTTGGAGGCACGTTTGGCTGACGCGAGGAGACGCCACGCGAATGGCGCGTACGGGACGATCCCCTTGGTGATCGCCGAGTTGGGCATCCGGTCGCAGTGGGCGACGGAACACCCTTCCCGTCCTACTTCTCCTCGACCGGTGCGCAACGAAGGTGGCGTCGACGACGAGGTCGATGGTGGTGCACGAGTCAGCGGCAGCAAAGGCACGAGGCAGAGAGGAGTGATCAAGGTTGGAGGTGGTGTCGACGGAATCCAGGCGCGAGTGCAGCGGTCGACGACTGCTGCAAGGAGCTCGCGTGCCGATGTCGATGTTCGACGCCGTTCTCCTCCATGAGTTGGAGGGCTCTCGGTGACGACACACGTGACTGCGGGCGGGATTGCACCGGCGTATGGCTACTTTGAGTTCTCGCCGGACCGGATCACCGTTGCACCGCTGCAAGGTCGACGGGACCTCATCACCTGGAGGGAGTCGATTGAACCTTAGCTAGAGGTCGCCGGGCTGAAGGGCTTCGCCGATGGCACCGTGCCCTTTCCGCCCGAGGAGGATGTCGAGCTACGCGGGGAGTTTCGTTCTGCTCACCTGCTCACCTTCATGGTCATCTCGAGGTGCTGCTCGCCAGTGGTGCAGCTAGCGCTCAGGAGCTGTTGAGAGCGACTGGATGCTGATCACCAGGCATGGCACTTCATCATGTCGACGTACCAGGCCAGGGAAGACCTGCACATCGGACAGCTAGAGGAGAAGATGACTCACATTCGAATGGGCGAGCAGGAGTCGGCGACGGACTATTGCAACCGAGCTCGATGGATCCTAGCTGAGATAAGGATGGCGGGCGCCGAATACTCGACGGCGTCCTACATCACCCACGTCCTCAAGGGCCTACCGCGCAGCTACAACCTCATGAAGAGGTTTACGATGGTGCCTGACACACGTGAGTCCCTTGAGGAGGACTCCCTTACCAGCTACATCCTCCAAGATGAGGCGATGCAGGAGGCAGAGCAGTCCACGGAGTTCCTTCCGCAGGCGAGTTACGCTGCACCGACGAAGCCGAATAGCCAGCAGGAGCAGCGCGGGAAGCCAGGCGGAGGTGGTAGCGGAAGTGGGCGGTCGACGAAGGACGTCGACGAGAAGAGGTCGACGCGGGGCAAGGGACGACGAGGTGGTGGTCGACGGCGGGAGTGCTGGATCTGCGGCGACCCTGACCATCTCTCCTTCGAGTGCCCTGACCGCGATGACAGCGACGAGGACGACAACAAGGAAGGCCGCGGTCGATCGGCCAGTCGTCGCCCCCGTGAAGTTGAGAAGCCGCGCAAGGAGAAGCAAGCGTCGAAGAAGATGTCCTCAACGAAGGACGTCGACAGCTCTAGCAACAAGAGCCGAGGCGACGGGGAGGCGTCGTGCTCGATGGTCGGCGTGGTGGAGCCGACGGTCCGCTAGCATTGGAGGCTGGCGAGGACTTCCAGGCGGTGGCAGCAGCTGTGCAGGCCAACCCGATGGCGGTGCTGCTCGACAGCGGGTGCTCCCACCTCCTGATGGGGACGAAGTCGGTCTTCGTCGACATGGGGCCGAGCGAGGGAGTGAAGCACGTGCGTGGGTTCAACGGGGCATTACAGTCTGTGGAAGGTCGTGGGACTGTCGCTCTGCAAGGGGAGGCCGGGAAGCGGGTGCTCATCCCCGACGTGCTCTATGTTCCAGGTGTTCTAGCGAACCTGCTGTCAGCCGGCCAACTGAAGGAGAGCGGAGTGCAGCTGTAGGGTGACGGCGACGAGATGCTGCTCGTTGCTACGACCGGGGAGGTGCTTGGTCGAGCACGCTACACCGGACGAGTCCTCTGCACCGACCTTCGCCCCTGCTCAACACAGTCGCCGTCGACCGAGGTGGTGGCTCTGCGGACAATTGTCTCGGCGTAAAAAACGACCCCTGATCGGCTGCATGCGAGGCTCACGCACGTCGGCGTCGACACGATCAAGAGCTCGGTAAAGCATGGAGTTGCTGTTGGGCTCGACATCACGCCGTCGACCGGAGCAGACCCGCCGTGTGTCTCGTGTGTCGGCGGAAAGCTGGCACGGCACACCTTCCCTGCCAAGGGCTCGTACGCAGCGGAGGCGCTGGCTGTCGTGCACATTGACTTGTGCGGGCCATTTCGAGTAGCAGCCAAGGATGGTAGCCTTTACTTCCTGCTGCTGAAGGATCGCCATACTTGATTTGTATGGGCAATGCCGGTCGCTCGGAAGAGCGATGTGCTGTGGGAGTTCCAGCGGTGGCTGGTGCTGGTGGAACGGCAGACGAATAAGTCGGTGCTGTCGCTTCGCTCCGATTGAGGCGGGGAGTTCCTCGGGAAGGCGTTCACCGACTTCGTCGATGAGAAGGGCATCGTCCACGACCTGACGTGCCCCTACACTCCGCAGCAGAATGGCATGGCTGAGCGGGAGATGCGCACGGCCGTCGAGTCCATGCGGACGATGTTGCTGCACATGGGCGTGCAGCACCATTGGTGGCACCTTGCTCTACGACAAGCTGTCTGGGTGCGCAACTGCTTGGAGCGGTCGACGACGCCGCCAGGGACGACTCCGTACCAGCTGCTGACCGGGCAGAAGCCCGACCTTACGCTGGCGTGGGTGTGGGGCTGCATGGTGCAGTTCATGGTTCCCGAGCAACAACGTGGTGGGAAGCTGGCGCCGAAGGCTCGCTGGGGAATTCACCTGGGTGTGTTGCTAGAGAGCAAGGGCTGGGAAGTGCTCGACCTGACCGACAACAAGGTGGTCACGTCGGTCGAGGTGATCTTCTACGAGACGCTGTCACTGGAGGTGTGGAAGGCGAAGTATGGGCCGGCGTCGAAGCGGACGCAGGCGCACCCGCCAACGGATACATCGACAGCGACGGTTCCGTTGCTCGCCGAAGTCAACGGGCCCGGTGATGAGGATGTTGTGGAGGTTCTTTCCCCTTCCCTTGTCTTTTCTCCTCCGTTCCCCGTCGCAGATCGGCCTGGGTCGGCACCTGTGTCGCCCACCGTCGATGAGGGGAGCCTTGAGGCGTCGCCTGTGGCGCCGGCCCATGGCATCGCCGGCGGTCGACAGGGTGCCAAGCTTGTCGACCAAGATGCCAAGCCGACGACGATAGGGGAGCACCAGACAGGGGAGCCGGTCGAACAGGAGGCAACGGCAGGGGTACACTCGACAGGGGAGCAGCAGCCGGAGCGGTCGACAGGAGAGTTGTCGAAGGCAGCAGCAGACGAACAGCCGGTCAAAGGGTCGAAGCAGCTGGTCGATGACGTTCTCGTCGACGAGAAAGGAGAGCAGTTGACGGGTGAGGAGTCCACCGACAGCGATGTAATGGAAGTGCCGATCACGAAGACCGAGCTGCGACGCACAGGTCGAGCCCGACGGCCGCCGGAGCGGTTGAGCTTCCACGCCTGTCTACCGCCAGCTGCCTTCACCACGGTGTACGGCGAGGTCGATGACAACCTGCTATACGACGATGCCGAGGAGGATGAAGATCTGCCGGAGCTCGACCTCGATGTGCATCCCGACCCCGAACACCGCTGGGACATCGCCACGATGACGGTGAAGGAGGGGCTGTCGAGCTGGAAGGGCGAGGCGGTGAAGGCCGCCATGGAAGAAGAAATCTGTAGCCTCATCACTATGGGGACTTGGGAGCTGGTCGAACACCCACGCGGGGTGAACATCATGAAGAACCGGTGGGTGCTGACGACCAAGTACCGCATCGACGACACTATCAAGCGCGAGAAGGCGAGGCTAGTCGTGAAGGGATTCACGCAGGTGTACGGCGTCGACTACGATGAGACGTACTCACCGGTGAGCAGCTACGTCACACTGAGGATCTTCCTCAGCATCGTCGCCGTCCTCGATCTCAACCTGATGCAGCTCGACATGAAGAACGCTTTCCTGCAGAGCAAGCTCGACAGGGTGCTCTACATGTACTAGCCGGACTACTTCAACGACGGGACCGGCCGGGTGTGTAAGCTGCTGAAGAGCCTCTATGGGCTGAAGCAGTCGCCGCTGCTGTGGTACAGGGCTCTTGACGGTGTGCTGCTGGGCGCTGGCTGGAAGAAGAGCTAGGTCGACGAGGCGCTCTACTTCAAGGCCAGCGATGAGGGAGTGACCTGCTGGGTGCTGGTCTACGTCGACGACCTGCTCGCCGCCAGCAGCAGCACCACGATGCTGAAGGAGCTGAAGGAGCTGCTGGAGACCGCCTTCGAGCTACGTGAGATCTCGCCGATGGTGAAGTACCTTGGGCTGGAGATCGTGCGCGACAGGCCGGCCAGGAAGTTGTGGCTGCACCAGCAGGGCTACGCTGACAAGCTGCGCAGGCGCTTCATCGACGAGGAACAGGGCGGTCGAGTCCCGAAGACGCCGGTCTCAGTCGACGCCTACGCTCAGCTGACGTTCGACGACGAGGAGGCTCAAGAGCGCGAAGAGGAGGATTACCGGCAAAAGGTCGGTTCGCTGCAGTTCGCGGCGACGAGAACGAGGCCGGACATTGCGTTCGCTTACAGCAAGCTGGGGAGCGGCCTCACGGTGAGGAGCGACCAGCATTGGCGTGAGGTCGACCGTTGCCTCGCCTTCCTCGCCGACACCTGCGACACCGCCCTGGAGTTCGGCGGTGGACCATAATTGTTGGAGCTGATCAACTACGTCGATGCCGACGACGCGGGCGACAAGCAGAACCAGACGAGCACGGGAGGCTACGCGTTTGTCTACGGAGGGGCCACCGTCTCCTGGTCGAGCTCGCGCATCAAGTGCGCAACATTATCATCGACCGAGTCGGAGTACGTGGCGGCCACGGATGCCGACAAGGAGGGGCGTCGACTTCGCTTCCTCCTTGTGGAATTCAAGCTGCTCGACGCTGGGAAGCCGACCATCCTCCGCGTCGACAACAAGTCGGCAATCACGGTCGCTGAGGGATTGGGGCTGACAGGCAATCTCAAGCACATGGAGCGACGCTACGCTTGGCTGCAGCACATGGTGAGGTGCGGGAAATTTGTGCTGAACTACATCCCGACCACCGAGCAGCCGGCGGACTTCCTGACGAAGGCGCTGCATTTTCCGGCTTTCAACCGGTGCTCCATCGTCATCGGACAAGTTCGTCTGGTCGACGTCGGCGACGGCGACGACGAGGTGCAGCAGTAGGTGCCGTGCCCTTCTGCACGGCTGGTGCGGTAACGGCTGTGAAAGCTTAGAAGAAAGAAGAGGATTGCACTAGCAAGAATGAGGATACAAATAGCAAACCCTAGAAGGGTTGTACTCGCTATAAAGCACCCCACTACAGGCTAGAGCATAATATTCTAACACACCACCATAGCCAAAGTGGGGTGTAATCAGCAGAGCAAGCAAAGCAGTACAAGCTCAGGGTGGATCACAATGTCACCACACATTCTGAGCACAAGTTCAAGAAGCAATAGTTTAGAGTTCACAATTATGAGCAAAGCTAGAGGCTATCGCATAGGGCAAGTGAGGAGGAGAAGAGAGAGTGAGAGGAGAGGAGATAGGAGGCGACGGCTGAAGCTGCAGACATACGGGCAACATGAGGCACACTGGCACAGTGGCTACCGGAACAACGCTCCGAAATACTGGAGTAACTGGCCTCGCGACTAAAGTAGCGGCAGACGAGCAACTGACCCACGGGCGACTGGCATAGCGGGCTACGAGTGGGCTACCGGACGAATTCCCCGGAATACAGGTGCTGCTGGCGACACGACGGCAACCTCCGTGCAACTTCCCCAAATGATCCCACTCCCTCTGACACACACCCGTTGCTACACGCCTAGCTCCACTCCCCCTTCACCCCTAGGGTCACTCACACCCCACCCCCTAGCACCACTCCGTCGACTCCCACACACCCACCCCCCTCAGCGGCAGCTGCAGCAGTGGGAGACAGAGGAGGAGGAGGAGCAGGGGAGACCACACATCCTTCACCCCCCTGGTCGCCTCGACAGGCGACGAGAAAAGGGGGGGGGGGGGGGGGGGGGGGGAGGCGGTGCCGTAGGTAGGGCGACGGGGCCACAGGTAGGGCGGCGGGACGACGGGGCCGCTGGCGGCGGT